>CAUJRU010000246.1:600000-1102002 GCA_963277665.1 Viscum album | reverse complement strand
CACTCCCATGCCCCCCCCCCCCCACAACCCTAGACTACTCCCCCCCCCCCACCTCCATGGACACCCTGGACACCCCCAGCCCTTTGGAAAGCCCCATGAACCCTCTGAACAGCCCCCACCCCCCTTGGATATCCCCCGCACCCCCTAGACACCACCCCCACCACCTTTAACATCAACCTCACCCCCTTGGACACCCAACCCACTTGGACATTCCCCCGAACCCCCTGGAAACCATCCCAACGCCCTTTGACACCCCCTTGACACCCCCACCCCACTGGACAGCCCACCCAACCCCCTGTACACCCCCACCCACTTGCACAGCCCCCTGGAAACCTCCTGTACGCGCACGCGCACATGATAGAACCCACAAAAACCCTAAACATGCATGAAATCACTTACATATGATTATTTTACCGGAAAAGACTTTAGTATGTTATATATGTACACAAATAATCTTTCCATGATAGCAAGAACAAAGAAAAATAACATATCCAAAAATTAGTTTAAGGCATCTCGGAAAATAAATACTGAAAATGAGTCATGTGAGGATTACTTGAGTGTTGTGAGTCTACCTGATAGATCTGATAATAATAAATATGAATAATGATGTTGGAGAAACTAGGCTGGAGGGCACGAATTCGACTAATCATTTCTAGGTTTTCCACTTGAGAGAGATAACTCGCATGTCGCCCGATCGAACAAAACAAAATTACTGAATATGGGGTGCGATAAATCTTTTAAAATATTTATCACATAGTTTATTAAATAACCGATGTGGTGAACTATTTTATTAATGTATATAACGTTAGTTATTTAATAACCGACGTAGAAACCAATTTATCATGTCATTTATAAAATAACCGACGTGATATATGTTGATTTATACCAACGTGATAAATTGATGAGATTGGGTTTATCACATTAGTTATTTTATAACTAGCATGGTAAAGTGCTGATAATTCCTTTACCACATAGGTTATAAAATAATCGACGTGATAAAGCACCGAGCATTCCTTTATCAAGTCAGTTATTTTATAACCGACATTGTAATGTGCGCTAGATTCAATTTTCACGTCTGTTTTACAATAACCGATGTAAAAAAGCTAATATCCAAATATTTTACGTGGGTTATTTTATAACCGACATGATATATCGATCATTAATGCTTTGCACATCGGTTATATAGAACAGACGTAAAAAATTCCGACATGTTAAACATTTTCCCAACAAGTGTATATACATATCCTGAAATACTATCATAGTGTTATAATCCACAATATTTGATATCCTAAATCCAGTTTCAAGGATAATAATAAACTATCATGGATAACACGTGTGATGAACTTAACCCCAGTAAGATGGAGTCGACGTCTTAATCCGGTAAAATTTACAAAAGATACAATGAATTACACACCAAAAAAGTTATTTTAGTAGTATTGCTAAACTAGATACAAATGTGATTTGTGAATTACATTGGAAAACAAATATTAATTTTTTTGTGAATAATGTTTTTCCTACAATAGTATACATGATTAAAAATTATTAGTATAAATCATGGATTCATTGGAAGGGGAAAAAATAAGGGTGATATCAAATTCTCAATAAGGGTTAAGTACAATGGATGCTATCAAAATAAATATGAATAATTAAATAGGAATGGTAGATATCTAAATACAAAATCATTTTAAATTTTTTACTATGATGATAATATAGTGTATAGTCAATTAAGAATGGTAAAAAACTAAAAAATCCATTTAATGAATAAAATAAAAATGAAATTCATCCACATACAATATTCTCAAAAAAATGTCTTGAATAATAAGACAATACAAAATCAATATGGAAAGGTAACTATAAAAACATTTCATTTAAAAAATAAATAGGTAATTAAATTAATCTTGAGATAATATCATTGTTAAAATATCATGATTATAATAACTAAATTCTTAATGTAGAAAACTTTTAATTATTGGATTTCATGATCTCAGGCATCATGATACGTCTTCTGTTTTGTCATTTCACAAGATTGTTTAAAACCATGTGTAGAAACCAGATTATTTATAGCTTACTTATTATAATTCATATAATATATATGTATTGAGTGTCTATATAGTTACAAGCACCTCCCACCATGGAATGTTCAATGAATTCCTCACATATCAAGTAATTTATTTAATTCATAAACAATGTGCTTTATCATCAAATGTATGTATTGAGTAACAGATCAAGATTTATCATGATTTACCTAGATATACCATGAACATTAAATGTTTGATACTATATGTAATTATTATAATTTTTTTATGAAATAAGAACATCCACAATGAATAATATGGATATTTAAGTGAAATTTAATTTCTAATCATCGTAGGAAGGTGAATATTTCAAGGAGAAATTTATAAACACAAATATGATTCAATAAAGTGAATGCAAATACTTTACATAGAAAAAATGATTATAAAACATCCATAGAATGAAAAATTATGATATCAGTACAACATATATAATGTGGTTTATATGTAGAATATGGGGTTTTGTCATTTATGAAATTAAATTCCATGAAAACACCCTGTAAAATATTATTTTGAAAATTAAACATTGTTACACTGAAAAAAAGATTTTAAAACAATAATTTCACAAATCATTTTTAATTTTTTTCCTAAAAAAACATTTTAACCATATTAAATAAAATTTAAAATATTTGAGTCTACATTATTTATATAAATAACATTTGTTCCATACATGTTAAAACAATATTCCATTCATATTATTCTAAAAACCATAACCGTCTTTATTTGAAAATGACAATAAGAATCATTTAAAAACAATTTAATAATTAAGAAAGGAGAAAACATCCTTAAATAAACCATTCCTAAAAAGTGAAAAATAATTTTTGAAATATTATTTTCATGAAATTATTTTGTAAAAAACAGATTTCTGATCAATGCAACAAATGCAGTTGGATTTTCTTAAAAGTTTTTACACAATTATTTTAAGTAATAAATAGTAGAAAAATTTTAGTATTTCTTAAAAATATTATGGGTAAAAATTTTATAATAAAATTTAAGGGGATTATCAAATAATGATAAAATAATATCATTTTATTAAAGTTAAATAATAATTAATATTGATTATAATGATATTGCAAAATAAAGCTTAGAAAGATCATAAACATAAAATGGGAATTAATATATGAATCATTTATGTGTGTAAAATTTCAATCCATCTAAAAAATCTTTAAAAACATAAGATAATAATATTTATTTAAATACATAATCTTATAATATTAAATACAATGAAGATGTAATATAACTATGTGAAAATAAATTGAGTTTCTAAATTTGTTACCACTTGGTAATTTTCAAGTAAAATAAACATAGATGAAATAATTTAAATTGAAAAATATAATAACTTTAATTATAACGTCTTCAATATATTAATAGTATAATGGGAAATATATACAACATATAAATTTAATTTGGTGCTTAAAAATATAATATGCCTGAATAAAGGAAAGTTGGGATGAAGTCCCTTACCTCAAACTTCCTTTTGGTTGAATACGGTTTATCATAATTTATAATAATTTTAAAAAATTTATTATTTTATAAAAAACCATATTAACAATTATAGTATCATATATGATAATCATATAATATTTTATTAGCAGTTTGTTTTTATTATTTTATTATTTTCATTTTTTGGGTGTTAATTGCATTGTTTTCTAATGTATTATTTTCCATGAAATATATTCTTCTTGGGTTTATGATATAGATAAATATTTTAAATAATATTAATCGTTAAATAATTAATATATATACATCAATTATAATTTTAATATCAATCATGAATGATGGTTCTGATAAATTATGTATGTTACGATCATGGAGATGGTAGGCCATGCATAAGCATGAGTAACATTTCCATTTTTCAAGTGTCATATTGGAAAGGTTATATGTAATATTCAATAAACTATAATTATATCAACATAATAAATAAAATATTACTTCGTTAAATATACGTAGTTATATTATCAATGTGGTGTGGTGATGAAAAGAGAGTCACATCGCTTAATGAAGGTGGTACTCCCCACATACATGAATGAGGTTTTCTGATTTTTGTGACTGAGAAGGAATCAAATAAAATTATATATTAAATTTTAATAATGATAAATATGTCAAAAATATCATTATTATTTCATTTATATAACATATATTAATTAACTATATCTATATTACATACCATGTAAAGCATTAGTAAAAAAAAGAATCACATGGTTTTTTTTGGTGGTAGTCCACCATACACATGAGAAACATTATTATATGACCTATAGAATGTAGATTGAAAAGATGAAATTATATATACTTATTACTTTATTTTATATAATTATTTTAATTCATTGGAACGATACTGCACTTTGTATGTGCTGAATTTTTCAAAAAAATAGGCTTCTCATGTTTCAAAATAGAAATGTAGAATAAAAGTAGAATTCTACTGTTACACATCATAAAACCATACTACATGATGTTTAGTAGGGGTTCAAATCTTGTTTCGAGTAGTGAAGAAAGACATGACTCAAGTCATGAAGAATATAATTGAAGAATCCATTACACGACATGAGTTTCCAATACATGTAGTGAACCACTTGAAAATTATTCACACCCTAGAGATAATTCTTAAAGAAAGATACATGTCAGGACTTTCTGATTCATGATGTTAAAGGATTCAAATATTCAAATATCGGATGAGATACATATATATTTAACATTTGTTGAGGAATAAGTGGATTGAAATTACACAATGTGAATCCTTATTACACATCATGTATGTTTTCTCCTATTAATAAAGTAGTGGGTAAATGTATTTGAGGGAGCTCGAGAGAAGAAAATTTGTTTGTTTTTCATTCCTCTCTGGTTCCCTTCTATTTACTTAGCCATAATATAATTTTTTATTCTCTATTTTGATTATTTTGATTTATAAAAGCATCTGGGGTTGTTTTTTGACATCTCCTTCATTACATTTTTCATCAACACCTTCATTCATCCTTGTTCTAAACACCGATCATCGATGAAATTGTGTTGCATCCATTTCAATTTCGATTAATTAGTTTGTTTTTATTTAAATTACAAAATCCTGATTGCATGGTCATTCTAATTAGTTATCTTATGTCATTTCATGTTTTTCAATTTTTTTAAACACGATTGTTTTTATCCTGTTGGGAACCATTTCAATTCTTTTTCCACTCACATTCAATACTACCTTGAGTGGATAAACTATAAAGTTTAATGATAGAGAGTAAAGGTATCTGAACATTTTAAATCATTAATTATCAATTTGGTAACCTTAATAGATAGTAATCAGGATAAGAGCTAACTGCATATTTAATTCATTCGAGCATCCCTGACCATGGGATATTTTATTGATGGAACCTAACATGGATTGAGTATATTAGATTATGACCAATATCCTAATGTAATTTCTTCCTTAGATGATATGACAATTTCATCATGGTTGTCACCATTTCCTAATAAAGGAATTGTTTCCTCTTAGGTAGAACTCTTTTATTTGACCGTAGTTAACTAGTGACCTATGCACGATTCACAGTCTAAACCTTATGATCCGATCAAAGTTGAAAATAATATCATCTATTCTACCTATCCCCAAAACTGACCATGATCCCTATATTATTTATGAATAATACCATCCATCAACTAGAAATAGTTTTCCTAAACAAAACATTTTATAACAGACTCATACACCTCTAATCCATATGATTCTAATGGTTGATTATTTCCCTCTTAGATCGACCCTAGACATTAAATACACTACATCCTATTAGCATGTGATGTTTGGGAAACAAATAACATTATTATATGACCACAATCCACCCAAACTCAATGAAACTTTCAGGCCTGTCAAATTTTGGCACCATTTTCCAGGACAGGTAGGATGTGCTTCACATAGTCAAACAATTTGAAAAACCTATGATTACATTTACCTCACCCTATTACTTTCATTTACTCTTTTGGGACAACACTTTGTCCCTTAAGTGTGGCATAGCACATTTACCAAGGCTCATAGACTCATTCATGGATCTTGGAAACACAATAATATTTTTCCATTGATCATTAAATCAAACACTATATCATGGAATTCCACCAGTTAACCATTGATGATTAACAAATTCAAGGGGGACCAATCATACCAAACCTTCCAGACATGAAATAAATGATTTCTAGGGAGAAACCAATACTGTATGAATTCACCATTGGGTACTATGTCTTATCATCAATACATGGGGATACACCAAGAATAGTGAATCCTCTTATCCAATCCCATATTTTGGAAATTAAACCTAGACTGGTTCACATGATCTATATCATGGGCTAGTTTAGTGGACATTAGAGTAATGATTCTCAGGATCATACCTCTAACTTCTTGGGAGTATGCGACGCCTTTCTAAATCAAGGACTATAATTAGATGCTAGCAGAATTCACATCTTCACATTATCATTGAGGGACAAAGCTAATGATTGGCTTAAGAGTTAGGCTCTTGAGTCAATCATGACTTGGGATGATCTATCCAAGAATTTTCTAAACAAATAATTCCCACTATTTTAGACATGGAAACAATATAATTTCTTTTTGAACATCACTCAGAATAATGGACAACTTGCATGGAAAGTGTTGCATATATTGAAGGACTGATATAGAAGTTCCCACATCTTTCACTTCACTTATGGATTTAGTTCTAGACATTTTACCAAGATATCTAACTTGCCGCATGAATAGTGGTCAATGTTGTAGCTGGTAGGGTACTAATGATGAAGACACCAAAAGCTAGAAGAGATATTTTAGATGTATCCTCTCACAATTCTAGTTTATGGAAAAGTGATCATGGATTATCTCGACATGAAATATACAAGTGGATGAGAATAATAGAATAACAGCTTTAGCAGAAGCACTCAAAAATAATCTAGAGTCATTCCAGGTGCCTCCTAAACAACCCCCTCCTGCTTCTATAATGGAAATACATTCATATGAGATGTGTGGTTTCCCAAAACAATACCAAGACTATAATTAAGTTGTTGATGAGTTGAAAGAAATATATTGTATTTAAAATAATAAAAATCTGAAAAAATAACCATATCAACCACAACAATAGTACTATTAGTACATGCCGACTTAGTATCAACCTCAAAACAACCAAATATATTATCAATTGAGTAGTGGACAAGAAACATTTTTTAATCAGGGAACACCATCATTACAATCTAATAATATTATTCCATGTTCGCACTAGAAAATTAAGAAATAATCATTCCAACAAAGAGAACGACAATATTTTCAACCAGCTCAACCATGTCATCTGTAGAAAACTAATCCTCCCTGGAGTAACTTGGAAAACAACTTGTCTAATTTTTCTCAAAAATAAAACAAAGGAATTAATAATCATGATTCAGATATGTAAAACTAATTAAACTCTTTTCTTAAACTCAAAGCTCATATGCGTCAGATCAAAAAGAATTTTTCTGAAAAATTACAAGGTATCCAAACATGTGATATAGAGATATACTCAAGGGAAGAAGCTAATTATATAGTTTATAATGGTCGATAATTTTGGATTTCCAACAATGAGGTTGGATAGATGAATGAAAAAAAACCTATCAAGTCTTCAACTGTGAATGAATAAGATATTGATTGAACCACTCACATAATATCCCAGGAGGCATAACCAGATAAAAGTAACCAAAAACTAAGAAACGAAATAAACCATTATATGTTTCCCCACTACCATACATGGCACATCTTTCTTTTCCTGAAAGCGAAAGACAAGGTATAAAAGAGGCACCATACAAGATTTTTTTTTGGAAATTTTCATGAAACATCATATCAACATACCATTTGTTGAGGCTATTGTCCATATTATAGTTTGTCAAAAATTCCTTAAGGATCTGTTATCTAATAAAATAAAAATTTAATATCTTAATGTCACCCTATTGAATGAATAATTCTCTGCTATTTTTCAAAAAAAATATCCCATCAAATATGAGATACCCTATGAGTTTTTCAATTCTATGTGATATTGGGGAGTGTAATTTGTAAGAGCTCTATGTGATTAAGTATAAATCATTAAATTAATTAAAATAAGTGTATTTCCCTTTTTGGGACCAGAAGAGGTCAAAATAACATGAGTAGAACTATATATTGGAGACCTTCCAGTAACGTACTGTAGAGTAATTCTTCAGGATGTGTTAGTTAAATGTGGAAAATTCATCCTTCAAGTAGAATTAATAGTTTATTACATATAAGAAGAATGTGATAGCCCCATTATTCTCAAGTGATCATTCATAGAAACATGACATTCACCAGTAGATTTGAATATTTAACATCTAATCTTCCAAGTTAGAGAACAACATGTAGTCGTCAACCTTTTCAAAACATCCAAAAAAATTAAAATTCTATTTATTTTAACACTATTTTTCTTACCCATGAATAAAATGGATACATGGACATATAAGAATACAATGAGGATTATTTCTCAGATGAATAAGTAGATAATTATTTTGAGTAAGTAAGCTTCAATAAACATCTCACAAGGGATAGCTTTACATGCTTTACCCCTTTAATCATTAAATACCTAATTCTATAATTGAAAACTTAACCCAATACACTTATGTATTCATACATAGGATATTCAACCACTTTTCACATATTCAATAACTACAATCTATCCTGGTCACAAGAAGAAAAATTGGATGAAGTCATAAAAAGATTGAAGCCTTCAATTTTCTTAGAGAGTGGATGACATCAAAGGAATCCGTCTGAATGTATGTACTGAAAAAATTCTACACGAGGAACATGAAAAACCCAAACATCATCCCCGAATGAGGCTCACACCACCAATGAAAGAAGTTGTCAAAAACAATGTTCAGACACTTTTGGCTGCTGGAATAATATTTTCAATTACTGATTGTCAGTGCTAGATCCTTCTATAAGTAGTTCACAAGAAGGGTAGAAACACAGTGGAAATTATTATTGAAAATTAATTGATCTCAACATTCACCATCACTGGATGGAAAGTGTGCATGGATTATGAAAGCATGAAGAAAAGAATAAAAAAAGGATCATTTTCCTTTACTCATCAAAGATCCAATTTTGGAATGTCCTTTAGTACAATAATTCTATTGTTTCTTGGATGTATATTCCATATTCAATAAGAATATGGTTGACCAAACTCATTACTCAAAAGAAACATTATTATTCCCATTTGGAACCTTCTTTAACTTGTTCATGTCATTCAAATTCTGTAATTCCCAAGAAATAGTTCAAAGATGCATGGTGTATATTTTCCATGATATGGAAGTGGAATTTCATGAAACTTTCAAAGATGAATTATCAGTTTAGGGATGATATTTTGAAACATTATTAAAAAATATAAAGTTAATTATTCAATGTTATGAAGAAAAATATCTAGTCTTAAATTGGTAAAATTTTCATTTTATGATTCATGGTGGCATAGTCTGTAGGCATAAAATCTTCTATGAAGGCATATAATTCAATCGAACCAAGATAAACATAATCATGGATTTACCCAAACCTTCAACAGTTATGGGTATAAGAAGTCCTCTCAGCCATGAGATATTCTATAGGAAATTTATAGATAAATTTGAAAACATTTCTCACCCATTGACACACCAATTGCAGAATAATTTCCTTTTTAATTCAATAAATAATGTAAAAAGGCATTCAACAATTTGAATATGAGTCTGATAGCATCCCTCATCATAATTTCAACTAACTTGGACAAAGAATTTAAATTGATTTGTTACACCAGTGTGTTTGTTGTGGGCATTATTTTAGGACAACTAATTGGTCAAAAAATCTATACTATCTATTATGCCATCCATGCACTGAATGAAGCTTAATCCAACTACACTACTACTATGAAAGAACTGTAAGAATTTATGTATGTACATAAGAAATATTTTTCCTCTTTAGTCTTGTCCAAGGTGATGGTGAATATATATGATTCTGTCATAAGGTATTTATTGAACAAAAACAATTCCAAGAAAATGATGATAAATGGATCCTATTTCTCTAGGAATTTTATATTGTGATCAATGATACCAAAGGAATGGAAAATTTAATCGATGACCATTAATCTAGACATCCTCTACCAGTCATCAAGGATGAAGATGATACTAACATCAATGTTTATTTTACTTAGGAAAAACTTTTCAGTATTAAGGTTCAACCCTGGTTCTATGATATTACTAATTATCTAACCCTATTATTTTTGCACCAAGACCTGTTATATTAACGAAGGAAAATATTTCTGGCTAAATCAAAACCTTACTAATAGGATAAACCCCCTTACTTTAATGTTTTATTGATGGATTAATATGATGTTACATCCCTAAAAATGAGATCCCAGATGTGATTGAAATGTGTCACACATCACCATCTAGAGGTAGTCATGGACCCAAGCGTACGATGGAAATTATTCTATAATGTGGAATTTTTTCCCACCCTATAGCAAGACAAAATGGAATTCTGTCAGATATGTGACTGATTCCAGTGAATTTGGGAACATTGGAAAAAGAAATAATGTTCCTCAAACCCAATCATAGAATTAAAAATAATCAAAATTTTGGGAATAGACTTCATGTGACCATTTCTCAATTCACATAGAAAATATGACATTCTATTTATCATTGATTATAATTAAAAGTGGGTATAAGACAAAACCACATCACGTGACACAACAAAAGTGGTCCTAAATTTCGTAAAAAATAATGTGTTATCAAGGTTAGGATTTACAATCTTACTCATATGTGATTTGGGAATAAATTTTACCTACCAATTGGAAAAAGGATTGATTAAAAAATATTAAATCTATTACAATACAGGAACTCCCTGCCACCCTCAAAAAATATTGGAGAGTTGAACATTAAAATTGGGAGATCGTGATTTTTTTAAAAAAAATTTAAATACAATTGGAAGTGATTGGTGTTTGAAATAGGATGATGCAAAATGGGTATACAATACATCATAAAAACACCCATTGGTACAACACATTTCATACTAGTTTATAGGAAACGTGTCGTATTCCAGTTGAACTATAACATCCCCCATTATGGTAAATTAAGAAGCAAATTTTGGATTCTGAAAAATATGGAGAAGACTAGATGATACAGTTGGCTGAATTAGATAAAATCATTAATTATTAACATAATAATTTCCTGATCTAAAAGGATCTAACAAACAAATATCCTTAGCATCACATCCCATGATGCATAATTATCCTAGGGAATAAAATCATCTTATTAAATTCAAGATAAAAACTATTTCTTGAGAAACTGAAATCCAGATTGTTCGACCCCTTTAAAGTAATTAAATATTTTCCCTATGGAACCATTTAAATTAACAGGGAGGGTGTACCACCATTCAAGGTTAATGGTGAAAGGACGAAAATATTTCAAGAACCCTTATGTGAATGCTCTGTGATCATCATTAAGTTCATCGAAGCCGTGATTTAGTCAAGATCTCATCGTTAAAAGAACATCTAACTCCAGTGTAGGTCATCATAACGTAGATTAAATTATGATAGCCTTAGGAAATATTATGATCTCCCAATATCTAGATGACAGGGATAGAACAAAAATTGAGCTAAAACAGTCAATTACACGTCATGTAACCATATTACATAAATGAACCTTTTCTATCAAATTTATTATAAAAATTATAAATTACATGATTTCAATCATGGTTACATGTCATGTAACACATGGGATAGTTTTTTTAAAACATGTCGTGGACCCTAGGTTCATGACCTAATGACCCCAACCCCCATTATGATTCACCTCCCTAATATACATACTATTTAATCCATTCTATCATCCCTTCTCACACCAATGAACCACCCATCCCTTCCCCACTCCTCTCACACCATCTCCCCCCCTTCATGGTGAGAAGCCGACCCACATCCCTAATTATGCATCCCTCTAGGAAGAACCCTCATCCTATCTCTGCTACTACCAACCTCCCCTTACACTATTCTCTTGGCCACGACCACCTACACCCTCTCCAAGACCACAAAACCACAACCCAAAATCCCCTCCTCCTCCTAGGGCCTCTACCAAACCCCACACCCTCTTATACCAACACTAAAATCCTCTTCCCTCAATGTAAAAGACAACAAAATTATGTCCAGACCCTTCCAAGTCATCTTTAGACAATGACGAGAAGCCAAAACCGTTATCCCAAGAGGTACATCACCTTCCACACCTTATGTCCCTTCCACACCTCCGACCACAACCAGTGACAAATCATCATCATGCTCGTAGGACTCATCCAATGATGAAACCCTCTACCTGCAACCGTTTATGTGCTTCTCAAACCCAAAGCATCGTGTCAACCTCCCCATGATGTAGTTAAAGACCATGTAGATGAACATGAATCTAGTCATGTCCACCATCGCCTCCATAAACATCATTTATAGCATAATTTAACTCCTAAAGACACTCCATTTGGACCGCATTGTTGAAGTTCAAGAAGAGATGTTCAAGGAGATGTTTTTAGAGTTCTTGAATATTTTTGAAGTTAACATTGATAGCCTATGATTCCGTTTGGGTGGATGACTTTATGAGTTATCATTACCTAAGTTTGGTATTGGTATGATCATTTATACAAAACATTTTTCTCAGTCTTATCTATTTCTGAAACATTAGATCAATATACACTGGAATGATTCAAGAAAACTATGGAATATTATTGAATGGGACCCTAATATACCACATGACCTCTGTATTTCCAATTTTACCTGGTTGCATCGCTCATCTTTACAGATAATTCATAGAACATTGAAACATGCATGGTTTCCATGGGTAGAGTAATATGGTTGCAAGATCCATGTAGATGTAATCCTATTGGAATCTTCCATGGGTGGACCAACTATCAACATGGATACACTGTTTTCCTACTACTATAAGTCTCGTAGACATTAGTTATGACCAAACTTGATGGGTGGTTATTTCATTACTCTAATTTCTCTACATCTTAGTGTTTTTATGGTAGTCCTCCACTCACCTCCCAGGGAACCATATAGACCATTAATTTCATGATGCAATAGAAGATGAAGTTGTTGGTATGGGATGATGATATTTAACATTAGGCTATATGCATTCCTGAGGCATCACCTACACCATACCCTACCCCACAACTAGATGCTAAAATCGATCCACTAACCACATACACTCTTGAAAATTCAACCCATATCCCTCACCCTACCACTAAAATATCGATTGTTGTGTCATCCACCCATACCATGCCATCCAATTTTTTGGAAATACAGATTTACATCCTTGAGATCATATATTGCATCTTTACCCATTTTCATATACCCTTCGCATAGTTTTTAATTTTACCAACCCACTACTCTGTTCTGCCTCATTTCATCATCCACCACTTGAATATGCAGGAACCTCCTCTTCCAATACTCCCACACCACCCACCTCACTCCCTAACCCACCATAGGACATCACAAAACATAATACCCATCAAGAGAACAAAGTTGTATAGGACCATAGTGGAACATGGCTGGTCACTGCTACATCATCAGTGGTGACCTTTATAGATCCAACTTCTAGAACGATGACCACACTGATGATCGACTCTTCTCCACCTCACACATCAGCCCATATTCCCTCCATGGCGACTCTACCCTCCATAAATGATCTTTTATATCATGTTGTCGTCCCTACCACTGATTCAATCGGCTAACCACTGCCACCTTCTGATCATGAGTGTACTATAGAAGAGATTTTTTTTCTACTAGTTTATCTTATTTTTCAACTTTTTCATTTTGATTTTAGACTATTGGTTTGGGGCCAGCTATTACAATTTTTTTTCCACATTTTCACACAATTTGTACTATTAAACTCATCTATCTATATATGAGTACTGATTTCGTGTCACTTTTACCCAACTAGATTTTCATATCATTGAATTTTGAAAAATCCATGTCTAGATCCATTGTGTCATTTATGGTTGTTGATGGACATGTGCATCCATCTGTTCTGGTTCAAAGGGTGACTCTACATGTCAAAAAATATAATGTCAACATCAGGAAATTTCATTGGAGTTCATGGGAAGTAACCAACACTACTTTATAAGCTACCTTTCCTTCCACATGATGTGCATGCTCACTTTTGTCATGAATTAATCAATCCCACAAAAGACCTCATGATATGGAGGACACTGAAACAAGTAGTGTTAGACACTAAAGGGGACACTGAGCTGATAGTCTACAAAACCAAATATTTGGGTCTATCTGTCTAGATGATGACTTTATATTAGTTATTAATGATAGGAAACTTATAGTTCATCACTTTTAAGTTTTATTCGTCATGCTAGATTCTTTTTATTTTCATTTTGTGTTCTTTTTTAACTATATTGTAAAAATTTATGGAATTTAAATTAAAATGGTTACCAATTCTCATCATAATATGTACTTAGCTATTATTATTCTTATCAATGTAGTAAACCTATTATGAAATGTTTCATCTATTTTGGGATTTTTATTTATATACCATTTTTTTGATTTCCCATCATCAAAATCACAACATCCCATATTCTCTCATGGAATGGCACTACATATAAGGATATCTCAATTCCATTTATATTTAATTTTTCAATTTCCATTTTGATTTTGTGGGAATTATTTTCTATAATAGTTTTTTAAATAATTCTATGGATAGTGTGAAAACTTTATACTTCTATGAGTGGGGGTGATTTCAAGAATTTAACATTAGATACACTTTTATTTTTTCAGGTTCTCATGTTTCTAGAAAACATTTTTCAAAATTAAAAGTATGATTTAGTGTATAAAAACATTATTACTATTGATATAAAATAAATTGTTATGTTTGATTTGAATAAAATACATGTTTTTTATATTTTTATATTTTAGGATGATTTCTAAGAAATAAGGATTTAATTGAAATTCAACAATTTTAAAGTAATGGTTAATTAACTTACTAATTTGTTTTTTTACCATTCGTGATTTATAGTTTTTATTTTTATTTTCATTCACAAGAGGATTATAGCACTACTTTTGCATATATTTTTTGGGAATTTTTCTTGGGTGATACATGGGACATATAAATCAATCATAACATGCATGGATATCATATTGTGGATATGACATAATAAGTATAATTTTAAAAGTATTAAGGAAATATTTTTTCATCCACTTTTTCTTAATACCATCCTTGAAATTTTTTCCATTAAGGCCATAGTTTGCATTAATGAACATATATTATGAATCTAATCACATATGACTTTTCCTTCTTACCCTACTGTTTGTGTAGTGAAAGATTTTACTATTGAATAATTTTGGAGGGTCATCTATATAGAATAAGATGATTTTATTATTGAGATGTATTGTGTTTCTCATTCTAATTTTTAGTTGTTATCCTTTTCTACTTTATAGAATTTTATTTCAATTTTGTTACCTTGAAAAATGAAAAGGAAAAGAACAATTGACATGATTTGTGTATTAGGAAGGTCAAAAATTATCATTTTCAGATTGATTAATCCCTCAATGGATCATATGTTATTAGAGGACCGATATGAGATCTATCCTAGACTTGACATTTAATAGATAAAAAAGAAAAGAATACAATGTCACATTATCAACATACTAGACATAAAAATGGATCATACCTAAGCAGTTTGGAGCATGGACTTGAAGGAGTAATTTTATTTCACTCATAGTGACATTTATGAATTATAATTCAGAACCTAACCTCCTTTTTTATCTTTATCATCACTATTTACCCAATTTCCCACTACCCAAGAGTTATTAGAACCTAATTACTAATGACCTCATGATAAATTTTATACTTTTACTTATATAGTAGAGATGATAGAACCGATGAGAGACCATGTCTATAAGCAAGTACTTAAGGTATGATCATAACTTATATTTCATTTTACCATGAGTGTTGAGAGAAAATTTATTTTATGTTATTTTAAAATGGTTATATAAATTCAAGGAACAATGAAGAGATGATAATTATATGATTATATTTTTTAAATAACTAATCTATTAGGTAAGGCCAATTTTCTCTATAGGGTTGGTCGTGGGGACCAACCCTTACTACATACACATAGATTTATTTTACTCTATGTAATGAATTTTTCCTATTTTATTTGATTTATCATTTTCAAATTAACTATTGACATCTTTTTTTCTCGAGGAAATGAAAATTTTCATGTGTTAGAGAACTTGATAATATATAATTAGATATTATTTTTTGGATTTTATTTATAAAAGGATTATAATTGATTTTAATGATAATTGAATTGGTATGTAAGGAATTTTTCTGCTAAAATTATTCCAAAATTTTAAAATAGTAAATGCCAAAAAATATTATAATTCACCTATTACATATCATGAAACCACATTACATGACATGTTGTATAGTTTCACAGCATGATGCAAGCCAAAGAGAAAGTCATGAATCATTTTGTGATGAATAATTATGAAGAATCTATTACACAAAATGAGTATACAACAAAAAAATGAAACATTAAAACAAAATTACCACTATAAAGATAAAGCATAAAGGCAGTTACACATTATGTGTCATGGATAAATGATATGAAATGAGTAAAATATATAAATATCAGATGTGGTATATTGGAGATATGAATAGATTCAAAATATATAAAGGAATTCATAGGTGGAAATTAAATGGCGTGAATTCACCGTACACATCGTGTATGTTTTGACCCATAAATAAAGTAGTGGGGTAGCAAATTTGAGAGAGCTCCATAGAAGAATTTTTTTATGTTTTTCTTTACTCTCATGTTCCCTTTTAATTCCTCGACTCTAAAATCAAATTTCTTTTTTTCCATTAATTTTTTTATTCAATACAAGCATCATGAGTGGTTTTTTGACATCACCTTCATTCCATTTTTTGTCATCACCTTCATTCATCATCGTTATTAACACCAATCATATATGAGCTCATATTGCATCTATTTCTATTTTAAGCAATGAATTAGTCTCATTTTACATTTTTTAAATCATGATAACATGCTCGTTCCAATTAGTTAGTTTAAGTCATTTCATTTTTATCAATTTTTTAAACACCATTGTTTTAAGCATGTTGGGAACAATGTCAATTATTCATTAACTCACAGTCAGTCCTACCATGAGTGGGTAATCCACCTAGGGCAGGTATCGTGATTAGGGATATATAAACCTAATAAATATATAATTCTCCACTTTGTAACCTTAAGTATTAGTAATCAGTATCAGAGTTAATTTCAAATTTTATTCATTCGAACATCCTAGACCATGGGATATTATAGTGAAGGAACCTACCCATGTTGGAGTATATTATGTTAAAAAAATATCATAAAATACATTTGGACATAGATTATGAACCTAATGAATCTAGGATATCACTACTTCCCGATCAAGGAATTTTTACCTCTTAGGTAGATTTAGTTTATTTGAATGTAGTCAACAGTTGACATCTGTATGCTTCACATATTAAACCATATGATCCTACCATGTATTAATTTAGATCATATTTTTTACTAATCTATGAAATTTATCCTGATCCCTCTATTATTCTGGAAGAACCATTAATCCTCTAAAAATAGGGTTCCCAAAATAAACCAATTATAAAGGAATACTAAAACAAAAGGTCCCAATTCATAATATTTTACTGCTAGATTATTTCCCTATGGGATTTACCAAATAATTTCACAAGACTAAACCCTAATTTTTTGTAATTCTCGAGAAACAATACAGTTCAAATATGACTGTCTCCCGTGTGGACTCAACGATGCGTGTAGGCACATTAGGAATAAATAAATATATAAATGATGTAATTTATAAAAAGGTATTATAATGTTATAAATAACATATATATAATTTATATCCATCATCACTCCCAACTGTGAGAGGTTCTGTTAGAAAAAAAGTTACATTAGTCCTCAATGCGGTAGTCCACCATACACATTAGTGGCCTTATCATTTACCATTTTAAGGAAGAGGATATGGATATAGGTATTTCATATTACATAATAACATATTTTAATTTTTATATTATTTTTTTATTATATATTCATAAATTAAAAATATTTGAAGGAGGTGGTGGAATAAATAAATAAGTAATGAATAGTTAGTAATTTTACCACTTCTCGGGGCCCCCAAATTACGATTATACCTAAAGTATTCATAGGATTAATTTATAAATAAGAAATGGAATATGGGATGAGTTTATATAATTTGGGAATTTATTTTTGTAGGTAATTAACCAACAATGTTTTCAAGGTATTAATAATAGAAGAGTGGGGGCTTCCTTTTATAAGTGAGGTTAGTGTTACACTTGTAATATTTGAAATAATAATTGCATACCCATTTTATTAACATTCCAGAATGGTCTCATAATAATTATTATAGAGACTTATACATTATAAGTCTTTCATATTTCCATTAAATAGTTTTTAATCTATTTTTTATGTTATTTTAAAATTTATTTTTTAGCTTAACCCCACTAAAATATGTTTTTACATTATCCATGATAATTAATATTTATGGTTTTCATGATTCTTTTTGGTAAAAAAATAATATGATCTTATTATATAATAAAAATTATTGTTTTTACCAATATGGAATATATCTTTACAAATTACATTCACATAAGTTTAAATATTAAATTTAATTTTAATTCCACATACGGGACAAGAAATCAGGTTTTATAAGAAAAAATATAAAAACATTTATAATATATTTATATAAAAATTCAATATGAAAATGATTAAAATTAACTAATTTGTATGAATTGATATATAATTATACTAATTTTACTTTAAAACATTTTTTATTATATTATATCTTTATAAATAATTTAATCAAAAATAATTTCAATTAAAATCTATTATGTTTCACTACTCAAAAAAATTAGACTTTTCTGAAAAATACAAAAAAAATAGTCTTATGTTGTACTGACCTAATCCCAGAAGCTTGAAGCTGGTGTATTCTATAATAAAAATTTAATTATATTAAGGAATAAAATACTAAAGGAGCAAAGAGTTTAGTAGTATTGGTAAATTTTACACATACATGAATCTTGTATAACAAATAATTAGTCTAATTACAACATAGTTTTTTCATTATTCGATTACATTATTCTACCTATGATAAAAGTGAATATAATTATTAGTACACTTATTAGACTCCTAGGTAAGGGGAAAACTAATTTTGAACTCAAATTCTATGTTAGGTCATGTAAAACAGAATCAATAATGAATCAATTAGAACATTCAATATGGCTAGGTAATAATATGACACACATGCCATTTAATGAATTAAAAAAATGTATAAAAAATATCGGAAGATAATAAAGAAATAAAATCCAATTTAACAAACTTGATAATTCATAATCAATATGTTATAGAAAACAAAATAGACACATTCGATTTTGGAAATTAACTGAAAATGAAATTAATCCATAGATATGTCCACATGAAATATCATGGATGAATAATTATTTAATAAAAATAAAGGAAATTAAAAATTATTGGATTCCATGTCTCCTAAGAACATGGTATCATTACATTCAAGACCATTTAGAAGATAGTTTACGGCATACTAGGTAAAAAAACCAATTACCTTAGGCTAGCCGACAGATTTCATCCCATGAGATTGTCCTTGTTTTGAAGTGATATCTATAATTGGGTGGAACCTGTGTCATACCTGTCCAAATCATTTCTCATTTAAAAAAATGATAAATTTAATACATTAATAATGTGCCTTATCAAACAACTTCTTTGACAATAAGATTCTGATTTATAAATATTTACCCAGATATCCAAGTACATTCAATTTAAACACCATATGTAAAAACGGTATACAGGTTAAGAAATAATAATATCCTAGATAAATGATATAGATATTTAAGGGAAATTTAATATTAAATTATCATAGGAAATTGAATATTTCAAGGGGAATAACAAAGAAATCAAGGAATTGAATCTCATTAATATCATTTTCCCAGTCAATAAAAATTAATTCAGATGAATCATAAGGATAATATCAATATAAAATATCCCATGTTGAGGAAATATTAAGGGTTGTTTTCATTGAATAATTAAAAAATATAAAATATATTTTAAAAAATTTCTTTGAGGAAAATATACATGTTATTGTGATTTTTTTGGAAAATAATTATCATTGAAAAATACATTGGAAGAAATCTTCAATAAAAATATAATTAAAATTTTAAAAGGAATATTTGAAGAAGTGGCGAGGGGTAAATTCATACATGACATAAATGGTAAAAATAACAATCATTTTTATTGTAAGAATATAGGAAAATACATTGTATATATGAAACATATATTAACTTGAAAAAAATATAAATGAAAAAGGGTAAAATTGTATTTAATAAACATTTTTTGAAAGATTAAAAACATTTTCGAATAAATTGTTTTTTAGAAAACATGGTTTTAGATGATAACTGGTCTGTGACTAAAGAGGAAAATAAAGTTGAGTTTTCATGATGAAAATTTGTAAAAAAAATAAATTACCAAAGATTCAAAAAAATGGTACTAATACTTGAAAATGTAAATAATAACCGTAGTAGAATAATATCTAAGGTTTTATTGAAAAATGGTCAAATAATTTCTTTGAATGGCAATTTAACTGTAAAAAATTTTGAATAAAAAAAGTAATGATATAAACCCTTGAAAAGACTCTAAATTTGAATTTAGAGTTAGTCATTTAATATATTATGTGTTTAAAATTAAAATAGACATAAAACATGTTGAAATAAATCAATTTATAGTGAAAATATAATACACACATATTCATGGATTATTAACAACAACAAGGAAGTAATATAAACTCTGGAAAACAAATATGATTATCAATTTCATTTACACCTGGTAACACTTAATTAAAACCCCATTAGACGATATAATTAAAATTTAATCTAAAAATACCATGAGGATAATATATTTCATGATATAATATATCAAAATGATAAATAAATACACTATAAAAAAGAATTAAGTGGTGAATATGACATTTATCTCAAAGATGTAAAAATTGTGATAAAAATCTCTTACATTGTGTTTTCTTTCATGTAAACATCCTATTACTACAATTATAAAGGTTTTAAACATGTTAATAACATATAATATAACTATAAAAATATTTATAATATCATATATTAAATTAATATTTTTTTTATTACCAGTTAGTTATTAATATTTCATTATTTTCAGTATTTCGGTTATTAATGGCCTTGTTTTCTGGTATGTTTTAACTTGTTTCTTGTTGTTATTATTAATTAGGTCACATTTTCATCATATCCAGAAAATAATCCATGATTTAAATCACATATATATGAATATATATATTCTGTTTTTATGTATTTAAAATAAATAAAAATACTTTGAGATATGAAATGAAAATCACTATTCAAGAGATGGTAGGTCGTACCTACACTTGAACACTACTATAATTTTTCCGTTTTAAATAATGAAAAATTAATGATATATATATATACATATAATTAAGGTATCATTTCTATATCATATATGTTTCATAGGTTTATTAAAACAATATTTTACACCTTCCCTATATATTGTGAATGAATCTCTTGAGTTTGAGGTAGTAGTAATCCACACATTCACAGACAATGTTATTGTATTTAATGAAAATGGAAGGAAAAAAATGTATGTATTATATATTAATTAATGAAGTATAAATAAATTATAAATATTATATATATCATATATGTACTTTTTCCATCATAATTCCAACCCATTAAAGGTGGTAAAAAACTAGAAAAGTAATCATTTCACAAAATAGTAGTTCATTTTACACGAATGGTAAGTTCGTTACCCTTTAGATGGAATTGTGTGTAAGTGATGTAAATACCAGTAGAATGAAAAAATCTCCTTTTATTGAAAATACTGGGTTTAGTATATAATTCTAGAAGAATGAAATTTTAGGGTGTGGACAATGAAGATAAAAAAAGTGCTTGAGGAGGGATGTTACCTTCTTATTTAGGTAACTCATTTTGGTTTTAACTAAAGGGTTAATTTTGATAGCTTTCTACACAAGGATAAGATTATAGATTTAGGGGAGGGATATTAAGATATTATTTTAGTCAAAATTGGTAAATCCAAATGGATTTCATGTAATGAGAATGTGGGATGTGTGAGTTCCATTTTATAGTGGAGGAGGAGTGACATTATTTTAAATTTTGGGAAACAGAATTTCACCCAGATTTTTACTTTTAAAAGTTTATCTAATAATTCTTCAAATCTAAGAAAATGTTTATTATTTTCATAATATAGAAATACAGTATATTTTTTTTAATTCTCAATGTCATTTTGGATCTTAAGTTTAAAATTTATTCCCTTCATAAGCCAATGTTCCTCTTAATTACTGAAATGAATTTTAATTACTTTCAAAAATATTTTTGGTCAATAAAAAAGTTTATATTATTAAAAATTATAAATTTTTTTGATTCAAATTATTTATTCCATTTTTAAAAATTAAAATTAATAAACTGGACAAAATTAATTTAAATTTAGTCCCTCATACAGGATGAAAAAGATTGTTTTTAATGTAAAATTTTCAAATGTTTGTTATGTATTTATATTAAATTTCAATGTAAAATTGATTAAAATGCACTAAATTGTATTAATAAATGTTAAAAAATTTAGGTTGGAGTTCATAAAAAATCAAAAACATAATTTATCCTAATAAATAAATTATATGAAAATTAAACTTACAATTCAAATTCAATATTTTTCATTATTCACCAAAAAATAAAACCTCAACAAAAAATACCCAAAATTCATAATAATTTAATTATTATGTATATATTTTAAAAATTGTATATTTTGAATATTAAAATTATAAAATATCCAAAAAATGGATTTAGAACTGATTCCCCATTAAATGATTGTAAAATTGTCTTTTTTAAAAAATAAGATTTTTTCATGTAAAATGATATTTATTCTTATCATATACCTATAAAATGAATTATCTTTAAATAAAAAATATTTTATTGAACAAATAAAACACATATTTGATTAATAAAATTCAATTATTTTTATCAATTTAGTTTATTATGGTAAAACAACTTTGTGACCATAAAAATTGTTTTATATAAAAACATTCCTTTTATAATTAATTTGTATTTATATTAATTTAAAGTGAATTTTGAAAAAAGGAATTCTTTTTATATTTGTGTCAAAATATATTTTTATAAGTTATTAAATACTATTCGTAACTAATTATTTAATGGATATGTAATATAATAATAATATTTTTAAAAATATATTGTGGTTCAGTAAAATTCCGTCTTGTTTGAAATGCGTGTAATCAAAGAATGTGAGTTTTATATGAGAAACAAGCTAACTAAGTGTTTAATTAAATGAAAAATATATCATATATTGAATTTATTTTAAATAGTAAATATATTATAAATAGTTGGGATATTATATTCCCTTGCGTGTTTTGTTTTGTGTGTAAAACACACTATAGAATAAAATGATCATATTTTAGTATTTTATGGTGTTATTTTCTCCCCACATTAATTAAATATCATCATTAAAATTTAAAATTTACCATATAAATAAAATTATTGATATTTCTATTTTTAAATCCCAAATCATGAAAAATTTTCACAAAACATCTTCTAGAAAAGATTGAATGAGAAGTAAAAATGTTAGCATCAACTAACTTATAAGTAGGGCCCTAAGTAGAATAACATTAGGGAGAAGTAGAGATACATACAATGATGAAAATAATTAATATTTACATGGCATGATTGAGGCAATCAATATGAAACAAGTTATCCTTAATTTGAACGTTAAGCTAATCAAATCAATAAATTTCTTATGATTTAAATGAGCATCAGTTCAAAAAATGTTAAGTTATTTGGAAAACATTTTTATATCATTTTAAAAATGTTGAGTAATTGTTTTACATCCAATAAATATAAAAAAGTATACATAGTTTATACATTTCAGTTTCATATGAATAATTCAATATTTTGGTAGTGATTCCATCATATTCTAATTCATTCATTACTCCATGAAATTTATTTCCTATAATGATGCCCATTTTACAATTTTTAATAATAATATTTTTATTTCAACACTAAATTTTCTCAATACCATTATACATAGGTCAATATATTGTAATGTTATTATTAATCAAATTTATTTTCATAAAAACATATACTTTCAATATATTATTTCAAAATCTCATTAGTCACATAAAACCATAATAGATGTTTAATACTAAAGACCTATGGTAAACTATTATCTCACAATCAAATGATGTCATAAATCACTCCTAGGTTATTGAAGACATATGTGATTATGAAATTTTAAACGATACATAGATGTTTCATGACTATTATAACCAAAATAATATTGGTTAAAATACATCTAAATTTAATTTTATAATAACTGTAAATAAATCAACTATTTTATGTCATCATATGACATTCCTTAGTCTGACGATTAAACTAGGAAATTAGTTTCCATTATTTATTCAAATCTGTCATAATGTTTTGTATTGAAAATTATTATTGTCCTAAACATATCCCTAGGGAGGGTCAAATGAGGTGCATAGTAAGGAATACTATTGTCTACGAGGTTACGCTTTTGCCAGGCCCCACACACCTTGTTGTATTTGTTACAGCAAAGTGCATCTGTTTAAAAACCACATCCACTAGTAGTATCCAGATTAGGATGTATTTCTATGAATCCCCACAGAATATTTACTGAGAAGAAATTATATTATTTTCTTATATACATATCCTTAAAGTATACATGAGTATACATTATCTAATATTTGATTTCCTAAATATTGTTCACATTGTTTTAACAAGAATTCCTTTGAAACCAACTATACTGAGATGACCCCAGAATCATAGATCTTATAACTACTACCATTACATTCACATTACTACAATGAATCAAATGTAGAGTGACCAAAGAGTTCAATGGTATTGGTAAAATAGTTAAAAACATGATACTTTTATTAAAAAAATTTATTACATTATTTTTTTTCTTTGATAACATTATTCCATTAATTATATACATTAATATATTTATTAGTAAAATAATAGGAATCTTGGGGATGGTAAAAAAATAAGGATGAGATAAAATTATTATTAAGGCCTAATATAGTGTAAACAATAATGAATCAATGATAATATTAAATATAAAAAGGTAATAACTTAATGCACATTCCACATAATCCAGGAACTAAAAATATAAATAATATGGAAAGGTGGTAACTGAAAAAATTCCCATTGAAATAACAAGATAAGGTATAATAAATATGGCAAAGAAAATAACTTAAGCACATGAAATTTAATAATTAAAATTAGAGTGAAATGAAACTATTGATACTTAAGAAAAAATTATCTTGTATAAATAATAACTAATTCAAAATAATGGATATACTTAATTATTGTATTCCACATTTCTTATGTTTATGGTACATTTACCAACAATACCATTCACAGGAAAATTTATTAAATACTGGCTAAAAAAATATGATCATCTTAAGAAAACGAATTGAATTCATCCCATGAGAAAACCTATGCAACTATGGGAAATATATAATAAATACACACCCATTTTTTACTTGATAAATCATTTCTTATATATCAGATTATCAATTTAATTCATGAATAAAGTGCCTTATCAAATATCCTACTTTAATAAAAGATGCATATTTATGGATATTTCATCAGATATCAAATTATATTCAAAGTAAACATTGTATATAAAAATGGACTATAATTTAGGAATTTATAATAACCATTATAAATGATAATAATATTTAATAGAAATTCAATGTTCAAGGATTATAGGAAATTTAATATTTCAAGGTGACTATAAATGGAATCAATGAATTTAATTTCAATAATATCCTTATAAAAATCAATAACAAACCATCTAGAATAATGATAAGGATTGTATCAATAAAAAATATTCTAAGAGTATGAAGGATAAATGGGTTTTGTAATTTATGAATGAAAATTAAATAATGAGATATTTAAAAAAAATACTGAGGAAAATATTATTTTTATTTTTATTATTTTTAAAATTAATTTCTTTGATATGCACTTTTTGAAAACATTTTCATTTCAAACAAAATTTTAAACATTTAAATTAATTAGTAATTCACCATGGAATGGTCAAAAAATGTTTGAAGACTTTTTCTAACATAGGTTTTTTATAAGAAAATATGTTTTTCAGCTAAAGAGAGAAATAGATTCAGGTTTATTTAAATAATGTTTCAAAACAATTTGAGTACCAAAGAGTGGGAAAATGGTAGTAATATATAGAAGAGATATGAATATCTGGATTTGCATAAAATCTAAGGGTTTTTTGAAAAATAGTTACATAATTTCCATGAATGTAAATTCAATTGAAAACAATCCCGAATAAAATGAAATGGTAATATAACCCCTTGAAAAGACCATAACGTTGAAATGAGACTCAAAAAGTGATTAGATTATGCATGTAAAATTAAAATACACATAAAAAATTGTAAAAACAACAATATATATTAAAATGTAATTACATATATATTCTTAGAATATTAATTTCAATGGGGAAATTAACAACCCAAGGAAAATAAATTGGGTTTTGAAATTCTTTTCCACATGGTAACACTTAATTCAAATAACCATAAATGAAAAAAAATTCATATTTAAAGGAAAAATAAAATTAATATAAAATAATTCATGATATAATATTTCCCAATGGGTAGTAGATACACCACAAAAAATAAGTAAGTGTTGAATATGACATTTATCTCACAAATGTAAAAAGTGAGATGAGAATCTATTATCATATGTTTCCATTTGAGTGAAAGGCCTTTAAAATATTTTATAGTGATTTCTAACATGTTAATAACTTATTAAATAATATTATTAATATATTTAGTATCTTATATTAACCCCTTATAATACTTTATTATAAGTGTTTTAATGAACATTCATTATTCGTACTATTTCAGGTGTAATTTTCTTAGTTGGTAGGGTTTTTACCATGTTATTTTTTTCTTATTTATTATTAATTAGATTCATAATATCTAGAATGTAAAAAACTTTTAATATCATATATATTTGTTATATTTTTATTTATAATAATTCATAAAATTTGGAGGTAGGAAATGAAATGCACAGTTCGTTGAGATGGCATGTCATACATATGCATGTATACTACATTCATTTCATTGTAGTATTAAAGTGAGTGAAAATGAAATGATATATATATAATTAAAGTATCATATATATTTCACATATGTCACATTGTTTTACTAAAACCATTCTTTATATATTCCACGTATAATGTGAATGAATCGCATCTTTTTAAAAGATGACGTTCCACACATCCACAAAAGTTGTTATAATATTTAAAAAAATGCAAAGAATAAAGGTAGAATTTATATAATAATTATATAATCATAAATAAATTCCAAATATTTATCATATATAAATATACCCATTATCGTAATTCCGAACCATGAAAGGTGTTAATGATAAAATGAAAAATCATCATTTAGTGAAGTGGTAGTTCACCGTAAATGAACGATATATTCGTAAAACATTAAATGGAAGTGTTTCTAATTTAGGTAAAAACCTTATAACAAACTTATATGAATATTTAGGGTACTTATTTTTTTTATTATTATGTAACAAGAATGTTTTATGGGTTAGAGAATGAAAATAATGAAAAGAGATTGAGGAATGATGTTCCCCTTTATTTGGTTAACTCCTTTTGGATTAATCCTAGTGCTTACTTAGATAGATTTCAACCAAAGTCTAGGATTATAGGTCTAGGGGGTTATTGGGATATAATTGGGGAAGATTTTTGGAAATTAAAATGTCTCTTATGTTGTGACATAGTGGGTGGGTGTGAGCCTTTTTATAGTGGAGGAGGAGTGGCATTCTTGTAAATTATAGAAAATCGAATTCCATCTGCATTATTATTATGAAATATGGATCCCATAATATTAAAAATACAAATAAATGGGGTATAGGGTCCAAATATGGCAATAAAATTTAATTTTGACATGTTTATCGATCATTAAGTTCTTATGTTTATGGATTTTTCCGTTGTTAAGAAAACATCCTCTTAATTGTGGTAAGAAATTTTAATTACATTCACTAATATATTTGGTAAAATATATAATATGAACATATTAGGAATTGTAAATTATTCATATTAAAAACGTGGTATCCTTTTTTTCAAATTCCCATATAAAATTTGCAGAAATTAATTTAAATATAATCTCACAAATAGGAATACAAATCGATCTTTCAATTCAAAATGTTCCAAAGCATTAAATGTTTTTATATTCAATTTTAAATTTAAATTGATTCAAATGACTTAAATTGGACTAATATATTTAAAATTTCTATAATTAAACATTAAAAATAAACAATAATATTATTTATCATTATAAAGAAATTATATGAAAAAGTTGTTTGGAACTAAAATTTAGTATTTTTACATTATTAAAAAAAATAAACCTTACTGAAAATAAAAAAAATTTACCCTAACAAAATTTTTCTTATTTATATATAAAAAATTATATTTATTTTTACATATAAAATATATAAGAGTTCCAAAAATTAGATTTAAAATCGGTTCTCCATTAAAATATGGTAAAATCTCATTTTTAGAAAATTCCATTTTTCAGCATAAAACATTATTTATTTTTATCTTATATCAATAAAATATTATTAATTAATATAAAAATTATTTTATTGGGTAGATAAAATTTATAATTATTTAATATCATTCAAAAAATATAATGAATTTATTTTTTATGATAAAATGTCCTTGTGAGCATAAAAATAGTCTTATTAAAAACACTCACTTTATATTTAATTGGCTATTATATTCAATTCAAATAAATTTGTACCAAATGGATTCATATTATATATGTTTAATCAATGTATTTTCATAATTTAGTTAATAATATTTATAAAATATAATATAATAGATAGATTATATTATAATAAAAGTTTTATTATATATTTTTGTTTGGTAAAATAGGGTCTTGCGTGCAATGAATGTTATCAAAGAAAGTCATTGTTTCATGAGATGCATGATAACTAAGTATTTCCTAAATTGAAAGCTATATTATATATTAATTGAATGAAAATTATTAAATATATTATAATGTCATCTGATATGAAATTCTCTTGTACACTTAGTGTTGCGTTTCTTAAAAATATTTGAATACCATGTTCTTATTTTGGAATTTCACGGCATTACAAAAGTTAATTATGATAAAATGAATTAAAATATGATTTATATTTTTTCAAAAGAAATTTTTAAAGAATAATAAATTAATTTTAAATAATGTTTAAAAAGTGCGACTATACTATCTTTACGAAAAATTACAATTTTTAGGAAAAAATTATTATTTTTTAAATATTCTTAATAAATTCATATTAATTAACAAACCAATATTTTTATAATTTAGTTAGTAGTGTTCATTCCTGTAAATTTTTAAAATAGGGTTTAATGGTATACTATATTATGGTTTATTTAGACGTTGGATTTCTATTATTACAAAATATTACATATATTTAATTTAAATAAATATATTTCATGGGTTCTTTAAGCCTGTTGTTATGTATCATATACTCTATCAAATAATTTTTTTTATTTTTGAAATTTGGTGCTTCTAATTTTCATTTCTAAATTATGTATTTTATTTATTTTGAAGACAAATACTATTTATTTGTTTTTTAATAAATACATAACTATCTATAAAATCAACTGACATATGGAATTTATTATATATGTACACTAATGTTTAAAAATACTCTTTCATTTTAATGAGATTTCAGTATGTAATGAGTTTAAATTAAAATAATATTTTGTAATATTTTCGAAATTAAATAGGTTAAATGGATTTGAAATTAGGAATCGTGAGGTTGAAATTTTTAAAAAAGGAACTTCTTATATTTTTGGAAGCAAAATAATTGAGAAGCCTAATATGTAATTTAGTGAAAAATTGTTTAAATGAATAATCTAAGATGGATCGAATTTTACACAATTAACGTGACCTTTAGACCTTCAAGAAATTATTTTTTGGTTCGAATGTGTCACCAACTTGTTTTACCAATATTAATTTACCTAATTGAATTAAATATCAGTCCATTCAATTATTATCCCTTACATAACATTCTTTTCCAAGCAAAATCCATTCCCTTCACTTATATATTATTCCACTTGCACCCCTTACTTGAATAAACATCTATTAAATATACATCGTGAAACTCCTAAATATTTTCATCCTGGATCCCTATCCCACAAACCATAGCAAGTTGACTTATTTAATTATATGAATCCCTTTATTTACAAATGTAACTCTATGGAAAATAAATGTCCTCGATGTAAGTTTTACTCCCTTATTGGAATTTATTTTCAATTCTCCTCTTCAAAATAATACATAATTTTTTTTAATATAATGAATTATGTATAAAATTTATAAGAAATTTTAATTACATTAATATAAAAACAATCATTTGTTCACAACATTTCATCCACTAATAAAAAGAAATGCATCTGTCATGCGTATGTGTGGACTAAATCATCCATTATACGTCACCATTAATTTTTTTATCCCCACCTATTATGTATTTAATTAAAGATGTTTGATGAATAATTAGGTTATATATGTCACTATAATTTTATTAAAATATAATTTTTTTCATTTATCAATATTTTGTCCAATCGTTAAGGAATGAAACTAGTAGTCATTTGTTAGTGCGGACTACTGCCTCCATGAAAGTTGTTTCCCATTTCACATAAAAACAATAACACACATGGACCTAACTATATAGTTAATTAACTACTATGATTTTATAAAATTATTATAAATATTAAAAAATTAACTTTAATTTACATTCCCTCCACCCATTCATTGAGAAATGGGACTGTTAATCATGCGTTTGTGCAGACTACTGCCTCTAAGTATGACATATTGCATTTTTCAAAACCACCAATAATTAATGGTCCTAAATATATATTTTATGGATAAATTTGTTTTATATTTTATTTCTAATCATATATAAAGGTTTAATTCAAGCTACATAATATAACTTTCTTACACATTCCATAGTTATGGTAGGATTTTGTTTAGGCCAGTTTACGGCCTAATTGAGCGATGATGTTATATTAATATAGTGAATGATTATGGAATCATATATATTGGTAATAAATTTTAAAATTAGTTATTTAATATATTTTTAATGTTTATGGAGTTATAATATTTATATCTAAATATGTTAATATAATATCATTTCGGTTCATTAATAACAGCTGAAACAAGTTTGTCTCTAACATCATCTTCAAGACTCATAATTGAAGCTATTATGGGATGAAATTGGAAAAATATAAATAATATTGGGATATTTATTATAGAGATAGAAGTAATATATTTATTATGAATTTTTTTTAATATCAAGTATCAATATTAACATTATAAAAGACATACAATACAATTTGAAGTGTAAACACTCGATATTTAAAATAAGCTATAATCAACCAGTATAGTAGTAATGAATAATTATAAATGAAATATATAAAAGGGTTACATAGATGAATAATGTTATTATATAGGTGATAATTATATTTACGGTTATTTTAAATTATGTTATATAGTGATCACATATGTATGAAAATAAGGTAACGAGTTTTTTTCTCACACTCCCTTCGATGAGAGACATTTAGTTTATTCACCAATTAACTTTTATATAGCATATATGCTGACCAATTGTTTTTTTATAATGAAATATAATTTAGTTATACTACTTTGGGTTCATTTTGAATCTCTTTTATCTTAAATTGTTTTTATTAAATTGATACTCAAGTCATAATTGTTTTCTCAACTCAAGTTCCTTTTCCAAAGAGTCGTCAAATTATTTATTGATTTTTATTTTCCAAACCTATTTTCAAACCCTTAATTTTTTAAATAGATGATTTAATTGTTTAACATTGTTATATTTTCTATTTTTTTAATATCCTCTACTTTAAGGAAATTCATATTGAAATAAATGAACTATTTTGATAATAATAACTCCAACACATTCGTATTGATGTTTTCATCCATTCTCATGTTTTACATATAAATTGTATGATCTATGACCCAAATATGTGTCATATAATGTTAAATTCATGTTTCCCTTCACCTATTTATGAATTAAATATTTATATTCATTTTTATTACTTGGGTTCCATAAATGGGTTTTAATGTATTTTTTTATCATTTTTAAAATGGAAATCTATTATAAATGTTATCAATTAAATTAATTTTAGAAAAATTTTAGAAAGAATTCCATAAAATGTTTTCAATTTATATTTATGTAAATTTATTTCTTTTTAATTTATTTAAAAATAAATTATTTTTAAGATTTTTCACATGAGTCAATTTTTAGGAAAAATATCTATTTTACATATTTCAGTGTGACATTATACTTCTGTTGAAATTGTTTTTTTATGATACTTTTCATTTATAAATTTATAATGTCCAAAAAAAATTCTAACTCTCATTTTTAATAATATGTTACTTACAAAATATCCTTGAATGATGTGGAAAAATATTATTTTCAAAGTATAATTTCTGATGATTCTGAAAGAATTTAACATATATGTCATATGTTTGATAAATGGTATTCTTGAAATGACACCATCCACCTTCTTTATATATATGACAAATGAAATTATATTTAAAGCTGTGGTATGATCCATCAAAAAACATTTATTTACTAATAATTATGTTATATAGAAATGATTTATTCTAATTCCATTTCTCTATGAATTCCATATGTTTCATTACATAATTTAAGGGTGTTTAACTAGATTCTAAATATATATATTTATTTAGGGAAATTATTTTCTATACCGTATATTTATTTCTTATATAGTGTAAATTACATATTTTATGAATTTTATTTATCTGGAATGATGTAGAATTTCAATGCATACCCATTTATATTCCATGGGTTTTCTATATCATGATTACTGATAAAACTGTTAGTTCTTCCTTTCAGAACAACTTGAATGAAAAAAAATTATTTCCTTGTATTTTTATGATATTTTGATTAACACCACGTGTAAGACATATTTTTTATTTTAATTATGTGATTTTTATGACCATAATTATATATAGGTCTAATGAAATAAGTAATTTTTCAATCTCATGAGATATCACGGTGCCTGGGAAATGACCCTAGCCAGGTAAGGGACTGGGTAGTTAGCTAGCCAACTAAATTATGTCAATGTGGTAAAGATCCTAGAACTATGCTTATAATGTCATATTTATCTTTTTTACACATTCCAATGATATTATCCAAAATAATATCATCATTATTATTCCAAACATTATGTTATCATGTTATTCAACCTAACATGTTTATGTTGTTTTTCCATTATTCTTATATTTATTATATCCTTAATTATAATCTCATATCACTCCTTCTTATATTCCCTTTATATTGGTAAATAATGAAAGTATTATGCATGTTATGCCTAGAATAATATCCGGTGTAGAGAATTTTGAGTACTATTAAAGAATTATTATAGATTAATTACCTTCTTATGTAGTTGAAGAAATGTCATGTTTATTGAGGAGACAAGAGATTTAGTATTTTATGATTTTTTATAATTTGATGAAAATATAAATATAAATGTACTCATATTATAAAAGTGAGAATGATATTATAATGGAATTTTTCTAACAAATCCAATGTTGAATATTATGTATTTTTTACACCAGTTTTTGTAGCATGGGTTTGGTGGTGAAATAGTTGTAAACATAACTGATATTAGATAAATTTAGAGGATAATATGGCAAGGTAGGGGATGATTTAATATTTAGGAATTAAATGTGGAGTTGATGTGTTAATGATGATCCTAGTTTCAATGGTATAGATAATCATTTAACTTGAAATTGTTGATTATATTTTGTTTTTTAGGGATTTTAATAATCGAACATTAGTGAAACCCCTATATATAAGTATATGTATAGAATAACCACATAAAATTTTAGTAAGGATAAGATATTACAGTTTTATTAGAAATTTCATCCCTAACAAGATAGTGATAATTGGATGTAGTTTTTTCTCTCACGTATCATGATGCTACGTCCATGAAAAGAGTTAGTCGAGTATATATAGATCATCATTATGGTGTATAGTGATTGTTCCTAACTATGATCCTATCTATAAAATCATTGGAGATATTCTTGGGTTAATTTGAATTCTCTTTACAAACCATTTTGAAGAATTTGAAAATAATCTTTTATAGGATATAAATAGATTAGATAAACTAATAGTAAAATTTACATGGATAACCTATATTTATGGTAATGAATCATATGTTAGGTTATTCCCAACATTTATGAACTTCTATTTTTATGATCATAGTTTTTCCTTTATACATTTAATAATTTTATTATTATAATCCTTCAACTCTCTTTTAATATATTCGCCTGATTAATAAGGAACAAAAATAACTATGGATCAATTGGATAATTTAGTTATTGTACCAACCATGAATCTTTGGGAAAATGAAACAGTGTTTGAAGTATTATTATTATTCCAAATCTACTATCACAAATATTATTATAAATGTGAACATAGTCAAATTCAAATACACACCAACTAATATAAGGATGGAGTCTCATGACCATTTGGGTGGTGATGAAGATAATTGAAAAAAGTTATAATTTCCTTCATGTAAAAAATATGGGAATAAAAATTCTAGATATTGTTTCAATGCAACAATAAATTGTTATATTTGATGAGAAGTATGACATAAATCATTTAAATGTTGAGGGAAAATGAAGCATTGAGTTAACTTATTGAGTGGAAGTATAACTATCTTGAAGTTTGACATTAGATATTGATTTAGAAATATCATTTTAAAATTTATCATATGTCACATATAACTATTTTTACATCCTTAATTAAATTATATGAAAATAAAAAAAATTTATTTAAGAGGGTAAAATGTAACAATCAGATATTTTATATCCTTGAAAATACACAATATGTTCTATAAATTGTGTCACGTTCTATACTAAATTAAAAAATCACTAATATATTAAAATTAAATTTTTATAACTCTATAATATATAATAATATGATAATCAATTAATAGTTTCGTCCTTTATATGTAAAGTAATTGATATGAGTTAATATTAAAATGTTATTTTAAATAAATGATGTTTTCATTATACTATATATTTTATAATGTACCATTTTTATAAATTTTTTAATTTAAATATATTAAAGTAATATTAATTTTTATATTATTGAAAAAATTCAACGGATTTTTTTATTTGTCTTAAATAATTGATTTTTAGCAGAATAGTGAAAAAATACAGCTTTTTCGAAATGAATTACATTTATCACATTATTAGTATAGGTTAAATGCATACACATTTATAAAATAATTAAATTTATAAAATATTTATTCTAATGGTTTAATTATTAAATAAAAAATAATTTTGGATCTTATAAATATTCTTTTAAAATTTTACGTCTAATGAATTATTTATTAGAATTTAAAAACTATTTTAGTTACTTTATTTTATTCAACTATTTCAATAGTGAACGAAATTTTTTGATGACACTAAATACTTATAAAATTTATTTTAAGTGTTAAAAATAAAAATGATCTTGAAAATCATTGACCATTGTAAATTTATCTTATTCATATGTTCAATGGTTAAAAAAACATTTATTTCAATTTATTAAGTGTTATGTCTGTTCAATTAAAAATAATAATTTCTCAAATTTGTTAAACAAATTAGTTTATATTAATCCTAAATTAGGAATAATAATTTCTAAAAAAATTAAAAAGGGTGTAATTATTTATTATAAATAACATAATTGTAATGAATAATAATTAATTAAGAGTAATATGTGTTTAAAGGCAATGTCTTTGGTAGCTCAAATTTTCCTAAATTTATAAGTCCTATAGACCTTATATAAATATTTATTTAATTTTGAATGACATTACTTCATTTCATACCAACATTCACTCAGATCACATTACATCCATTCCATTTCATTATTACCCCTTAATATTATTTTCCAGGATAAAGCCCCTTACATTCACTTATAAAAGTGAAAGAATAAAATAATTCATTAAAAACCCATAATTTCCAATTACTGTTCGAAACTATTACCATTTTTAATAGTAATAACCACAATAATGAATTATGACCTTTATAATTATAAAATTATATAATCCCATTAATTTCGAAGGATAATCTGAGGGAAGCCCAATGATCCCAACATGAGTATTACTATCCTCTTTATAATTATTTTTAATTTTACTATCATAATAATACATTAAATTTTTAATATAATTAGTTTAGTTTCATACATATAGTAACATATCTTAATACTAATTTCATAATAATTATTCATCTATTCTATACCTTACATAGAGAAATACGAACACATCAACCATGAGTATAGGTGGACTACTGCCTCCATGACACGATGTAATTTATTTTCATCACCAAATATCATGGATGGATTAAATGATGATCTTGATGAAAAAATATTTTTAATACACCACTGATATAATTATAAAATTTTAACTTTTTTCATTTACCTTCATTTTATTATTTTATTAAGGAATACTTTTTTAATCAGGCATATGTGTCGATACGACCTCCACGAATGATGTGTCTCTTTTCATTTTACCATAGAACATTGATGAAACTAAAAGTTTAAATAATAAAATAATATAATTTTTATAAAATTATTATAATTACAAATGATTAATTTTCATATACATCCACCATGTAAATTCGTTTTACAATGGGTTCATTAATTATGGGTAGGTGCAGACAACGAACTCCATGAATGAAATGTTTCATTTGTCAACACCACCCATAATTAATGGTTATAATAATTTATGTTAAAAATATACATGTAATATATTACCTGCATTTGTTTCTATAAATATTATATTAACATTATGTAATAGAAATTTCTTATTCTTTTGACATTACAACAATGTTTTGTTTTGGCCAGTTTACTACCTACTCGAGTAATGTTGTAATATTTTTGTAGTTACTGATTTATGAATGTTTTATAATAATAATGCAATATTATTAATAATGAATTAATTATTTTCTTAAAGGTTTTTGAGATATAATATTAATTTCTAAACATGTTAGTACTGTATAATCTCTGTTCATTAAAAATTTATGAAACACATTTTCCTCCAATATCATCTTCAATTGTCGTAATAAAAAATATAATGAGAATAAAGAGGAATATTATAAAAATAACGGGATATATATTACTGAACCATAGGTAATATTATATTTATTAAATTTATATCATTTATCATGGAGAGATATTAATATTACAAATCATGAGCATGATAATTATAAGTTTAAACACTCAGTGTTAAAAATAAGTTATAATAAACAACTATATTCATAGTAAAATAAATATAAATAAATTTTATAATATGATTATAGAGATGGGTAAGGTTGTGATATATTTTATTATTTTTGTTTTTATTATTTTACTTTAAGATTGTTTTTGGTAAAAATGAAGGGAAATATGGTAAGAGTTTTTTATCTCAAACTCCCTTTGTTGAGACAGATTATAGATTATATGCAAATTATGTTATATATGGTATATTTTATACACAATTGTTAGGTTATCCTGAAATATAATGTATTCATGATATTTTAATGTCATTTTCGAGATCCCTATTCTTAAATGGTTTTGAGTAAAATGTTACTCAAGTAGTAATTTTTTTATCATCTCAATTCCATATTCAAATGAGTTGTGAAATCTAATATTTATTTTACTGTTAAAATATATTTTTCATTCCATTTTAATTTTAAAATAAAGATTTCATTTTTTTATAATGATATCTTTTCTCTTGATTATTTTCCTACATTTTTATGAAATTATTCTTTCAATAAAATCAGGATATTGATAAGAATAAATCACATAATTTCTAATTGATAGTTTTTCCTTGTACATGTTTTACCCAAAAAATGATATATAATCGAATTTTTCAACATAAAAAGTATCATTCATGTTTACTTTCATATATTTATAAATGATAAATGTATTTTATTTTCTAATATCTTGTTTTCACATATAAAATGTATTCCACATTGATTTTTATAAAAAAATTGGTTTCGTATCAAGTAATGTTATTAATGTTTCAAAATTACATTCATAAATCTTCTCTATAGTTTTTTTGATAAATATTCAATTTCAATAAAAAAATTTAAATGAAAACATTTTTTACATGTTCGACATGGGTATTTTTAAATAGAAATATTATATTTTATACATTTTTTGTGAACATATAATTCCACCGCTATTATAATTTTCTAAGAGACGTCCCCTAATGAAATTTATATTTAAAAAAATTAAATATTTATTTGACTATATTTATACAATATTATTTTTTATATTTATTTAATGTATATGGTAAAATATTATTTAAAATAAAACTTTCCTAATGATTTAGATAATGTTTTTAATCTAGATCATATACATTATCAAGGGTATCCATAAAATGATATCATCCACCTTATTTTTCTATATATATTATTAAATTACATTTTAAATCTATGTTATGATCCACCCCTAATTTTTTATTGGTTGATAATCCACTTGAACAGGTGTGATTTACTTATAATGCATTTACTCTCTGAATTCCCAATATTCCATTACTTGATTAAAGTGTGTTATAAGATAATGGGTTTTCCTATGATATAAGGATGTTTTTTTGGTTAAAATGATTATTTATGGGCTAAAGAAAGTCCCCTTTTGGATCACATGAGTTTCGATGGTGTCTAGGGATTCTTTGGATACTAGAACCAAGTATTTTGGAAAAGAAAAGGATGGTCTCATGGTTAGTGTAAACCATGTATGATAGATTAAACGATCAATACTAACAGTGTGAGGTGGTCCAAACCTACATAAAATGGTTCATTGATTGAATATATTGTGAAAAATGTGGTAAAAACCAATGAAAAAACGATGTTGACCATGTACCATGGTTGTAGGAATGATTTATCACGGTTATTCAAATTGTGCACATGAAGCATGTGAGGTTCCCCTTCAGAAAGTGAATGGTGCATGGTTGGTGTACTGTGTGGCCAATCTTGTGTAAAAAACATGATGTCCAGCAATTTTTGGGAAATTACGCATTTAATCATAAAATCTATTAAAACATAAAATTATTTTTCATTATCCTCTAGTATAAATACTTGACCATTGGGGAGATCCTTTGAATCAAATTCCATAGACATTGATCTCATTTACATGTCCAAACACGGAATTAGATGTCATCATTCTCTTGGGATTATTTCTACTAAGATATTTTTTTTTATCATATGCCATTATTTATTCATCATGGTATCAGGGAAGTTATTATGGGGTAAGATAATATTCCCAATTTTTATGGTTTTTGTTTATTCTTGGTTTCTCTTCTGATATAGATACATTCAATAATTGATACTATAAATGTTTTCTACTATTGGCTTAAATTATGTGGTATATCACTTTCCATCATGGTTTGGTGTTTAATATTCCTAATTTTAGTTTTTCCACATGATAGAATTTCTGGAAGAGCCCATAAAAATGAAGTAAATGATGGAATTATTTAGAATGGAACATGTTAGGGATTTTCTATAGTTCCATTGAGTTTTTTGGAAGTTTTTTTCCTATCTTTGAGATCCACGGGGTTCACCTTTTTATTTTCCATTTTGTTATAACACCATGGGATACATGTGTGATTTCATGTTAAATGAATCTTTTATAAAGTTATTATGTACAATGTAATTCATTAAGAGATGGTGATACCTTGTTTTCTATGAGTTTTACCTGATGTGAGTTGGTTAATTGTATATGTGTAAACTAATATATAAGGAGTATTACCTCTTGGAATATTATGGGATGTGAATTAATAAATTAATTTGATGAAATGAATGGTTATGGATCTGTTGGATTTATTTTATTGATTACTAATTCCATTATATTCCATGGATGTTATCTTTATAGATCTTGATAGTGGTAGTGGAAAACATGGAATATATTTCTACTTAGGTATTGATCACGTAGGATTCCAAGGGAATTTCTAACCATTGAATCTGGATATCTCGGTATTGCTTCTTAAATTTTATATTGAGATACTCTTTAGACCCCACCAAAGACTAACTAAGTTTCCAAAGAGAAGTTCTTGGTACTCGACATGAATGCCTTGGTCTTCTATACCTTTGATCTAGCCCCATTGGTTGTAACATTCATTGTTACACAACATGATTTTTATTGTTAACTTTTTAATATTTATATTACATGATGATTTTAATATACTTGAATATATTTCATGGTTGTGGAAGTGTATTACACTTGGTTATATGGTGAGGCTATAATAAACATTGAAATTATCCACATATATCCTTTGAATGGGTATCATACATTAGTTATTAGACTAAATATGGTTAATTATTTACTTCTATTTTTACATTTCCCTTATTAAGTCAGCATGTCCTTTATTTTTCATGAGGTATTTTTTGGGTCTACAATTTTACTTGTTCATGGTATATTATAAATAATATTTTCATATATATTATATAATTCACACTACATTAGCTGGTATTTCAGAGTCTCTTTTTTTTATAAACAACGTTATTTGTGGCCTAATGAGTGTTATTTCACTTCCTATTCGGGCCTCCATTAGGTACTTAAACAAACTATATAGATGAAGATATGGATTAGCGAAAGATTCCACAGTTTGATTCTTCATTGTTATTTTCATATGAGCAGGGGGAAGATGATCGTGTAAGGATTGTGATAATAGATGGGATATTAATTTTTTGTCTTTTTGTTATATTTTAAAAAGTATTGTATAAGATTATTGAATACAAATTCTACATATTTTGAGAGACATGACAAGACACATCAATAAATATGAGATTACTTTTAGTATTGTCTATATATTATTATATTGGATGTCTATCCACTTTCTGATTCTTTTACAGCTTCCACTATTGACTATTGTTATTATTCAATTGTTTACTACTCATTATTGAAAAAATAGTCTACCAATAGACATCATAGTCCCGAAATAAATTTCATAATCCTATGGCATTTGGGGAGATATGTTTATGGCTATGTGACCCACCGAATCAAGGAACCATTTATAGGAATATAAGGGAGGATATTACAAATTAGTATCAAATGTTTTTTGTTTTCTACCTAACTATTTTGTGACAATATATAGTGAAAATGAAGCTATTGGAATTTGTTGGTTAGATATTCCTAGTAGTAGCTAACTAATTTATAGATAATGTCCAAATTGTCACGAATGGAAATTATTGTTTTCTTGAATTTTCCCATTACAGTTGATTTGATTCCACCATTGGGTGATGCACGTGAGTTGTGATGTTAATATTGATATGATCAAGGAACTATTTTATCATTCCATAATTATATGGGGGTACACATATTAGGAATCATTTTTATTCATGTTTTAGGATTCTCATTCCATGCATTATTCCAGACCATGTTGGGTGAATTGCATGAAAACATTACATTGTGATAGGTTCATCGTTAGATATACCTGTTGTTGTGATATATGATATGTAAAAGGAACTGGGAAACATGGTTGCTACATAGGCTGCTTACTATAACTTGAGCTGTTTCTTCCTGATTAGACTACCACAGATACCCAAAGCATTCAATTTTTGCATGTTGAGTCATAGAACATAGGTCACATAGACTAGAACTTATTACAGTGTTGATTAAGTGGAAACCATTTTTTGGTTAATCAGGTATTTGGTAACTTATAGATCTGAAGTGTAGAATAATTTGTTTGAATATTTAAATTGATTTGTGGAATGAATATTAATTCAAATGGGAACTTAATTGTGAAACAATGAGCTTGACCATGACCAAACATTAGCATTTAAATTAGGCAGATTATCTAGTGATGTTAGAACTATATATTTTTACCCAATCCTAGTTCTATAACAAATCATAGAGTTGTGACCTATTTATAGCACATTGTTGACATATCCTACACTTTTAGATTAGAATTTTTTACTATAGATCTTTTATAAAAGTATATTTGGTATTTTTGTGATATTATACAATTAATACATCCTTTCATATGTCAGGAGGTTGGTGATGACCACACTCCATAGGTGATGGGCCATGGACTACCATTAGATCCTCATGTAGTAAATGTTAAGAGACATATGGTTTTACCAGAAATAGGTGCTCATGAATAGTTGTACAAGAAGTTTTTACACTATATGAAATCTTTTATTGATCATTATACCCTCCATTGTATATTATAAACCAGACATATATGTTAGACCAGAAACCTGATCCTATGTGTTTGGGGGATGGTGGTCAACAAGACGCAGAGTTGTGGCAAGAGACTATGCTATCAATCAATGAGAATCTACAGACACCTCATTATAAGAGAGTAAAGATACTGACTTATTTTGTTTCAGGAGAAGTAAAACACCGGTTAACTGTTTTGATTTTGGATGAAAATTTTTTATTTCTATTTTTTGGTGATTTACTTAGAATAAATTATGGATAATTTTTACCTGACACTCCGAGAGCAGTGCAAGACATTGAGTTTGTCATGAATGAATCCAGGTGGCATCCAAATCTATGGAAGACCGAGTCTTTGACAAGGCTGAATGGGGATTGTCGATCCCCATGGGATATTACAAGTTCCTTGGTATCAAACACACATTTGGGAATAATTTACCAAATACAAAAAATAAAAATAAAGAAATAAATAGATAAATTTAAAGTATAAAAAATATCTAGACACTGGCTGTGGAAAATTAAACAATGACGTCCAGCTAAACATTCCTCTATGTGACCTCTTGTGTCAACACCAAACACAGAAGAACGCTTAGTGGTAGAGTGATCTAGAACTAAAAACTAATATTGAAAAGTTAATTTTGGTGTGAGCATTGAGATTATCATTTAGAAAGCCAAAATTCAATAATTCCCTATGTCATTACCTTCAATTAGAAATCCACTCAAGCGAGTTTGAAAATAAGGAATTAAAAAATAATGATTTTTAATCCATTCAAATTCAAGACACAAGTTTATATTTTTAAGGAAATTACTTCTATTCCACTATATATTAAAATTATTTTCCAAAAAATAATTAATATTCAAAAACAAAAGTCCTACAACTGAAATAAAAAACCCGGATTTTTCAAAGAAGGAACCAAACATGAAGTAACTAAAATGGAAATTAGTTCAAAAAATACAAGTCATAAGAGAGAACCATGATAAATACCTCTAGGTAGCTATCAAAAATGGGACACTAGAACCTCATACGTCAGTGTAAATTTGGTATAGAAACCACAACCAACTGCATTCTCATGCATGATTCACTAATAGGGAACACAACCATCACCTATTGGTATCCAATAATAATCCAACTATTTATTTAATATTGTTGTTATGGATCCCGCAAGATGAAATCGGTATGAACCACTTCTGTATTATCTATAATACATATCCTAGTATACCGACCTAGGTGCCTAGGGTTACCCATATGATCTATTTCAAACGGTGGTGAGGTTTAATCAAGAAAACAAAAAATGAAAATAACACTTTCTTTATCCCAATCCCATTCAACCTCTCACAACTATTACCCCTCCTTATGCACATTCCCCCTATATCAAGTCACACAAAAAGCAGAAGCCCCATTTCTATGCACATATCACAATCCACAAATTCAATATACACATCATTTTTTAAATCAAAGGGGCACACCTCAAGATGTGTTTTCTTTATTTCACAAACCATAATTAAAGATCCAAATGAGATTAATTATTTATAAAGAGTTAATTTAATTTTAGAAAACATAATCACCAAAAATTATCATGTTTCCAAAACCATTTAAATGTTCAACTAAACAACCAATGTAATACATATTTAAAATAAGCTTAAAACCATGCTTAAAATGAAGAAACCTTATTAAAAAGGAAAAATAACCCATTAATCTCATGTTCCTGCCAAAAACCATTTTGAAATCACTTTAGAATTTATTTTTAAAATAAAAAATGTCATTAAAATGTTTTAATAAAATTTACTGAATGACCACATGTCTTCAGAAAAACTTATTTCATATTTTAAACATTTATGCAGGTACATTGGAAGAACCACAACCATTTATATATATATATATATATATATATATTAATTTCCAAAAACAATTGTATTTTTTTGAAAGAACACAGTTAAAAAATAGAAATTCAAATTAAAAATTATCTCATAGGAAACCTACATCAATGTGGAACCAAAATAAACATTAAGATTATAGATCTTTATAACTGAATTCTGCTACTTGCACACACATACCTTCATATATATATCCTTGACCCGATACACATATTCCCCATTCCATGAGGTTGAAAATACCTAGATGATATATATATTTATATAACTTCATACCTTTGTACGTGTGTGCATGCTCTGTAAATATAAACAACCTCACTAGAGAGGTGGCAACAATCCGAAACCATGATGAAAAGTCCAACACACTACACATTAAGATATTAAATCAAGAAAAAAAAATTACATATGTAAAGTTTGTTTCAAAATCAACAGCATATCAAATATCTCCAAACAAATTTTCTCACCTCTTATATAATTTAAAAAATAAATTATATAAATTATAAAACCCTTCAAATTAGTACGACACAAATTTACACAAAAAAACTGATTTCATTTGTAAAAAAACACTATAAAACCATTTCAGCATAAAACCATACAAAAACATGATTCGTACCACTCATAATATTTGATAAATCACATAAACAATTAGTAAAACTTTTCTATGGTGCACAAAAGGGAATTGCGACAAAATTAAAATCAAATTATTCCCTTTAGAAACCAACTCACACTAAAGTGTTTTTTAGACACAATTCACACCTTTTATATGATTAATATAAACCACAAAAATGATTTTTAAAATAATTTAATTAAGACTCTATGATCTCTCACAAAAAATGCACCATGCATCATATAAACATTCTACATAAAGATTAATCACAAAATGAAATATTTTAAAAAATATCCTCGCACCTTGAAAATTAAATCATAAATCAAAATAATAAATTTAAATAAACATATTAAATTCAACTAATATTGTTTGGGTGGGAACCACCTACTTCAGGTGTTGAAAACTCCATCGCGCGGTGCACAACTTTAATTGCACACCAAATGCACAATAAGGAACTCAATGTGAAACATAATTAAATAATTAAAATGAACAAGGTCAAGGTCACACAATAAAAAAATAGAGTCCCAAATGAAACCCTATGGAATTGGTAAATATGTAATACCACCATATTACATAGTACACTTCATCATAATAATTCAATAGCTTGGGCTACAGGAAACATGGAGTTCCAGCAAACCACGACCTATATATGTAGCTAATTAAAAAGGTTTTATGAGTATTATTTAAAACATTTTTAATTTTATATATCCCATATAATTTTAACATGGATATAATGTGTTTATTAGATATACTATAAGGACTTATTCATTTTTTCAGATAAAAGAAATATTTTTCAAAAAATACTGTCTTTTTGCCTTTTAATGTAGATCCTTTTTATAAAAAATATTTGACTCTTTTATATATTTTATTTGAAAGAATAAACATCATCTTTAGAATCAGGATATAAAAATTCAGTTTGTATATTGTTTTTATGTTTTTTTGATAACATTCATATTTTGATGGATAGTGAAAAATAATAAATTTTAAATGAAAATAACTTGTTTAATAAATATAAATTAATTTTTTATGTTATAAAATAGAATTTTTTTAAAGTATAATAAAAGTATGTTTATATAATTTAATATAATTAAAATCATTGGATGTTATTTCACAATTGAAATTTTATAAAAACATGTATTAATCTTTTGATGGTTTTTACTTTTAAAAACGTGTTCTCACATTTTAAAAACTAGGATAATCATTAAATTAATTTCTATAACTCTAATCTTGTGAATTTTGAAAAATAGATTCAATATTTGGAGTAGAATTTCAAAATTGTTTAAATATGTAATTTTTATTTTTGGAAATTATGATTTGTAACTCCAGTAATTATTTTTATTTACCATGGTTGAAGGGTGAATCCAGAAAATAAGGGTTTCCAGTGATATTATAATAATATAAAACTACCCCAAAACATGTCTTAATCATATTTTATAAGTCACTAATTAGAAAAAAACAGTAGGATTAGTCTTTGGAATTCGGGAGGCACTTGTGTATGATAATGACATGTTATAATAATTAATTTAATGTAAAGAATAATATAATAAAAAATGTAACTTTTTCGAAAAAAAATAAAATGTGGGGTTATATAATGGGTATTTTCAACTATAATAAATAAATAAAAATATAAATAAATTCCTAAATCATGTTATTTTTTTATAATTTTTATACATTAAATAAATTAATATATTTATTACATAATGATGATGTAGTGATTAACTTTTTAATGTCTGATGGAAATAAATGATATTATAATTCAAAAAATAAAATTAATTTTAGATTTTTGATTCCATTCATGAAATTTTAGGATAAAATAAACATGGTAGGGTTGAGATAATTTTTTTTCGGAGGAATAAATTTTCTTTGACATTATCAAAAATCAATTTCTAAATATTTTCAATATTAACATATATGAAATTTTAAAACAATCACTAATATATTTATAAATTTAATTTTCATTAAAATATATGATTCATACAGGGGAACTATATAGTGTTAAAAATTTCATTAATTATGCACATTAGGTTCTCTTATAATTTTGTATTAACTATATCAACTTTATAGTATAAAAAAGAACACATGGTGAGGGTTAAATTATTTAACTAAAAGGTAATCCCAAAAGATAAGGTTAAATTCATGAAATAAAAATTCCTAAAACATATTTTTTAAAAGTATTTAGAACCATACACATAATATACTTAAAATAAATCAGACTCCAGCCATTAGAATGAAAAAATCAATTTATAATAAATTAATATTTCTGGGCATTTCTAAAGTTCCCCTCACCTCTCCTCAAAAAAGAAACTTCCACTTATCTTTTATTCACCCCTCTAAATCCCTTGTTCTGGGAAAAAACCCACCCAAATATCCTTCCAAATTCACTAAAAGCATCATATTGGACAATATTTTTTCATAAAACCATTTTAAGGTGTGCTTTTGTGAAAATAAAAAGGAGACACCCGAAGAAGAGGCAATAATTTTATCCCAACTTTAAAATTTATTTTCATCTTCTAAACTGTCTTCCAAAGTTTAAACATAATAAAATAATAACTCAAGAAAATAATATATGATTACATATTTTTATGATTATCTTATAACCATATTCCGTCTTTTACCCATCCTATAAAAATATATCACCACACATGCATACATATGTCTTATCTCATATATAGGTGGTGTAAACTCTTTTCATATAGAAATTATTTATAGGGGTATAATGATGAATATAAAAGAATTAAATTATTAAAATAACATGATTTTATTTATTTAAAATTCATATTCCATCCAATTTAATTCCATTTAATCATTATGAAAATGATATTTTCCATCATTTGTAAGTACGACTTATTGTCTCCACGACACACTGAGAATCATCTCCCACGTTCACTATCCATGAATGATTATAGAAAATATGTATTATGAATAATCATAAAATATATGACATAATAATGTGACTAGAATAATAAATATAAATATATGTACATATTAATCATTAAATTACTTACATTCAATATGATAAGAAGACAGAACCATCGTTCATGCATACATACAACCTACCATCTCCACAAACTGTGTATTAAATTTCATATATCTATCTATTAAAAATATTTATAGTATAAATATATAATATATATAAATGATAATAAAAATTCTTGAACTATTTAAATCATGATCTAATTAACATGATTAGGAATGAAAATTCAAAACGTGTATGATAAACAAAGCTATTATTAACTAAAATCTTGAATTAACATAGAATTGTTATAAATTGGGTAATATAAAGTCATAAAAGTGTAATTTATGATATAATAAATATTATTATTATTCTAATATAAGTTAATAATAAGTTTAAAAAATTTATATAAGTGTTTCAGACACATATAATGAGTATCAGACTTCAGGTAATGGATTTCGTCTCAATTTCCTTTCATTGCAAAATATTTTAATTTTATACACCTTTTTCCTTTTGTATGGTGTATATTCATACTTTTTAATTGTTATCATGAATCCCAATATTTTCTTTATATTATATTATTTACATCACGGGAATTACTTATATATCAATATTACTCAATCAATTTGGTTATTTGGATATGGATATTATTTATTCTGGTATTTCAATATGAGAAACACATTGGAATTGCAATGACAGGTGCAACCCAGACATTATATAGTTGCACAATTCTTCGATAGGTTATCATGAGACAAATAAGTTGGCCAATTTGGATTCTAAATTTAGTTTTAAATAGTCTTATTAAATGTCTTGATGGTTACATGTTTTCATGTTCCTCAAACATGAGGTCCATAAATAAAGTGTTTGCCTAATATAGTTTCAATCATTATTTACCAATGATATTTTAATATTTACACATCTATTAATATAATTTATCATAAGATATTTATTGGTGGCATGCATTTTATTTTCATAAATTCAATATTATTTCTTCCATATATAGTTATTTAAATTGAAAATGTGTTTTTTTATTTACCATTACATATAGATTGATTGATTTTTTATTCCATTATACCTACCCTTACTAAGAATCTGCACTCGTCCCTTTCATATGTTTTATATTCCCAGGATGGAGAGAAGTGTTTTGTGAATGATATACAGGGCAACTCTAGGGGAATAATGTTGTTATCATAGGATTATCTTTGTAGTATTATATGTTATAAATTTTAATGTAAAGTTCATGTGTGTATTCAATTTTCCAAGACTGTTACACCGATCAGTCCTTCAGGATTTGATTCCATGTACTCATGTCAATGTATTTAAATAATTCATCACCTCCAGGCTTCTTGGGTTATTGGTTTATAGTTGGTATTAGAGGAAGTTTAGCAACAACCATTGAAATAGATTTAGAAAAAATAGATTATGGATTATAACCCTAAGATAGACTTTGACGATATGTATAGAAGAACCCCCTTGATACTGGTAAAGTATAGATTATGTGTATATTACAACAAATTCATCCCTATCTGGATACAAAAAGTCGATGTGGTTCTAGAACAGATGTACCTATGGGTGAAAACTCCAATAAAGTGTTCCTGACTTGACTCAGGGTAACGTGGTAAAAGATGAATCTTATTGCGCACCTGATTTAACACTCTTAGGGGTTATGTTTAGGGTAATTCATAGTTTATTTAAAAAACATTATGAAGGATCAATGAGTAAATATTTCCTCCATGGAACCATATTTATTATTATAGATTTGATATACACAATTTTTTCTATATTTTTTTATGTATTTTTCATGTTAGAATTATACATTATTATTCATAATGTGTTCTAGTGTATGCCATTTTTTTAGAAATATATCATAGTGGAATAAATAGAAACTTTATTAATGCACCTAATTCCTATAGGGATTTCCCTCCTATTAAAGATAATGATATTGGTTTTGGTGATACAACTACTACTGAACCTCATATAACCATTCTAGGATAGTTGACTCAGGTTATAAAAGATAACCTTACCTGTATGGATCACCCTGATCCAAAAGACAAAGGATCAATGTTAGAATGCTTCAAGAGACAACAACCTACAACATTCAATGAGACTAAAAATCCATTTTTAGTTGATAAATGAATAAGTTCCTTTGATAATATATTTCTTGCTTTGGGTTGTAATGAAAAGGAAAAGGTTTCCATGGTTGTTATCATCACTCAAGAGATTTTGATTAATGGTTTTCACTAATTCAAAACATGAATTAGGATGAATAAATATAAAATATATAATTAATGGATTTTAAAGAACTTTTTCATGAGAAATACTTTCCACGGGAACATCATGATGATATGAAAAGGAAATTTATGAGTCTAAGGAAAAAAGAGGGTGAGAATTTTCCAAAATAGGAGGATAACTTCACAAGTGTTGAGAGGCCTATTGTAGACTACATATGTAACCCAGGAATTAAGATTGAAATATTCATTGATGGGTTAAAACCATTCATCTAATGGGAACTTGTCTCACAATATTTCTCATCATACGAAAATATAGTCCCATGTGATATCAATAAGGAAAATGAATTATCTATGCCTTTTGAAATTAAAGTAAAGAATGAAAATAAGTTAAAAATTGATAATAGTAAAGATAAAAGTAAAAAAGGTAATGAAGGACTTTACCTTACATGATAATTTTTGGATGAAACACCCTGGTATTTTCCTTTAAGGAATAGGAGTTAGTTACAATTATGGAGAAAAAGAACACCATGATTTTGATTGTAAGGGAAAAAATAAGGTGTATAATGATAAAATTTCAAAGATATGAGACTTTATGAAAATTATTTTCTAAAGAATAAAAGAAATATTGTTCAGATGAAGCAAATAGATCAAGGTTAGGCTTATGTCGTTACTACGACTGAAGTGGACTAATTAATGTATTTCAAATTTTTTATTTTATTCAGGTTATTAGAAGAAAGTGATATATATAAGGATTGTACCATAGTATTTTTTTAATTAATGTTTTAATATGAGGAAGGTAATCATATATTGAGTATGTGAAACTAGGAGAAACATTACATTATTGGGAAATCTAATGTTACAATTGATTTTTGAAATTTGGAGTCCTTTTAGATATAGTTTGGAAATAAGTATATTAGATATTCTTAAAGATGGAAAGAATTAATTAGGAAGATGGATAGTATTATTTAATTTAAAAAAATTTATTAATATTATTTTTTTGGATTGTTATACGTTTATGAAAAGGACAACTCATACGTCTAGTGACAACCCTTCGTGTCTTGTAAGGCCACGATACTTGAAACTGCAACCGAAGGGAAACAACTGTGAATTACCTACCACTGGCATATATGATGTATTTTTTTTATAATATATTTTTTTATAGCATGATAGATGAAATATTGTTTCATTTTTTAACCCTTTATGATTATGGTAAGTATAATATTTTTGTGTTTTATTATCTTTTATAGAGTAATATGATTTTGTGGTATAAATTTGTTAAAATATGGAACTCTACTGGTCAAATAAGTGTTCTTCCATTTGTTTTAATTCCATAAAATTCTTAAACATTAGGTAAATGGTCATAAGTATAAAAAAATTTCCTAGTACTTTGTTTTGTGATGAATCAAATGGTCCTCCAGATAATTGAAATTTTATAGCTTTTTAGATTGTTAACTTTTCCCTAATAATGTTCTCTATCACTCTCTATTTGAACATGATAGTTATATTTTTCTGTCATTTCCATTTTATCCTACGTGTAACCATAGTATGTATTATTTTTGGAAACCATAATACTTGTGTTTCTTTATTTAAAAATAGAGATCTAATTAATCAATTTTTTGATTTGGGATTTCAATTAAGATATCTTAAAATGACAAAACCGTAGTTTTCATTGGTGATTTCAAATTTTTAGGATTCAATTTATTTAATGAGAGGATAATTTAACAACCCAAGATTAAATATTAAGTTTCTTCTTCATAATTGAACAGCTTGTGTTATACACAACATCGTGTTCCAGTGTAGTACGACCTATCAAACTAGCCATTTAAAAAGTTGTAATAAATAGTATTAAACACATTTTAAATATTATATATCCCATATAATTTTAACATTCATATTACTTGTTTCTTAGAAATAATCTAAGGACATATTTTATTTTTCAGATAATAGTAATATTTTTCAAAAAATACAGTTTTTCATCCTTTTAATGACGAACCCTTTTTTAAATCCAATATTTAAAACATTTATATATTCTATTTGAAAAAATAAAATTACTCTTAATAATAGGGAGACAAAAATTTATTTTGGACAAATATTTTGTGATTTTACAATAATTCTCATATATTGATGAATAGTGAAAATAAAAAATTTTAATTGAAAACAACTTTTTGAATATAAATAAATAATAGTGTCATATAATAAATTTGAATGGTTTTAAAGTATAATTAGATTAATTTTTTATTATTTAATTTAATTTAAGTCATTGTATGTAATTTCACATTGATATTTCATATAAACATATATCAATCATTGGATGGATTTTACTTTTAAAAAATTGTTCTCTCATTTTGACTATAGGTATTAATTTTAAATTAATCACTAAAGCTTATGTGTTTAGAATTTAGAAAAATTGATTCTATATTATGAATCATAAGTTCCAAATTAAATATATAAGCACCTTTTATTGTTTAACATTATAAATAGTACCTTTATTATTTTTGTTACCTTAGTTAAAGGGTGAATCAGGTAAATATGGGTAAACGAAAATAATATTATAATAATATAAATGTAACAGCCCGAGATTTTATGAAAAATATTATTTTTTATTTCACTAATGTCTTGTGTTGTACGCTACACCAAAAGGAGCTTGCACAACACGCATCCTTGACTTGCCTTGCATTACACGCAATCACAAGCTTCCTCGATAGCATGTGTGGTACGTAATATTGAGTTTCACGAAACAATGATATGCTATTAAAATATTATTAAAACTAGCCGTTATGAATAGTAATATCCACTTTTTAAAATTCTGTAAATCTTATTTTTTCAAAATGAACTTCATTCTTGGATTCGGAGTATCGAATTTAGCCTAAGGTGAAATTTTGGTACTTTTCGGATAACTTTCACATTCTGATGAATAGTGAAAATTACTAAATTATAATTAAAAACAACTTTTTTAATCGAAATAATTAATAGTGATAAATTATTAATTTGAGTGGTTTTAAAGTATATTTAGAATATATTTTTACAATTTAATACATTGTTGGTCATTGGTTGTAATTTCACATTTAAACCAGACATAATCAAGTGTCAATCTTTTGATATATATTGTTTCCTAAAAACACGCTATTTATTTTAACAGCGGGATTTAATTAGAAAATTAATTAATTCAACTTCTATGTTATGAATTTGGTAAAATAGATTTCATTTTTGAATTCGGAATATGAAATATAGCTTAGGATGAAATTTTGGCATTGTTCTGAAAAACATCAATTTTTGATGAATAGTGAAACTACTAAGTGGTAGGTTAAAAAACTGAATTTTGCATAAAACTTAATTTTACCGCTTCTGTGAATAGAATTTTGAAAATCCGACAGACACGGTTAATATCAAGGACTAAAATGTGGTTCAATGAGATGAAAATAATTTTTGGTGAATAGTAACTTTTTACTTTTTTTTTACCACGGTTAATAGTAAATAGGGTAACCAAGGGTAAATATGATATTAATATTACCCTAACACATGTCCTAATTCTATTGGACAAGTGTAATTCGACAAAAAACAAACTTAGGAATAAAATATGACCATTTAGGCCCACTTGGATTAGATTAGGACATTTATTATTAATTTATTTAAAGAAAGGTTAAAATAGTTAAAATCAAAGTTTAATAAGTAAATCATTTTTAATATGGGGTTATACATAAGATAAATTCGATTTTAAATATTCATTAGAAAGCTAAAAAGATTTCCTACATGATGGTATTTTATTTGTAATTTTTAGACATCAAATAATTTAATTTATTTATGACACAACGATGATGCAGTAATTATCTTATTAATGAAATATTGACATAATTGATGTTATAAACACCAAAATAAATGTAATTTGAAAATTTTTATGAATTCCACTAATTTTCTAGGTTACTATGATATATTAATGTTGATTTAATCAACTTGGTTCGAACATTTAATTCTGTTATGACTTTCACAAAAAATCATATATCAAATAGTGTCAAAATTGACAAAAAATAGTTTTTAAATCAAATATTATATTATTAATTGTTATTGTATTCCTAAAAATCTAAGGTTTCGGCCAAATGACTTAGATAAGGATATATATATTAATAATAAACAATTTGGGGTTCGTTTGGAATGTTATAGTAAGTGTATTAACCATATAGTGAAAGAAAACAAAAAGACACGGTAAATGTTAAATTATTTAACTTAGAGTTAAATCTAATTGATAAGGTTAAAATAATATCCTAAACTTGTCTAAATTCTATTGGTTGATAGGATTTCGACCCATCCCCACTTTAGCTTCGAAATAAGACCCTTTGGAACCATTATAAACCGATTTTGACTTTAATATAAAATAATATTTTGAGATATTCCTAAGGTGCCCCTCTCCTCCCTTATAAAAGGGCACCTCCTCCCCCTCATCCTCACACCAATTTGAGCACTCAAGCTCGGCCAACCCCTGCCAAAATCTCTTCTCCACTTCCCTAGAAACATCCTAGAGGTTCTGGTCTACCTCAAAGACCAATTTTAGTGCCCTAAGAGGAGGTCTCAAAAAGGCGCTTCAAAGAAGAGGTAATTACCGTTACCAATTCTTTCATCTTTATTTCTTCTTCCACTTCTTCTTCTTAGGTTGTTTCATTATGAAGTAATAACATCAGTATCACTCATATACTGATATGTTATTATAAGTATGAAACAACCCTATTTCACCATCTATCCATCCTACGGGAAAAGAAATCACCGCGCGTGCGTACGTACGGAATACCGTCTCCACGCCGTGGTGTAATCTATTTTCCACCACCACCTTACATGGATGGGTATAATAGTGTAAAGAATAACTATACATAGTTATTACAACATCATATTGATTCTGATATATTGTATAATCCACTCCAATTCAATTCAGTATTTATGGAAATGATATCATCGCTCGTGCGTACGTACGGACTACCGTCTCCACGACGCGATGAGATTCATTCTCCATGTTAACCATTTAAGAATGATTATAAAGTATATATAAGAAATAATAATGAAATATATGACATTATAAAGTTACTGTATTTATGTATATATATATATGTATGTCATCAACTTACTTCCATTCAAGACAATAAGGAAAGGAAAACAGCGTTCATGCGTACGTACGGACTACCGTCTCCATGAACGGTGTTTTTCATTTTATTTATCTACCTATTATATATATATATACTGAATATATATGATATATAAATCATATTTTCTTAAAGTGAGTAAATCATGATATAAGTAATAATGATGTCAAGAACAACAAGTCAAAACACCTATGATAAATGAAACGATTTTACCCAAAACGCTTCTTTAACATGGAATTTACAAAAGAACGGGTAATATAATGTCATAAGTGAACCATATATGATATCATAACAATGAATATGATTCTGTAATAAGTCAATAACATGATTTAAATCATTATACAGGAGGTTCGGACACTTACAAAGCAAGTCGGACCTAAGGTAAGGGAAATATCACAATCTCATTTTTATTCGAGATTGTTTATACTTTGAAATTTACTGGGGTGTATTTTATCATCCACATCCATGTTTCCTCAATATGTCATATTATTTTAATCCACTTACAATAGTTTAAATCCAATTTTACCCTTCAGTGATTTTTTAGTAAAGAATATGAAAGGAATCTTTTGTCGTTTTTTTATACGAGGTACTTTTTGACTTTTCGGACAAAAGTACGAGAAGAATGTTTTTTTAACTTATACGGCATGAATGGATTTTTAAAACATTATTCCCAAGAAGCTTCCTTTACAAGTTTTTCACGTTTATTTTTAATCAACTTCTTTTAGTTTATAATTGTATGACATGTTAAGAAAATAAAAGTGTTTTTGAAGAAGAAAAGATATTTTCCTCAAGAATGAAGTTCAAGTATTTTATCAAAATTATTTTCCATATAAGATAATAAAAGGGTTCTGTTTTTATCCCTATTATTACATGGATTTGATTATGTTTTGATGGAAACATTTTTATGAATTCCTTTATCTTATATGAATTGTTTTATGATGTCATGTTGTTTAAGAATCCCATTTTTATTACATGGGTTATGCGATGATGTATGATTTAAGATTATGTGGAACACATAAGAAAGGATTCATTATAAGATGGGTGGGACCTATATCTCCCTCCAATGCATTGGGTAAAGATTTTATATCTCATGAGATAGACATGGCTGAAATGGTAGGTTATACCGGTTCAGTGAAACAGGACTGAAACGAGGGTTACTCGATTCAGAAAGGGACTTTGTCCACTAAGATAGTCTTGGCAATGAGTCTTGACTAACAAGAAATGATTCTCTATGATTATGTGTGAATGCCACAAAGGTTCATGTTTTAAGTTATGATTATTGTGATTTCATTTCACTACTATGATTTATCCCATGTTATGAAATTATGCTCTCTTTTGCAGGTTAAGATTTCCAAAAGATATGTTCTTATGAATATGATGTGATTGATTTTTCTTTTGTATACCCTTACTGAGCATTTGAGCTCACCTTTTTATGTTTTCTTTTCCCCAGGATATAAATAAAGGTTTTTAGGTAAAAAAAAGGGAAGATCTTTATGGGAGATATTGAAGATCTTTCACCACGATTAGAAGATTACGTTCCGAGTTTCCAAAGACACTAAACTATTACGATCCTTGTGTGTGTGTTTTTGTTATGTACTAAGTATTCCGCAAAAGTAATGTAATTTCCATGTACGTCAAGATACGGGTCTCTACAGTTGGTATCAGAGGAAAGGTTTAGTCAACCTTTGGAAACTAGGATGCGAGAACTTTAGTGAGATCCCTAGAGATATTTCTAAGGTATGTCTAGGGATGTCCCTAAGGTTAAGTATACGTATAGGTTATAGTACTAGAACTACGCTAACGATCATAGAATTAAACCTAAGATGTTAGATATTGAAGGTACTCCCCCTTTATAATGTTGTTTTCCCTAGCATGATTTTTGCCTCTCACACTATTATTTTTGGGTTTTAGAAAATGGATGGAAACAAGGTGATTCATGATAATGGAGGATATGCTGGACAATGGAATGATATTTTTTATGAGCAACCAAATGAAATGGGATTTGGAAGTCCAAACATCATTATTATGCCGAATCAGCAATCTCATAATATGATTAATAAAGTAAAATTTGGTAAGTTTCCTAACTCGGCTAATAAGAGAAAGATGGAGTTTCATGATGATCATAGAGGAAAGAAAGTTAAATTTCCCCTATGTAAATCATGTGGGAAGAGGCATCAAGGAGAATGTTTCAAAGGAACTGGAAGATGCTTTGGGTGTGGAAAAGAAGGACACAAAGCAAGTAAATGCAAAGGAAAAGGTTCAGTTAACAACATGGATGATGATAATGGTATTGCTACGACATCAACAATGGTTAAATGTTTTAAATGTGGAATGTGCGGGCATTATGCAAACCAATGCCCTAAGGGAAAGTCTCATGAAGATAATCAGTATGGTCGTATGGGAAGTATTTATGTGGATGATGATGAAGAGACTACAAATGATATGTGAGATGAAAGAATTGTTGAAGCACAGTCAATGGTTTAAGAATGTAGTGGAATGATTACATGTTTATCATGTGTAATGTTGTATAAGTAATCTCATGGTACTTTAGAATAAAGAGACATGTAAGGATTGTTACACTGTTGTCTGATTAATGTTACCAGTATCCATGAAAGGTTATTCAGATATTTTTGGAAATAAGATGATACACGCATAATGAAGGGAAAACGAGAAAACGAGATGTTTAACAGTATTCATGAGCTCATGATTGATATAAGGACTAAGTGATATCATGGTTTGAGCATATAGAATTTTGAGGATTTTGGTATGTGGAAAGTGTTAACTTTTAACTGCACTCATGTTTTCACTAAGGTATTCAAGAGAATACACGATTAAGGACTTTGAATGTTTGGAATGTGACCAACAAGACATATCTTATGATATGTGGGGATCAACGATAGTATTAAATCTCTGGTAATCGTTGACACTATATTATGAGTGTGGACTGCAGTATTATGTATAAGCCTAAAGATTAGACTGGATTATGTTGGACATAAGTTAGTATTGTTTAAGGATAGAAGATTTTCGATATTATTGATGGGATGTTATAGTAACGTAGTTTTAGAAAAAGGACAACCTGCAGGACGGGCGACAGCCCATCGCTTCGGACAAGGCTATAGGAATCGAACCCACAACCGAAGTGCGACTGGCCTTTATCGCCTACCACTGACCTACAGGAAGTCCCTGTTTAGTAGAAACTAGTTTTATTATATTAAGCAGTATGATATATGAAGTATAAGCCCATTTTAGGAACCATATATGATTAATCCCACTATAGATCGACTTATGTATATAAATTTTGCTAACCTTTTGAGACAGATGGAATGACCCGTCATTCTATCACATGATCTGCTAACACTTCACGAATAACAAATTCAACTTCATTTATTTAAGAGATGAAGTGGAAATTGTTAAAGGCACGAACAACAGTGAGATTGTACCAAAATAAAGTAAGTATTTATTCTAATTCAAATTCTTTAACTTTAGGTAAATGATCTTGAAAACCAAAAATGTTGTCCTAGTTCTCTTATACCTGATGAATCAGATGGTACCTTAGATCGTCACAAATTTATGGATTTGTGATTACTGGCTTTTCCATAGCCATGTTCTCTACCACTCTCCATCAGAACATGATGGTTAGATTTCTCTTCCATATCCATATTTTCACCTATGTGGAAACCCAGTGATTAGTTTATTTGGGTAATCGTTACATTTCATACTTTAGTTATTAAAGCCAAGTTTTGGTATTCCTTTTTACGATGTGGGTTTCTATTAAAGAAACTTTCGAATAGTAAACCATTTATAACCCCGACGAATTTCGAGGGCGAAATTCATTTTAAGGGGGGTAGAATGTAACAGCCCGAGATTTTATGAAAAATATTATTTTTTATTTCACTAATGTCTTGTGTTGTACGCTACACCAAAAGGAGCTTGCACAACACGCATCCTTGACTTGCCTTGCATTACACGCAATCGCAACCTTCCTCGATAGCATGTGTGGTACGTAATATTGAGTTTCACGAAACAATGATATGCTATTAAAATATTATTAAAACTAGCCGTTATGAATAGTAATATCCACTTTTTAAAATTCTGTAAATCTTATTTTTTCAAAATGAACTTCATTCTTGGATTCGGAGTATCGAATTTAGCCTAAGGTGAAATTTTGGTACTTTTCGGATAACTTTCACATTCTGATGAATAGTGAAAATTACTAAATTATAATTAAAAACAACTTTTTTAATCGAAATAATTAATAGTGATAAATTATTAATTTGAGTGGTTTTAAAGTATATTTAGAATATATTTTTACAATTTAATACATTGTTGGTCATTGGTTGTAATTTCACATTTAAACCAGACATAATCAAGTGTCAATCTTTTGATATATATTGTTTCCTAAAAACACGCTATTTATTTTAACAGCGGGATTTAATTAGAAAATTAATTAATCCAACTTCTATGTTATGAATTTGGTAAAATAGATTTCATTTTTGAATTCGGAATATGAAATATAGCTTAGGATGAAATTTTGGCATTGTTCTGAAAAACATCAATTTTTGATGAATAGTGAAACTACTAAGTGGTAGGTTAAAAAACTGAATTTTGCATAAAACTTAATTTTACCGCTTCTGTGAATAGAATTTTGAAAATCCGACAGACACGGTTAATATCAAGGACTAAAATGTGGTTCAATGAGATGAAAATAATTTTTGGTGAATAGTAACTTTTTACTTTTTTTTACCACGGTTAATAGTAAATAGGGTAACCAAGGGTAAATATGATATTAATATTACCCTAACACATGTCCTAATTCTATTGGACAAGTGTAATTCGACAAAAAACAAACTTAGGAATAAAATATGACCATTTAGGCCCACTTGGATTAGATTAGGACATTTATTATTAATTTATTTAAAGAAAGGTTAAAATAGTTAAAATCAAAGTTTAATAAGTAAATCATTTTTAATATGGGGTTATACATAAGATAAATTCGATTTTAAATATTCATTAGAAAGCTAAAAAGATTTCCTACATGATGGTATTTTATTTGTAATTTTTAGACATCAAATAATTTAATTTATTTATGACACAACGATGATGCAGTAATTATCTTATTAATGAAATATTGACATAATTGATGTTATAAACACCAAAATAAATGTAATTTGAAAATTTTTATGAATTCCACTAATTTTCTAGGTTACTATGATATATTAATGTTGATTTAATCAACTTGGTTCGAACATTTAATTCTGTTATGACTTTCACAAAAAATCATATATCAAATAGTGTCAAAATTGACACAAAATAGTTTTTAAATCAAATATTATATTATTAATTGTTATTGTATTCCTAAAAATCTAAGGTTCGGCCAAATGACTTAGATAAGGATATATATATTAATAATAAACAATTTGGGGTTCGTTTGGCATGTTATAGTAAGTGTATTAACCATATAGTGAAAGAAAACAAAAAGACACGGTAAATGTTAAATTATTTAACTTAGAGTTAAATCTAATTGATAAGGTTAAAATAATATCCTAAACTTGTCTAAATTCTATTGGTTGATAGGATTTCGACCCATCCCCACTTTAGCTTCGAAATAAGACCCTTTGGAACCATTATAAACCGATTTTGACTTTAATATAAAATAATATTTTGAGATATTCCTAAGGTGCCCCTCTCCTCCCTTATAAAAGGGCACCTCCTCCCCCTCCTCCTCACACCAATTTGAGCACTCAAGCTCGGCCAACCCCTGCCAAAATCTCTTCTCCACTTCCCTAGAAACATCCTAGAGGTTCTGGTCTTCCTCAAAGACCAATTTTAGTGCCCTAAGAGGAGGTCTCAAAAAGGCGCTTCAAAGAAGAGGTAATTACCGTTACCAATTCTTTCATCTTTATTTCTTCTTCCACTTCTTCTTCTTAGGTTGTTTCATTATGAAGTAATAACATCAGTATCACTCATATACTGATATGTTATTATAAGTATGAAACAACCCTATTTCACCATCTATCCATCCTACGGGAAAAGAAATCACCGCGCGTGCGTACGTACGGAATACCGTCTCCACGCCGTGGTGTAATCTATTTTCCACCACCACCTTACATGGATGAGTATAATAGTGTAAAGAATAACTATACATAGTTATTACAACATCATATTGATTCTGATATATTGTATAATCCACTCCAATTCAATTCAGTATTTATGGAAATGATATCATCGCTCGTGCGTACGTACGGACTACCGTCTCCACGACGCGATGAGATTCATTCTCCATGTTAACCATTTAAGAATGATTATAAAGTATATATAAGAAATAATAATGAAATATATGACATTATAAAGTTACTGTATTTATGTATATATATATATGTATGTCATCAACTTACTTCCATTCAAGACAATAAGGAAAGGAAAACAGCGTTCATGCGTACGTACGGACTACCGTCTCCATGAACGGTGTTTTTCATTTTATTTATCTACCTATTATATATATATATACTGAATATATATGATATATAAATCATATTTTCTTAAAGTGAGTAAATCATGATATAAGTAATAATGATGTCAAGAACAACAAGTCAAAACACCTATGATAAATGAAACGATTTTACCCAAAACGCTTCTTTAACATGGAATTTACAAAAGAACGGGTAATATAATGTCATAAGTGAACCATATATGATATCATAACAATGAATATGATTCTGTAATAAGTCAATAACATGATTTAAATCATTATACAGGAGGTTCGGACACTTACAAAGCAAGTCGGACCTAAGGTAAGGGAAATATCACAATCTCATTTTTATTCGAGATTGTTTATACTTTGAAATTTACTGGGGTGTATTTTATCATCCACATCCATGTTTCCTCAATATTTCATATTATTTTAATCCACTTACAATAGTTTAAATCCAATTTTACCCTTCAGTGATTTTTTAGTAAAGAATATGAAAGGAATCTTTTGTCGTTTTTTTATACGAGGTACTTTTTGACTTTTCGGACAAAAGTACGAGAAGAATGTTTTTTTAACTTATACGGCATGAATGGATTTTTAAAACATTATTCCCAAGAAGCTTCCGTTACAAGTTTTTCACGTTTATTTTTAATCAACTTCTTTTAGTTTATAATTGTATGACATGTTAAGAAAATAAAAGTGTTTTTGAAGAAGAAAAGATATTTTCCTCAAGAATGAAGTTCAAGTATTTTATCAAAATTATTTTCCATATAAGATAATAAAAGGGTTCTGTTTTTATCCCTATTATTACATGGATTTGATTATGTTTTGATGGAAACATTTTTATGAATTCCTTTATCTTATATGAATTGTTTTATGATGTCATGTTGTTTAAGAATCCCATTTTTATTACATGGGTTATGCGATGATTTATGATTTATGATTATGTGGCACACATAAGAAAGGATTCATTATAAGATGGGTGGGACCTATATCTCCCTCCAATGCATTGGGTGAAGATTTTATATCTCATGAGATAGACATGGCTGAAATGGTTGGTTATACCGGTTCAGTGAAACAGGACTGAAACGAGGGTTACTCGATTCAGAAAGGGACTTTGTCCACTAAGATAGTCTTGGCAATGAGTCTTGACTAACAAGAAATGATTCTCTATGATTATGTGTGAATGCCACAAAGGTTCATGTTTTAAGTTATGATTATTGTGATTTCATTTCACTACTATGATTTATCCCATGTTATGAAATTATGCTCTCTTTTGCAGGTTAAGATTTCCAAAAGATATGTTCTTATGAATATGATGTGATTGATTTTTCTTTTGTATACCCTTACTGAGCATTTGAGCTCACCCTTTTATGTTTTCTTTTCCCCAGGATATAAATAAAGGTTTTTAGGTAAAAAAAAGGGAAGATCTTTATGGGAGATATTGAAGATCTTTCACCACGATTAGAAGATTACGTTCCGAGTTTCCAAAGACACTAAACTATTACGATCCTTGTGTGTGTGTTTTTGTTATGTACTAAGTATTCCGCAAAAGTAATGTAATTTCCATGTACGTCAAGATACGGGTCTCTACAATAAAAATACTATAACCCATTTTATAATTTTATTTTGTGATTTATTGGATCTTCATACAATAATTAGTCCAAATTTTGGCATTTGGGAGCCACATGGGTGTGATAATGACTTATTAAAATAATTAATTTAATGTAAAGGGAAATACAACACAAACCTATATCTTATACTAATAAAATTTTATTGTAGTGTTATATAATTTATATCTTTGACTATAAGTATTTATTAGAAATATAAAAATATTTCATTCATAATGCTAATTTATTTATGATTTTTATAAATTATATATATAAACTTATTTATAACACAGTGATGATGAAGTGATTACCTTATTAATGAATGATCCAAATAATTGATATTATAAATATGAAAATAAACTTTATTTGACCTTTTTAATGGAACCCTAATAGATTATGGATAACATTGATATGTTATTTTTGAGATTTTGATTTTATTAAGTAATAAAGTTATTATGACTTTAAAAAAAATCATTTACTAAGTTGTGTCAAAATTGACATAAATGATTTTCTTAAACAAAAACTATTTTATTAAATGATACGATAGTCATAAAAATATATGAATTATAAAACTAACATATATAATTTTATAAATGACATTTATGATGCAATTTAGGTTCTTTTTGAATTTAATGGTAAATATATTAACCATATTGTAAAAAAACAAAAGAAGACATGGTAAGAGTTAACATATTTAACAAATGGTTAATTCCAAAATATAAGGTTAAAATCATGACATATATATGTCTAAAACCTATTTGTGGGATTATTTAAACCCACACTCATATTATCCTCGTAATTAATCACTTTTGAGCCATTATAATCCTAAAATAAATTTATAATAAATTAATATTTCAAGACATTCTAAAAGTGCCCCATACCTCTCTTATAAATGGGAAGTTCTCATTCTCTTTTATTCACACATTCAAAACTATTTGGATCAGCCAGACCCTAAACAACACCCCAAACCAACTCCCATTACTTATTCCTACAGGAAACACTTTGGGATGAAAACCTACATAAGGAGTACTTTTACTCAAATCCAAAGGAGACACTCGATGAAGAAGTAATCATTTTATCCCTTCATTCAATTTTATTTTCTTCTTATATGTTCTCTTCCTATGTTTTCACCATTCAAAAATAATAACTCAATAATAAATTATATGATGAGATATTTTTTTATTGTTAAAGCGTATTCCTCCTTTTACCCATCTTATAAAAAACAAAATCATCATGCATTCGTAGGTACAACTTACCAGCTCCACACAATGGTGTAAATTATTTTCCATCTATACATTACTTCAACAGGTATAATGAGGAATATAAATGATTTAAATAATAACTATTACATGATATTATTTCTGTGAAATTCATATTATATCCAATTTCATATTATTTAATGATTAAGTAAATGATACTATCGCAAATGCATACGTACATCTTACCATCTCCACGACACGATGATATTAATCTTCTACATTCACCATCCAAGAATGAGTATCGAAAAATATATATTATGAATAATTATGAAATATATGAAATATATGACATTATAATAATATATATACATATATATATATATTTAAGTACACATAATTCATTTACATAAATCCATTCCATACAATTTGAAAACTGAAATAGTGTTCATGCGTAAATACGACCTACCGTCTCTATGAATGGTGTATTCCATTTCATATATCTATTTAATATATATATTTATATTGTGAATATATATGATATATATATATATATCATATTATATATTCTGTAAATAATTAAATCATGATATAGGTAATATGATTGAGAATAAAAAGTCAAAACCCATTCGATAAACAATGAGGTTATTACCCAAAACAAAGCATTAACATGGAATTGGTAATAAAATGGTAATATAAATTCATAAAATAATCATATATAATATCATATATATTATTATTATTCTAATATAAGCTATAAATTTGATAAAAACCATTGTACCAGAGTTTCAGAAACATATAAGGAGTATCAATCTTAAGGTATGAGATTTCATCTCAATTTCATTTCATCGAGGAATATTGTAATGTTATGAAAATATTTCCTTTTATAGAGTGTATATTCTACCTTTTGACCTGTTATCATGAATATCATTATTTTAATACTATTATATTATTTCCATCATGGGAATTACGAATATATATCTATTACTCATTCAATATGTTTATTTGATAAGGCATGTTATTTATTTTGGTTATTCAATATGAGAAATAATTTGGACAAGAAATTACCAGTATAGACCATACATTATATAGATCCACGATGCATCAACAAGTTCTCATGAGACAAATAATTTGGCCAAATGGGTTTATACAATCAATTTTCAATAGTCTTGTGAATGGTCTTGATGGTAACATGTTTTCATGTGCCTCATACAAGACGTCTTTAAATAAAGTATTTCCCTCATTTATTTTCAACCATTATTTATCCATGATATTTTTTCATCGAAACATCTATGGATGTAGAATATCATATGTTATTTATTTATGGAATTTATTTCATTTTTTTTACTTTTTATATTATTGATTCCATATCATGTAATGAAAATGGAAATTGTGTTCATTTATTCACCTTTCCATATAGATTTATTAATTTTTCATTCCAGTCTATATACCCTTACCGAGCATATGAGCTCATCCCATTCTCTGTCTTATATTCCCAATATTCCATGGAGTTTTTTGTATTTGATATATAGTGTTAATCTTGGGGAATTATGGAAGACTCAAAGTATTATCTATGATGTATTATATGATAGTAATTATAATTTAATGTTCATGTATGTAATATAATTTCTATGTCTGCTAAAAGGATCGGTCCTTTATGAGTTAATTCCTGGTATTCATGACAATGTATTAAAATAATAAACCAGCTCCGAGATTATGGGCTCATGCCATAACAAAATATGATTTCTTGGTGAGAGGAGGGGTGTCATAAGGGTAGCGCGATGGGAGCAGAGGGGTCACTGGCCAGCTGGGTCTCCAACCATGTAGGGTCCCTGACCAAGGAGGTCTCCAACCAAGGTTTCATTGGCCAATGTGAGGGCTTGTGATGGGATAATGCACAACAATAATGATGGGAGGTCTGCAGTGCGACAAAGAAGATATTTGGGGCACTAGAAAGGAGAAGGAAGTCCATCCATGGGATATGGTAGCGTGTACAGCAAGGTCCAGGGAGGGAGAAGTTTCAATACACATATGGTTTTTAGAGGGGAAGTTCATAATAGAGTGGAGGTAGGAGTGTGGGTAGGGAAAAAACCAAAACCAAAACAATAATAATATTAATAATAATAATAATAATAATAATAAATAACATAGTAATTAAAATAACAATAATAATAATAATTGTTATAATAATAAAAATCATTATAAAATAATAATATTAATAATATAAATAATAATATACGTTATAATAATCAACATAATAATAAAAATAATATTCCTAATAATAATAATAGTATTATTATTTTAAATTCATTTTTTGTTCTCATCTTAATTTTATATGATAATTTATTTTTGATCATCACGAAATCCCCATGGGAACCTAAGGAAAGCCATACGGTCTACCCAGAGTGTACGCTGCCCATGTGCCCAATGCAACTATGCCTGAAACATGTGGTCTTCAATTGAAACTCAATATTTTTGTCGAGATTCAACCCAAATTACCTGATACCATGAAAGTTAGTAAAACAAATAATATTAAAGTGATGGGTGTGAAAATTCTCCCCACCATAATGCTTTATTATATCATAAATCCATAACAAGGCCTAAACCCAACATAGAAGTTGATCCTCACTTCCTAGACTAAGGAAATATCAAAAGAAAAACCAACAAGAAAATACTAGCGAACTATCAATAAAGGAAGATGCTTACTAATTAAAACCGGGAGACCTGAAATGGACTCCCAACCTAGTGACACCCACCACCAAAAGATAAGTGACATCCAGTTGATGATTAAAATATAGAAAATCTCAAAATGAAGCATTAAATATACCAAGGCAAGACACCATTACCACTCTTGAGAATCTCATGAAATAAAATAGAAATGAAAATCGAATCGTAATAACTGATAGATGGAGGCCTGAACAGACTACCCACCATAATAAATATCCAGCACCAAAGGCTGAAGAAGGACACTAACATGGGTACGCCTGAATGAGCTCCCCACCGTGAGGAATAGGCTGACACCATTTAATCTCAGTGGAACATTAATTGAACCCATAGTGTGTATCCCTGCCTAAGAACTAAGAATCTTAACCGACTAAAAAACATCGATATGAAAACCCCACAAGGTCGAAACTCGCACTAAAAGTGTACTGAAGAAATAGACTCCAAACCATATGGAATACTTTGCACTATTCACCACTCCAACAGGTCATCACCATTCTCGGATGGGCCCATATCAAAACCAAAATTACAAAGGACTTAAAAGGTTGTTCATTCATGGAAAACACCATATATATTCACACCCCCAGGGGTATAATCACTATGGTTTAGGAAAACAAAACAAACCTACCTCTTTATAATCAAGGAGGGACTCTCCCCCTACACATATCACAAAAATGAGAAACATGGGTCCCATGCCCCTCTTCACCGTGTTGGACAACTTGAAATGAAACATATACAAAAGGAAGTTTGATGTGCCTCATTTTCCTACACTAATGATAAAATTATACATGGATCCCTTACACTTTTATGACTCCTGACTATGTGTTAGCTTCACTCCATGACCTATGGTTGGAGGTCTAGTGGTTGACAAATCTCGTACCTCACAGTCAGGCATTACCAACCCCAAAGAAAACATATTTTCTAGTCCCACAATAAACTACCCCACATCCGAGATAGAATCAATAGAACACAAAACACATCAGGGAACACTTACTATAACATTGCACTTTAATAAAATACGTTTTCCTAAAATGAACACAGACCACCCATTTTTTACAATGAATGGGAAACATCAGGAGGTAGAACAATCAGAAGACACCCTCCTCCTTTTGAGACATAGGTATTCTGAATTTTTAAAAAAAGAACATGCATATATTATAACAAAATTTAGAAAATATACCATCAAAATTACCCTCACATTTCAAATGGAACACACACTACAGGATTTCACTGAACATAACCCTCGCAACTAATGGGAACATTACAAGTTGAGGGACCCTAAACTGAGACCCAAACAACAGAAGATTACCGAAAATGACCATAAAAATATCTTATTACATGATTTGCCTCATAAGTGTCTTAACATGGTCTTTTTCTTAGAATAATTCAATGAAATACCCCAAATTACATTAGAAACAACAACCAACACCAAAATCTCTAGAATGATTCTACTTTACCCGCACTTTATTTTCTTCCACCACCTTCAGACATGATCTATAAACTTAACAACGTTGAACTCCACATTCAACAACCCAAGAAATCCAAGAGACCAAAGTTTCTTCCATATTTTCCGGTAACCATACTCCTGCTAAAACAGGATCTACTAGAATACAAAAAGAGGCGTGTATTCATATTCTAATGTTCAAGAAGAATAAGGATCTTACATTGATCAACTCGAGGATCCCCACATGGAGAATCACCTTTGGATTCACTCCAACATATCAATAACTCTTTTTGAGGGAATACAATAGCTTATGAGGAGACCCAAGAACATAATCCAACTAGTCCATTGGCCATCAATTCAAAGAACTATCACTTGAACACACTAAGTGACACACCACTAAGGCTCCCAAAAACACTCCTCTAATAATACCACTAAGAAACATCTCAAAACTACTTACTAATGTAACATAAACCAAAAACATTAATCATAGAAGAATTCACATTCAAATCTTAACCATAAATAAAAAAATCATTTTCCTAAAAATAATTTTCAGTGGTTTAAAAAATCACATTTTAAATATATTTCAAAAAACCACTATAACACAATTAATTTTCAGAAAACCCTATATTTAAATTACGAAAATCCAATCCTAATAAACCCACCCCCATTAATCGAAACCATGTTCCCTTTTAGAAATCTAGTCCACAAAATTTAAATTTTTTTTAACAAAAACAAATTTAAAACCCATAAAGATACTGTACAAATTAAAGGTCAACTAATGCCAATGGGTGAATCAGACATATGCTTGGAATCCATATTCTAGTCAAACCACAATCACAGAGAGTGTTTTGGACAATATCTCTACCTTCACATTTCATTCCAGACCCTACGAGCTCATTGATACCATTAGCCAACTCCCATTTCAATTCCCGTATTGTTGAAAACCATAATGACTGAAAGACTACGATTTAACCCAGAACCCCCATGTGACTTGTGTCTCATCCCAATGTTTGATGGCTAGGGACCACACTCATGACCAGAAATCCATTTCCAAATAATGTAATCCCATGTATTCCCAGACTCTTTCCTACGAAAATAGACCCAAAGGGGCATACCTACCTCTGATTCCCTTTTTCACGAACTAATTAGGGCCACATCTAACCCAACACCTAACCCCTTACATGAAAAGTCCCTAGGGTAATTCCCAATCCACATCGGCTAACACAAGTTCCCTGGTATTAAACAAATATTTGAAGATAATTTAACCAAATAATGAATAAATAATAAATAAATAAATAAATATATTTATTTAAAAAAATTAAAAAAAATTTGATATGGGTAGTAGATAATTAAAAAAGATGTACCATAAATCATATCTTTTGGTAACATCATGGGTCACCACCAACAGAAAAACACACTTGTTGAATAAGATATCCAAAACTAAAACACGAAACTAAAAAGATAAAGTATTTGTGAGCACTGATATGTTCAGTAGGATCCCCAAAATAGAACAACTCCCTATGCTATTACATTTTATAATAAATACAATCATGCAAGTTGGAAAATAAGTCATAATAAAAAAAACTTCCATCCAAATATATTCAAGTCACATTTTTCATTTTTAAGTAATGTTCCTATATTCCAATATATTTTCACAATAGTTTCCAAACATTCATTGACATTCCAAAACGAATGGAAAATAGTTCAAATTAAAAACATGGATATTTAAAAAAAGATACATGCTTGATGTAACTAAAATGAAAATCATCTCACAAAATACATTTCACAAGAGAGAACCATGGTCAATCCATATATGTATCTATCAAAAATGGGACCCTAGAACTTCATAACATAGTGTAAATGGGGTATAGAAACCAAAAAAAGTTTCATTCTCATCCATGAGACACTAGTAGGGAACACACCCATAACCTATTGGTCTCCAATCAAAATCTAAATATTTAGTTAGTTTTGTAGTCATAAATCCATCTAGATGAAATTGGGATGAAAAAATTCCATATATTATAGTGTACTAGTCTTAGTATTCTCACCATGGTACTCGTGGGTACCCATTCACTCTATTTCAAATGGTGGTGAGGTTTTATCAAGTAAACAAAAAAGAGAATAACACTTTATTTATCCAAAACCAAACCAACCTCTCACCATTGTTCACCCTACATAAGAGCATTCTCCCTCTATCAAGTCGCACGAAAATAACAAGCCTCTTTATTAGGCACACATCATAATCCAAACATTTAATATAGCAATCATTTCATAAATCTAGGGGGGATTTCTCAAGAAGGGTATTCTTTTTTTCAAAAACCATTATTAAAGCTCCAAAAGAGATTAATTTTTTAAAAGGAGTACTATTCATTTTAGAAAATATATCAACCAACACTTTCATGTTTCCAAACCCATTTTAATGTATAAATAAACATCCAAGGTACTATAAATTTAAAACAAGCATAAAAGCACCATTAAAATAATGAATTCCTTTTAAGGAGGTCAAATCAAGCTTCAATAAAGTGATCACTCCAAACACCATTTTTGAAATCACATTGAAATTTCATGGGAAAATTAGACATGTAATTACACATTTATAATAAAATTGACTGAAAGGCTGCATGTATTTTGAAATACCCATCTTACAATCATACCATCTCATAAGATACTTTTCAAGAACTACAACCATTTATATATATATAGAAGTTTTATATATTGCATGTGAATTTAATATAAAAGTAGGGGATATACATTTAAAATAAATCCAAGAATAAAATGGAAATTCTAATTAATGATCAAGGCATAAGGATCGTGCCTCTGGATGGAACAAAACTACACATTCATATCTTGTTTCTTTCAAACTAAAAGCTGCTACTAGTATGCACATACCGGCATAAATATATGTATATATACCCTTGAATCGATGCACATATTTCCATGACCATGAGGGAACATATAACTAGAGGATATATATATATATATATCGTAATAACTTTTTACATGTGTGAACGCTATGTTAAAGTTGGAAAAACTCTCCTAAGAGGTAGTGGATACCCAAAACCATGCAGAAAAAGTACAACACACTATACAATAAGGTATTACATCATAAACACACCAATTCCATATGTAATGTATGATTCAAAATAGACTGAATATAAAATCCCTCCAAAAACTACTTTTGAACATCTTATATGATTTACCAAAGCAATTAAATAATTTATAAAACCCTCCAAATTAGTAAAATACATGTCTACACTGAAACACGCCTGATTTAATAGGAAAAAATGCCACTTCAAAAATAATGAACCATAAAACCGAACCAAATAATGATTTTATCCACTACAAAAATTGAAAATTCACTTAACATTTAGTGAAACATTTATAAGGTCCACATTATGGATTTTCAGTAAAACTACACTCAAATTAATCAATTATAAAAATGCACAAACACTATAAATGTTTAGAAACATCATTCACACATTATATATGATTAAAATAATACACTAAAATAATTTTTAAACAATTTATGTAACACTCCATTCTCTCTCCAAAAACAATTCACCCCACATAATATAAACATGAAACTTAAAAATTATAAAAAATTGTATTATTATAAAAAAATAGAACCACACCAAATTAATTAAATCATAAAACATAATTATAAAATCAGATAAACATATTATATTCAAAAAATAGTGTTTGGGCATGAAACCACCTACCTTAGGTGTTAAAAACTAAATAACTTGGTGCGAAACATCAATCACACACAAAACACATGACAATACCCAAGGTGAACACTAATTCAATAATTAGAACCAAAAAGGTCAAGGACACACCTTAAATTAAATAAAATTCCAAAAGAACACTATGTGAAGTGTAAAAAAGCTTATCATGTTTGAGGAAGGGTGGGCTGAGGGCATCATGAGGGGAGTAGAGGGGTCACCAGCCAACGGGGGTCACTTTCCAAGGAGGGTTGTCGGCCATGGTTGTCCCTTAACAATGGTTCGATGGACAAGGGGAGGGGTCTCACTAGGGTCTCAGGCAGAATTATGGAAGGAGGGTATGCATCTCAATTCAAGGGGATATGCGGCACTATGAAGGGGAAGGAAGGACTACTATGGGAGAAGGCGGTGTGCACAGTGAGGTCCAATGAGGGAGAAAGTTGCAGTGCACATAGGGTTAGGGGAGGGAAAGTTTGAGAGAGATGGAGGTAGGAGTGGGGGTAGAGGAAAAAACCCATACCAAAATAACAATAATAGAAGAAATAATATAATAATTATATCATTAATAATAATAATAATAATAATAATAATAATAGTAATGAGATAGTAATAAACTTAATACACTAAAAAATAATAGACATTATAATAATATATATAATATTATTATTATTATTTTTCATAACAATAATAATAATAGTATTATTATTTTTGAATAATATTTTGGTACTTATTTTTAATTTATTTGATTGTTTATTTTTTAACATTAGGAAAGCATCACAGTATTCTGGTTGAAGCTGCATGGTCTTCCTAGACTGTGTGCTTCCCATGTGGCCAATGACATCATTCATAGAAAGTGATTCATAAATAATAACTCAAAATTTAGGTCAGGCTTCAACATGAAATACCCGACACCCAACACATTAAAAAAATAAAGAATTTAAAATAAATAGGTGTGATAGAGTCAATGCATTTGGAAAAGGGCCAATGAATTTTATTTAATATTCATCACACAATAGAGAGATACATCATTTTTCACTGATATATCATGATAATGAAACTTCGAGGGTGATATTTTTTAGGGAACGTATCAAAAATTCCCTTCAATCCTGGGAAAATGTTTCCCAGTTGACCATTATTATTGAGATATTGAGTCAAGGGCTGATTATAGATCAAAACATGAGGTATTCTGGGGGTTTATTGCAAATAAGGGTAGTCTATCGACCTATTGTTTCAGCTTCATGTAGTAGGAAGAAACTTTTTAAGGATTCCCATGATTTGATTACCATCCAAGATGTTAGTTCTTTTAGCTTTGTTTTCGATCACTTGGTTGGGAGATATGTTTATGTGAGGATTTATGGAAATAAATACCAAGTCGTGTTCCAAACATACTATAGGATGGTGAACGTGCAACATTTTTGTAGGAAATGCCAATAGTATTTAGTGGAAGGGGTCCAGCTCTGATATCAGGTATGGGAATAGGATTCCAAGCTCCATGTCAGGCTTGGATCTATATTAGTATCGATTCAGCAGGACAAGGTGGTGGTTGTGGTCATGGTAGTTGGGAACTAGTTATACGAATAATACATAGTGGTTCTTGCTCTAGGTAGTGAGGTTGTGTCACATAGCTACAATTCATTCCAGATATATTCTATACAACCTACATATAATGAGAATATTACCAAACTGTATATGGTGATAGGTACGATCATAGTATCCCCTATTCTATTATCTGATATTTTTTTATACAGATGCATCTCATAGTTTCATATCTATACCTATGATAGAGATCACTGGGGTCATAATTCATATCTATGAGTTTCATGACTCTTGATACTCTTTTGGGTATTAGATCATAGGGTATACACTAGTATATGGAGTTTTCCATGATATAAGTGTTTTTCACTATGACTGTGATATTTTGTTCCCTAAGATGATATGGGTTTACATTGTGATTGGATTGAAAATATAGTTTCTTATTATATAAATTTTTATTTTTATCCCTGAAGGGTGACTTTCACATCACCATAGGTCAAATTTTTTATTTATAATTGTCAATGGGATGTCTAGGTGAGCCTATCTAGACTAGAGCCTTGTGGGATGGGAATGATGTCGAGAATGATTTCTATTTTATATTAGGGTGATTAGGGATCACATAATGCTGATTTTCATCCACCTGTTGATCATTTCATAGTTTTTTCCCAGATACCATTTCTAGTCTACCTCATAATAGAGAGGTTGTGTTCTATATTAATCTAGTTCTAGGAGAAGCACCTTTATCTATCCATCCTTATATGATGCATAAAATGGAGTTGTAGGATCTCAAGAGGTAGATAGGGGACTTTGAGGAAAAGGGGATTATTCAGACCATTACATATCTATGGGGATCAACAATACATTATATCAAAAAAGGTATATGGTAACCTTACTCTATATGTGGATTGTCCAATAATTAACCATTTGATTTTTATGAACTGGTTTCCATTCTATAAAAATATGATATTTTTATTAACTTTGAGGATCTAAGGATGTCTCATAATTTAATTTGAGATTGGGTTACCATTAGGTGCATATAAAACCTTATGATATATGTAATAATGTGTTTCATAGTATTTATGGTCTATATGTGTATTTGGTTATGTCGTTTGATATCATGAACACTCAAGCCATTTTCATGGTTCTAGATAATCTACTTTTATATCCTTATCTATATTCATTTGTGGTGGTTTTCAGGGATGATATCTTAGTGATTTCACAGAATTTACGTGACCATTCCAAACATCATGAGATGATTTTATATACACTATGAAATAATCTTTTTTATGATAACAACCAAAAGGGAGACATATTGCAGATACGATTCATTTCCTGGGTCATGTGATCTCAAAGACAAGATTATAAGTTAACCTGGAGGTGGGGAGACATATATTTTCATAGGATCAGCCCAAAATTTTATTTGAAATATGGAGTTTCATGGGGATAACTATTTATTAAAAGAGTTTTATACACGAATTATCAAACTTAGTAGTGTCTTTTATGGGATTTAATTATAAGGGTGTGATGATTCTATTGTTTGGAACATGCATGACAACCATTTTAGAGATGAAATGAAGACAAATTTCAATGTTAGTCTGGATTATTCTAGAGTTGGCGAAGAGATACATTGTGCATTTAATGAATCAGGAATCGTTCTAGAGGATGTTTTTATTTAGTGGGTGGATTCTTGGAGTATGAGTCACATCAGCTGAGGTTACATGATATGAATAACTAGAGACATGATCATGAGTGAGTCTTAATTGTTCGAGCTTTGTTCTTTTAAAGGCGTTATTTACTAGGAGATAATCATTTGTTGTATAGAAACCATAAAATCCCCAAGTATGTATTTATGCATTGTGATTTGAGTCTGATGATACAATAGTGGGATGATTTCCAATATAATTTTGACATTGATCTATCCTATAAACTAAGAAGAGAAAAAATAGTGGTCAATTCAATGAAAAGAATGATTAGATATAGGTCATTCAAGAGGGTAGTGGTGAGTGGAAGATTATGGCCTTATTTTTAAAGATGTAGGTGAAGGTGCTAGTTAGACATGGGAGGAGTTTTCATTCATCATTTTCCATGACCTATACCATTTTGGAAGGATTAATTAAATTTTAGATATCGAATTTAGAGGGCCTAGTTGTATGAGAGATTGTGGTTGGTGGTGTCCCACCTACTGGTTAGATGGTAAGAAATGATGAGATTCTGCATATTCAGGGTCTCATGAGGGTTCTAGTAGACATAAATGAGGTGTTGATATGATAGTTTCATGCCTAAATATGGGAATTTAATCTTTGAATTTCCAATATGTGTCATTATTTACTTATATACAACTGATATATGGGATTAAATGTAAGATATAAGGGTTTTCTTCAAGGTGTAACAATTATCATCAAGTGATGGTGGAACATTAGTGCCCACCAATGATTTTACAGTAGTTACCCATTAGTTAGGGGAAATGAGAAGATGTTGGGATAAATTTTTTGACCAATTTTCCATGGTCACCTCAAGATAGTAATGCCATATGGATTTTTATTAACATGCCCACAAAGGATTCTCATTTCTTAAGGAAAAGAGATACCTTATTAGTGGATGAGATTTGAAGGTGGTATATCTGAGAGATAGTATGCCCCCCCCATATTTCCTTTTAATATCATTTTAAATAGGGAAAAATGGTTTATGTCTCATTTATATTAGAGTATTTGGATAGAATTGGGTACACTGGGGATTTTGAGAAAAGAATTATACCATCATACTGATGGATAGATAGAGAATGTGATATAGGTTATCGATGAATTTTTTTGGGCATTCATCCATGATTTTAGGGACTCTTGGGAGAAGATTATCCACCCTTGCTAAGATTTCTTTCAATAGTTGTAATTATATGATGATATAGATTAATCCTTATGAGGATTTTCATGTTAGGCCATGTAGATCTCCCTTGTGTTGGTTAGAGGTAGGTGGAGCTACTTAACTAGAACTAATTATCATGTAGGAGACTTATGAAAAGATCCAATTGATCATAAAGTGGTTGGATATTGCATAACATCAAAATAAATCATACGAAAATCATCGTCCATGAAATGTAGTGTTCAAGGTTTGGGATAAAGTATTTTTTAGTTATCACCGAGGCTTGGATGAAATAGAATCTGAGTCATGGTAATCTTTCACAACCATATGTTAGGTTGTTTGAGATTCTTGTGAGTGTTTATATGTATCCAATCAGTTTCATTTTCCGTAGAGGTAGCAAGACATGCACCATATCTCTAATGAATATCAGCTATGCCTATATCATTCAGCACAATCATGCACTCAGTAGATGAATGAGGTGTAACTATAGGTAGATGTTTCCATTGAGGAGCATCCTATAAATATAATTAATAAGAGAAATAATGTTTCTCAAGGCTGGTTAGTTCCTATTGTATAGGTGACATGGTATCATGATCGTTTATAAGATGAGAAATGGGGCTCAAAGACTGATTCATATATATAGTGGTTAGAGTCATTCATAGTAGACTTCTAACCTCCATTGAGAAGGAAATTTGTGGACATGTTTATTTAAGGTGGAAATTGTGTGTTTCTATATTTTCCTTGGGGTATGGCACTTTTGTTGTTTAAATGATTTAAATTCCTAATCTGGGAGCCTATTGAGATCATAAGAGTTTCTGGGTTTCTAGGGTTTTTTCAGAGCCCAAAATACAAGTTTTTGAAAAATCATGGAAGGCCACAAAATTTGTAAAAACCCTGATGTACAATGAAGACATTTAATCTTAATAATGTGAGGTGATGCATGCCTCTGATTAGAGGATCATGGTTTAAAACCCCATTAAGAATGAATTTCATGTTAATCTAAAATTCTATAGACTATGGAATGTTTCAACTTGAACGGTTTGAAGATGGTTTGTCAAAATGTGGTCATGAACCATGCACTGTACCCCATTAGACAATGATGGGAGCACATTTGGATCATGATTTAGACAACCGTGTAAGAAAAACTTTTATTGGAGTAATTATTTTTAAAAATAACCTTTTCCATTAAAATATATTAAAATCTAAATATATTTTTTTATTCTCCTACTGTTTGAAACCTTAAATATTGGGAGAGGTCCTATGAGAACAATTCCATAAACTTTGACCCTATTTCATTGTTCCTACTCAAAATGGAATGAAGTCAGTCTCTTTGGATGTGAAATGGTAGGTTATTCATTCCTATTATGTTGTTATTAGATTTTATTAGTATAGGTGGAGTTATTTATGTGCAATCTAAAATTGCATATTTTTTAGAATTTCCTTCTTTTTTTCTGATTTGGAATGAATCAGATGATCATACTAGATAAGTATACTACTATACACCTATGGTAGGTGGTTTATAACATTCTTCATGTTTTAGTACTTTATATTCCTTGTTTTATTTTTTCCTCATGCTATAATTTATGAATGACCCCCTAAAAAAGAACTAAATTCTTTATTAAATTTAATGAATCATGTTAGGGATTGTCACTAGTTCTTTTATATTTATTAGAGGTTGTTTACAAAACCTAGCCTACTCATAGGATACACTTTTTTATTTTCCATTATTTTATACCTTCATGGGGTATTTCTGTGCATGCGTTGTTAGAGTAATACTTTATTTACAGATTATATTTAATGGAATTTTTATGATATTGCGATACCGCCATTTATTGGAGTTATATATGATGTCAATTGTTTTAATATTTAATTTTGAATTGTTATATAATGTTGATGAACTCCAATAATGTTTTTTAATGTGAATTGATTAATTACTGTGAAAAAATTAATGGGAGTGGGTTCCTTAGTTGGTATTCCTTGTATCCTAATTCCATTAGATACAATGAATTTTGCCTCATTGGATCTTGATAACTGTAGTGGATTACTTGGATTAGATTTCTCTTTATGTCTTGATTCTATTAGATTATAAGGGGGCTTACTACCCCTGGAATCTAACATACATGAACTCTATATGGATATGGATTGTTTCTATGATAATTAGACCCCACCCAAGTCTAACATAGTGTCCATTGAGATGATCCTGGGACTCAACAAAGATGAATTGTTCTTCTATATCTTGGATCTGACCGTGCAGGGTCTGACACTCTTGAATACATGGAACAACCACTGTGGATGAATTTTTTATATTGAAGGGATGTGATTATTGAAATATAAATGATTAAAAAATATATCTATTGGAGTGGTTTACACTTGGATATATAATTGGGTAATGAATGAATTTGACATTCACTATAGATAGCCCTGGTATGGGTTTCTGGCATCTGCTTTTAGACATTGATGGGTGACATGTTTAATTGTATTTTACCATTGCCCCTATTATGGCATCCTAACTGTTCTTTTAGAGGGAGCCTTGTTTTTATTTTTAGTATTACTTTTTCTGTTGTATTTTATATGTAATACATTAAAAAATGTTATATACTACACTATGCATTAGCTTTTATTGCATAACATGGTATTTTTATTGAAATATTTGGTTGTGTCCAAGTATTATTATCAAACAACCAATTTGGGATTTCATTGGGTACCAAGATAGAATATATAGATTTAATTGGGGATCAAGAAAATATGCAACAGTTTAATGATTGAATGTGCTTTGATTAGTAGTAGTAGACCATTAGACCAAGTTGAGGTTTGTGATTCTATCTAGGATTTTTTTTCACTATTTGTAATTTTGATACGTGTATTTTACTGGATTCATATATATGTATTTTAAATAATTATAGAGATGGTAAATGAAACATAATTTTATATGAGATTTCTTTTAGCATTGTTTATATATTTTGGTCTATAATGATTATCATCTATCTGATCATTTTACTATTTCTAATAAGAAATTCTATTATTATTATGGTGTGTTACACTTTTTAATTATGGTATATTTCCCACAAAACACACCAAAGGACGTCGCTGGTAGTCATCAGCCTCTGGAATTTGGGGATATACGTGGGAATCCATACGAGACATTAGATCTTGACCCCATTTAGTGGCATCCAGGTCAATATGTTATAGGATAAAAATTATATTTCCAATAAATTTATTGATTGGGAAAATTATTAACCCAACCAAATATCTATTTATTATATGGTGTAAATAACATTTATTTTTTAATATATGATGAGTGGTATTGTCATAGAATGATGACTAATGATATTATATACATATTTATTTTCCATGGTTTTTATTTTATTTCTATTTGGGAAACCATGAGTTATTCCTTTGGGAATCACATGAAAATAATACAAAACCCATTTTATTTCCCTAGGTTTTATTTATTTTTTTATTGAATCCATTTATATCAAATATTTATTATTTTGATTCTGTGATTGGTGGGTAAAAAGGCATATATCCCTCTAATGAATTGGGTAATGATTCAATCTCAATAAATGTCATTATTTGTGGGTAGTGAGCATTGAAAACTATGGGAATGGGCAGTTATCCAAGCCAACAATGTTCGGTTAATGAGGCATAGATCCTTGGGTTATACTTATGATTCCATTTTTATGTAGATTCCACATTACAATTATGCCATTATTTAATCATATTATCATTCTTATTCCTTTATCCAATGTCATGTATTTATTCCATTCTATTTTTGATACTATGGTTTGTCTTCAGACATGTATAGTTATCTCATAAGTATTCTTCAATTTTATTAGAAACATACTAATAATCTATCATCAACCCTTATTATGTATTAATTTATCCTTTTTTATGATAGAAATATTTATGTATGATAATCCTTGAAGAGTGTCTTGTGCAGAGAATTTATGATTGATGTCGACAAATCGTTATTGACTAACTATTTTCCAATGTAGTGGAAAATGTCATATCATTGAGGAGACTAGATATTTAGTAGTTTCTAAATTTTTCTAATCCCCTAAAACATAAAACAATATGGTCCTTATATTGTAAATGTAATCATATATTCGTAAAAAACATACTGTTGAATGTTATGTTTTCTTATCCCCAAATCTAGTAGTGTGTGTCCAGGGGAATTATAAGTTTATTTGTCAATCTTAACTCCTAATAAGTTTTATCCAAAATTTTTCCCTCATGTTTATCTCTTTCTGAGAGAATATTTTTTACAAATTTGTTTTTATCCATTCATATTTCACATCTTTTTCCATAAATATAATTCTTCCACATATTCAATTAAAATATTAGGGAAGAAAACTCAAAATGATGAGTTCAAAAATTATATTCACGACTCATTAAATACCATGATTTATTTTTAATAACTCAATCATTCTATATAAAGACACATCAATGTTATTTTTTGATGCATCACTATATATGAAAAGTCCACCCCCTTTTGACTATGAAGTAATTATATGTGCATCGGATAGTCTACTCTCCAATTATTTATTTATTTTTACATTCTTATGACCACATGAATATAACTCATTTATATACCAACCTAGTTAATGGGTAATAAAAATGAGAAAAAATTCCAAAAATATAATTTATATTAACATGCTAATCCATTTAAACTCTGTACCTCATTTATATTCATTGGAGTTAGCCATTCCATCATAGCCTTTGTCATTAAAGGATCAAAACATATCACATCCTTAGAGACAAAATTTGAAATAAAATAATCTTCTTAAATATATAATTTGAAATTTAATATTTTCTATATAGCTACTTTTCTCTAAGTGTATTAGCAATAGTTCTCAAAAAACTGTTATTCTAATCATAGATTTGAGAGTATATCAGAATATCTTTAAAAAATACCAAAATGATATAATCAAGAGAATTAATTAATAATAAATTAATCAAATCCAATATAACATAGGGTTATTAATACCATCCAAAGGGTATTAAAAAATGTTATTAATTTCCATAGCTCATAAAAAATTTCATCATTGGAATATATTCCTTCTTTACTTGTTGTTGATGAAACCCTAAATGAAGATCAATCATTGAAAAATATTGACATAATTCACTACTAAAGTTTGAGATTTTAATATCTCTATTAAAAGTGATATATTAACTCTGTAGAAGTGCTGATAATGTGAGCAATGTTAAAGGGTTGGATTAAACCACAATCACAAAAATAATTGATAAATTCCCCCATTTAACAGTGCTAAAAATAAATGATAAAGTGGTCATTAATCTGTTTTTTATAAATGATAAAGGGTGAATTTATGTGTACATTATTTGGGGTATTTAATGACACCTTTATCAGCTCATTGTTAGGACTGTTAAAGTCCCACAGTATCAGTGCTAAAAAACCACCGATAAAGGACCCCTTAATTAGCATTTTTTAGTGTGAATAAAGTTAAAAAAAATATTATTTGTTCAACCCTCTTCCCACCCCACCTTTTACCATTTCTTCCTAGCCCCTATTTATCATCAATTTTATGCACTCATGTGAGCACCCCCTAGTATCACTTGACATTATTCCATCCTCATGTACACTAGTTCTTCCAGGGAGTTTTAAACATGATACTTTCCCCTCATATGATCGAGACTTATCTACCACACTATATTTTATTGTTCTATGTTTTATGAAATTTTTATATATTTATATATATTTCATTACATTTTGTATTCATATATATATATATATATATATACTTTTTTTGTGTTTCCATGTATGTGTAACTGTGTTTTCAAAAACACTTACATACCTAAATGCATCTATGTACAACTATAAATATGACTGTAAAGATTATATTTAGTTACATTTATTATATGTTCATATTTATATGCATATAGAAGAATATATCTTGAAATATATATTTTTCAATCAAAAACACACACCCATATAACATATAAGATTTTGTATATGTATATATACTCATTTATTTTTATATTAAATAAAATGGATATAATTTTTTATTTAAAAATGGTTTATATATATAAAAATATATTTTATTTATATATATATTATATATTTATTTCTAAATCAAATATTTTATGTTTGAATATATACAAAAAAAATATATTTTTATATTTTATTATAAGTTATAGTAAAATGAAAAAAACAAACAAACCAGAATATCAAAATGAATATAACCTGGGAATAAATTTTATCTTTACCAAAAAAAGAAAATAATCCCTCATTAAATGAGGCTAAAAATCCATCAAATGATAGAAAATTAGTAAACCCAAACTAAAAAAATCATTTTTGGAAGCCTTATGAGACTTTTTTATAATATAAAAATTTGATAGGGGTTCCACTAGTAAAAAGTTCATATAACTCATAGAAATATTAAATTTGATTCATTTTAGAGCTCAAATAGATTCCTAGATCAAATTTTACGGTTGTTTGAAATCCGTGTCATGTTTTCAAGTAATTTTATAATATTTATTGTTTTTTTGGATTTTTTATATCTTCAAATTATTATTAAATGATTATTAATGAATAATAATTAGTAAAATATTAATTAATATTATATTTTAAATTATTTTATTATCAATTATTATCTAAATATCATATATATTATATATAGATTAATATTTAGCCTCAAATAAATCATATTTAATAAATTATAATATATTTATATATCAATAAAAATATACTTTTATATTTAGATAATATTTTTAATGATTTAAATTTTTTTATGAATTTTACCCATTGTCCGAGCTAGTGATAGAGCGATGATAAAACCCCCCATTTATCATCGCTTTTTTACTAGTGAAAATAATGGGCCCCCTTTATCAAAGCATTTTTTAATAGTGCTGATAACAAGGGTATTTAAAAGTTATTTTGAGCACTAATAAAGACCTCCCTTAATAAGTTACCTTTTAGCACTGATAAAGGGAGTCTTTATCATTGCTTTTAGCTAGCACTAAAAAAATAAAGGTCTATTGAAATCTATTATTATAGTAGTTCTTGTAATTGACAAGACTTGTAATCACTATATGGAATGTGATAATTCTTATTTATAATAATATTAATTTTTTACCTACAATCGATGAATAAATTGATAAAACCATCTATCTTCATAAAAAAAGAAGATGGGGTAACCATTATGAAACACAAGGGTTCATAATTACTATATCTCACTTCTCATATAGTTATTTCCTCAATTAAATTAATTCTATTATGGCCATCCTATGGGTAGTGATATATATTGATTTTTCTTCAGGGATTAGACCAATGGAAAAAAGTAAAATCCATACACATGTGGGGTCTATTTATTTCTTCTAAAAATATATCTATTTATTCATACACAATAGGTAAATTATATATTATAAGGATATGATTACCATTCATTGGTTTATTTCATAACTTTTTCTTCAAGATTTTATTTAAAGAGAGGTAGTAGATGTGGATATTGGAAAGATTCAAATAATGTAGTCTCATGTATGATGATAATTAATTCCTTATCACTTTGATGAATCAAAATATCCCACCATTAAAAATATTTTTTCACATTATAATATAAAATCTAATATATACCAATGATTATCTCAAAGTCAACTATAGCTATAATAATCATTTTTTTCAAATAGGGAACTTTGATGAGTTAAAATGAGAACAGACTAACTTATCCTATTTGTAATATGATTTCCAAGAGGGTTTTTAATTGAAAACGCTATTTTTTTGTTCATGGTAATTATATTATATTATTGGAAAAAAGGAAGATATAAAATAGTGAGGATATATGAAATAAAATAAATCATTATTTAAATTTTTGGTTACAATAAACATACCTACCACCACATCTTTCCAAACACCAACAGTAGGTATATTTATCTCATAATCATGAAATTTCTCCATTGGAAATATCTTGGAAAAATTACCTTGACTCTTGTGGAATTCGTTTGAATAATGTCCCATATCTTTAAAGTTGAATCATAGACATTGGAGGAATCTTTATATACCATGAAATCATGAGGCTAATGGAATTTTTCTTCACACATATAGAAAAATCTCATTACTATCAAGTTTGTTCCTTTTGGTTTCATTCCAAATTTATTACAAGTTTGAAATAAACCCCATCCATTCATCTATTTTTCAGAATTTTCAATTTTATAGTGCTCAACCGCCCACTTGATTCCTCTTTTTCCCAAGAAAACAAAATACATATATAAATTTTTCACTATCATGAGTGAACGTGATATTATATCCTCATATAATGAAAATTTCTATGAGTAAATTTCTCTTAGAATGATAGGATTTATCCCATTAAAGAAATAATTAATCTAAAATATATGATTATGAAAAAAACACTATTAGTTTTAATTATTGTAATTATATCATAATACTCATCAATATTTTCTCTTTCCATATATATTATATTGGGGAATTTACGCACTATATTTACTCAACAATTATAATAAAATTATTATCAAATGTATAAATTTTTCAGGTTCTTCCACTATATACTATATATTTCATCCAATTTTTTTATGTTCTACATAAATGACTACCATTGATCAACATCTCTTGTATGATGATAAATTTCCAAGATAAGTAAATCACATTCACTACTTCCAAGATCATGAAATATATTCTATAAGGATTTGACCTATTAATAATATTCTAATAGATTATTAGTCCTACTGAATGATAGAATTTTGTCTCACCTGAAGCGAGTCTAAATTTGTTAACCATATTGGGGATCAACAAGGCGATCTATATGGGAATGGTTACTAGTAAAAACACTGCATATTGTCCTAAAATAGTTATAATTTTTAAATCTTAAGTTGAAAATTCCTTATCTTTCCTAGAATGAAAATATCTTCACAGATTACATGAACTCATATAGTTTTTATTCCTTCCACTAGGAAATATTTATTAATAATGGCATACACTGTATTAGCTCATAAAATCAAAAAAAAAATTAAAAAATATTATATAATTTTAAATACTTTGTAAAATGTAATATAAATTTAAAATTTATACACATATAATATCAAAATCGTATCTTATTATCATTATGAACATATTAAAATCATAACACTATTTTCAGAATATTATATATTGGTTTATAAAGCATGCGAATCAAGAAAATAATATCCCCCCATAAGTTTATATCCATGTGTGAAGTTTAAAGACGACTCTTCCAACATCGATTAAAGATCGAGTTGATACTTGACTAGCGTTTTTATGGTGTTTAACCCTTAGTATATCTATTTCAAAACAATATCCATTTTACAATATCCATATTGAAAATTAATTTCTATTAAACAAAACTCACTATACCTTAATAAATCTTTTATGATATTATCCTATGCTTATATAGATCCATAGAGTCTATCATAGTGCTAATATCTTTAATATATGTTTTCCTAAATATATTTCCCTATGAATATACTAAACATACTCAGATAAAAAAAATATAACACCCAGAATCTAATAACTAATTTATTGTGGTTATTTTAAGATATTTATACAAGATACTATAGATAACATCCAAAATTATTCAATAGATTATCAATATTAGGATACCAAATAGATACAAAATTATCACATTATATTTAAATAAATGAAATTAAAATTAAAATAATAGTTTGAGATTTGTTATTTATTATTTTATATAGATGAAATTATTCATAAATACTTTCATGGTATCTTTGGAAAATAAAAACATAATAAATGGTGATCATAGATGCTTAGTAAGATAAATGGTACATATAAGCTATTATAGAATTATAAATCCATTAATAATAAGGTTCAATGAAATTATAAGCAAATAATCTATATAACTAACATCCTTAAAGATGAATATGTATATGTATAACCTATCAATATTAATATTCAAATGGATAAAAATAATAAATTTCATAATGATAGAATTGATAATTCCCAACATCATAATCTTATTTTGGTGGGAACATTCTAAAACGTCATAGATAATTAGGTATGTCTTAAACCAGATACCAAAACTAGTTTTCTCATGTGACATTTTAATGAATCGAGTGGTTATAAAAGGCCCAAACCATGACTTACCATGTCTAATGCATTTATTATATTAATTGTTAGAAGAATCAATATAATATAAAATCAATACAGATATCTATATATGAACACAAAATTATAGAATAACAATGTTTTTACCCATTAAAAATAGAACATCGTTATCATATTCCTTACAGAGTAATATTGTGGATGATATATTTATATTATAACCCCTTAACTCAAAATAATCATCAATTTATGTTTCAATATAAGAAAATAATTTTAAAATGATATTAAAACCTTTCTATAAAAACATGAGAAATAAATCAATTGTTATAATATTTTATAGTATTTTTATATAATGATTAGAAAAATCATTTCATTAAAATTAACCATGGAAACATATAAAAGAATATTTAATGAAATTTACCATTATGATGGTTTAAAAATCAGTTTGTATGATAAAAATTTATATAAATATTCATTTCATACTCTTTAGAAGTAAATTAAAAAGGTACTTATCATGAAAAATAAAAGAATATTCTTTTTAACTCATTAAAAATAAATTAAAATTTGTTTAAATTGAAATTAAATAATCATTTTATCAATAATAAGAACATTACTGAAAACAATTTATAAACCATGGATAAGGAAGAAAATTATCATTAACCAAAGATTAAATAAGGATGTCTTTTCATAAATAGTTCTTTATTGATCATATTGATTAATAAAGAGAGGAAAATGAAAAAAATACATGTAAAATACATATATAAAATGTGGAAAATAAAATTTATGCCATTTAAAAAAATTAGGATTCTATAATATATCTCCATGAAAATTCAAGTATTAAAATCTTGATTTAAGTGTGATTGAAACAAAAATCTCTTACCTCATGCTTGAATTTTTTCATAAGTGATTTTATGCTAATGTAAAATAAATTATAACTTATGATAATTATATTAAATAACCATATTAATACACATAATATTATATATGATCCACTTATACCCTCGTAACACACCTTTATTAATAATTCATTATAAAAATCATTCTTCCAATAAATATTTATTTCATTTTTCATGCATGTTTCAATTTGTAATTAATAGTCCTTTCACATTGATAATGTTTCAAATATCTACATAATTTTAATCATTTCATTTTTATATTTTTAATATATAATACTACCTATATTCAATGTTCCTTAGTCATTCATATCATAAACAGTAAAACATTTATCATGTAGGTGCTAAGACTTGCATAAACAAGAGATTGATATAAAGACAGAATGAGTATGAACATGCTAGGGTATAATATTAATAAAATATTTAAAAATAGTTTATGTTTCTTTAATATAATATTTAATCATTAAATAAAATTTTCTAAACCAACTATTAAATATTTATTATGAAAATGATATATATTGATCATATTTATGTTAGTATGTATGTTCAAGTGAATGATACTGCTATTTTATAATGTTAAAAATGAAAAAATAGAAGATAAAATTTTCCCATTAAATAATAATTATCACATCATAAATGACATATATATTTTTAAAATCCAACATTATAAGTAACCATCACAGGTGGTGTTGTGAAATGAATCACATTTCCACGTAGAGAGAGTAGTCTAGATATTGGCCAACAATAAATTTATTTTTCATTTAGTGGGAAGGAGGTAGAAAATGGGTATCCCATGGAATGAATAAAGTGAAATTACATATATGATATTATATTTATTTTTTTTGTTGGATAAATAATATTAATAAGAATTAAAATAATAAATAAAATTTTAAAGAGTCGATAAAGACAATAATCTCTTGTTTGAGAGTCCACTTTTGACTAACACTTTAATCCTTGTAAGGATGTTCTTATGAGAAGAACTGAAGATAAAAATAGAAATGAAGGAATATATGTTCTTGGGAATTTTTTTTTGAGCTATAGGGATCATGTATTGTGAAAAATTGATGAGAGGAAGTTTCTGTTTATAAGGGTTTGTAGGGACACAGATGGAAAAATGTAAAATATTTAAATAATATAATTTCATTATATTGATAAAGTGGAACCAAATGGAAATAAATTATAATTTATGAAAAATTAATGACTATTTCTATTCAAATAATTTTATTTCTACATGTTTTTCCGTCATTTCTGTCCTTACCTTTTAGTTTATGCCCCTAAAAATCAATTTTAAACCGAACTGTGGTATTTTTTATATTTTTTTCTATTCGTTATGACAAAAATTTAATGTGGTCCCATAAAAAAATTTAAACTATTAAATAAAAATTTGATATCCATTATTCATTATTCATGTTTTCTAATTATTAATATTTAATTTTAATATATGTTGATAAAATACCATGATATGAAATTTTATGAAAAACATTTATTATAATTTTTTTTAATTTTCATCAAAATCATGTATAATGATGATTAAAAATAACATAATATGATTATTTTAAATCCATGTACAATAATTTTCATTTAAAACTATGACTAACCAAATTAATCAGTGTAAATACTTGATTTATATATAAGAAATAAAAATAGTTTTTATTCAAAAAAACATAGCACACATTTCAAAAATTTTAAAAATATATATCTCAGTTCAAAATTATATTTTTATGGGAATAATATTAATTATTAAACATATAGTAGGTGTATAAATGTATTTAGAATTTTAACTTATTCTTTTATCATTATATTATCATAAAAGTAATTTTTTTATAAAATCAGTATTTTTTCACTATTAACCAAAAAATACAATATTCCAACACAATCATGAAAATTAAACATAATATAATCATAACATGATGAATTAAAAAATTAAAATTATTTAATATAATTCAATTTATATAATATTTTTAATATTTTATGTCAATTCTCAAATAATTGTATGCAAATCATTAGAAAGAAAAAATTTGTATCTATAATCGAATATTGGGTGTTAATATTGTTCGAAACAATCATGAAAATTATTGATAAAATGATATATCATTACTTTATAAAAATAATCCATTTTAAACTAAATTTTTCATGACCTCATCTAAATTCATTGGTTGTGGGATATCAAGTCACATAGAATAACATGTTTCTTTTTCAATCCTACTTTCTCTTGATAAATATTTTCTCCCATTAGTTTCACTCAATACATTGTACCTTCATGTGGGATTCAATCATAAATTACATTGATAATGGGGTCATAATCTTAAAGGAATTGGTGAGAATTATCCTGATTCAGATATCAATACTTGGATAATCTATATATAATCTGTTTCTGCACAGTGGCCTTGTAGATTATTAAGTTATATCACAGAAGGAGGAATGTAAAATTATAATAATCCATATACCTAACTTTATAGCCCACTAACTGGGAGTATGACTCCTAAATTAATATTGAAATAACTATAATCAATGCCTTATGTATTCTAATTTCCCTTGAATTAGAGACCTTTATGTCTTGAAGGTGCAACTATTAATTGCAACATCCCTTTAACATTCTTTCATCCACCCCTAAGTAGTAATTAGACACTTCATATGGATAATACATGCCTGATATTATTTTTTGACTTATTTTATCAATCAGCAATCCTTTAAATATAATGTTAATCTATATGGAAGTCTTTTTATTTACACAATGCTAAATTTTATGAAAACATCATAACCACATGATATAAAACTACATGGTATTGTCTTTGAAAATGACCATAAAATGTGAATCTCAGACATCATGGGTTTTGATTTAAGTATTTATGGTATACATTTGATACGCACATGAGCTCCAAACACAACATTTTCATTCTTCCATTTTCATACTCATTGGTCTATATTTCCCATGAGATCACATAGGTCCTTCAATCACTTCGCTATACTCAAATGATTTTTGATGTCCTGTTTATTAGGGATATATCCCATATCAACCATCCTTTCATTAGTCCATATTCCTTATAATATCATTGAAAATCGAGATAGCCATATTAAATCTAGGTGAAAACCATACCTATATCATCTAACCAATATTACCATCAAAAAACACACTTACCCTTGTAGGGATCTATTTCCTTCCAAACCTACACACCTTCAGAGAGAATTTCCATGCATAAGTCCAACACAAACCATTACAAAACATATTTTTTAATAAATTCCAACCACAATAGATTAATAGACATGGTTTTATCATTATAACATGAACTTAAAATGAATAACAATACCCTTTATTTGGTACTAAACAACATGGTTTATGATGCCATTCATAAGGATATTTGGGAAGTCCATTTCAAGGGCCATATCCAAATATCATAAACACATACTGAATTCCTAGATGGTGATAAAATCTTGAGTGTTTATTTTTTTGGATTAAAACCATAATGATCTATAAATAAAAATTGTTATGTAATAATAATATTAATATAGAGAACTATTGATACCTATATATGGTATCGTTGATGGAGAACTTTTGATACAAATACATCTTTGCACCAATGGGATACCTATTATATGAACAAAAATAAACATCAAAACATGATATGTAACGACCCAAAGTTTCATTACTGGAAAATCCCTCTTGATTTAGTTAAATTTATTTTTATGAAAAATATTTTTATAAGATGTCAACTTTTTTGATTTTATGTTAATAATTTGTATTGTTTCTAATATAGCCATTGAATAGTGATCACATGATTAGTATAAATATAGAGCTTAAACAAATCCAATTTACTCAGACAAAAGAAGTGATGGCCTCGTCCAGTAGAATTGATCCGTACAAAGCCCATTTGTGAGATCTCATGAAAGATTTGGCATCCTTGTGCTTGGCTCTTAACCTATCCCAAACTGTGCTTCATCATGTCAAGCTCGAACGGGACCTTCTACGGGAAAAGTGGAAGTTGATAGAAATTACCACTCGAGCGATGTTATCCAAGCCACCCCATGGGTCTGTCACCATCGCACACCTTACCCTTAGGTCTTATGCGGCTGTTTTAAGGGGTTATGTAACAAATAAATAGTACTATGTTCATGTATATTATTTTTTTATATAATAATGAATATAATTTCTAGTCATTATTGATACATTGTAAATATTTTTTAAAGTAAAATACAGTTTTTAGTTATTATTTAATTAAGAATTATGTTTTATTAAATTAATGGATTTTTGAATTAAATAATACATTAATAAAATAATATTATTATTATTAAATTAATTTTTTTAAAATATAAACGATCTTATAATTTTATGAATGCAATTATAATTTTTATTATGGTTTGAAAGCCATTTCTGTCAAAACCTGTGAATTTTTGATAAATGTCAGTTTTTTAGAAATGAAAATTAACATATTTAGAAAATTATTTAGATGAAATAAATGTTCTTTCAGGAATCAGGATGTCGAAATTAACCAACGGTGAATTTTTCATAATTTTCTGAGACAGTCAAATTTTTGGGTAAAAATTAAATACCATTTAAATATATAATGTGTTTTATGACATAATAATGACCCAATACTGATGTAATAAAATACTATAACATTTATGTTCGTCTAATACATGTTATACCATTAAAATAATGTGATTTTGGGTTTGTTTGACTAACTTTTCAAAGCATTAATGGACCCCTCAAGACTTATTAAACACCTTGTCTTTTTAAATTAATTTCCATGGGAGTGTGACTCACCTCCACATAAGCAACCGTAATATTTTAAGAAGTTCGGAAATTGGCCTTATAAAATATTGTTTTCTTCTTCCCTTCTCCAAAAACCATGGGCAAAAACCATGGGATTGTTTGTGGTTTGGAAAAATTTAATGTAAGGGGACCCAAACCTAAATAATAATGAATTCCCTCACCTTTCCTATATAAACCCAACCAAGATCCCACTTCCTCTTCACTCAAAGCCATTGGTGTTCATTCAACCTCTGCCCTAATCTATCTATAATCCTCCCAAGGTTCCCCAATCTCCCAATAATCCTCCCACAAGCCTCTCACAATCCTTTTGAAGCACTCTTCCAAGTAAGGGTTTTTTTCTTTCTCATTTTTGTCCAATTTTCATTAAGTTGGTATTACCATTTAATTTATATTATTAATGATGGGGTATGGTTTCACACCTCCCTCATACTACCCTATTTATGTTTGAATGATGGGATACTCCTTTCTCTCTCATTAAATGCCTCCCATGTACACCCGTTACTATGCAGAAATTCCGAAAGGAACTTCTCTCTCCTCTTTTACATTCAAGAAATACTTTTGTATCATGAATATAAATTCTATAACAATTGTTGGGACATGTAATTATATGACCTCGCTACTGTCCATTACATGTAAATATGATGAGGAACCCCTTTCCCTCTCATCGACAATTTTTATGAATTATTATGTCACGCCGTTATGCTGCCGAAATAGCACTGATTTTCTAAGCTAATGTCATTGTGTAGTGAATATTATCCTCATTTCTGCATCAATGGTATTCACCGTTATGCACATTTACTTATTGATTATAATGTTTCATGTATGAATTCCACTTTCCTTTATCGTGTAATAAATTATTATGTTTTATGAATCCATGTTTTATGATCCATGTGGCCAACTTATTCATGAAATGAAATGTTTAAGAATGGTGTGCCTTTATAGCGCTCCAATGCATTGGGTAAAGTATAGTATCATGATACGTCATGTGAAATGGGTGTTGACTCATGATAATTCATGTGCAATGAGGTTTTACTCATGCTTTATCTGCAATGAGGATTTACTCATGCTCCATGAGCAATGGGCCTTGGCTCATGCTAATTCCATGTTAAGTGTTGTTGCCACATTTCCATGTTATGATTTTCATGCTTTATCATGACTTTATGTTCATTTTTCTCTTATGATGTATTGATATGACTATTGTCTAATATGTGTTGTACTACTCATGTTATTCCATATGTACTCCCTTACTGGGCTTTATAGCTCACCCTTTTCTTATGCATGTCCTTAGGTTATCCCATGAAAATGCTAGGTATGATGGAATATAGTGGTCATGTTAACGATGTTCTAAATAAAGTTGTCGTATTTCGTATTTTAAGTTTTATCTAATGATCCTAAGCCCCAAAGACACTTAACCTCTCAATCTTCTTTGTTGTATAAAGTTAAGTTTTATGTAATAAATCATGTTTAAGTTTGTAATTAAAGAAGGGTTGTCATAGTTGGTATCAGATGATAGGTTTAGTTATTTTTGGGATTAGGAAACCCTAGTAAAGCCGTAGATATAATAATAATTATAATAAAAACATCCCTATGTCTTGGTAAGTACTGAGTAAGTGGTTTATCAAATAGTACATCCTTGTCTAGATACGAGTAGGTAGAGGCGGCTCTGGCCCAGATGTATCATAGGGGTAAAACCCGAAAACACCGCTTTGAGCTAGACTCGAACGAGAACTGGTGCATAAAAATGGGCCTTGCAGAACTCTTTTTTACAACACTCCTGGGGGATATGTTTTGATAAATTCAAAAGCATAGTATGAACCCTTATTAAGGGAATTAAAAAAATTCCCCTACGAATATATGTTAGAAAGTAGATCATGAAAATCCTAGATTGAAACCTATAGACTCAATAGTAATGAAATAAAAGTTTATTTATAAGTCATCAAATTTTTTCTTTGGATTACCCTTTATGTGTTACCCCTAACTTTCCTTTTATTCCAGACAATGGTTGGTAATAGGAGGACTCGGGCTAACAACCGTTGTGAAGATCAGTGTGATGACTGTACTAATGAGACGACCAATCCAATGGGAGTGGGAATTTCAAACATTTTCACACTTCTATATCAGTTAACTCGTGTTTTGAAAAGAAACACGGGTCAAGAGGAACGTTCAACCCCCGCCCCCCCCCCCCCAAAGAGAGAACAAGCCGCTATCGAGAGATTCATGAGGCAAAGGCCTCATACTTTTATTTGATCATCTGATCCCACGATTTCGGAACAATGGATCACCTCCATTGAAAAGATATTATCCATCCTACAATGTTCTGAACAAGAGATGGTTCTCCTAGAGGCTTACCGTATGGAGGGTGAAGCTGATCAATGGTGGACGTTGATCAAAAATATGAAGCCTGAGGAGGAGATCGAGGCACTAGAATGGAAGGATTTCTGGAAGATGTTTTTCGATAAATATTTTCCGTGCACCCTTCGACTTAAGATGGAAAGGGACTTCCTTTCCCTAAAACAAAAAAGATAAAGAATCTATTGGAGCGTACGAGGAAAACTTCACAAGGCCTGCACAATACACTTCCGGATTTGTCGTTACCCCCGAATGAAAAGTTGATCACTTCTTTGGTGGGCTGAATCCTAGCATATGGAAATCATTAGAGATCCGTGACTTCGAAAACTATGAAGAGATTGTCCGATGTGCCCTCAAGGTTGAAATGGAGATCAGGGATTAATAGGGGTATCATGGGGAAAAGAAGCATAAGGTGGACTACAATACTGGCAGTCCGAAGGATAAATCCAACGGTGCTAAGAAGATCCAGCACCCCACTTTCCAAAAGTGCGGAAAGAAGCACCCAGAAAATTTACTTAAGGGGACGAGGAAATGCTTCAGGTGTGGAAGGGAAGGGAAACCCGCTGTTAACTGTCGACAAGAAAGACCCGCGACTGCGACAGAGGAGAGGAACGCTCCGTTCGAACCTCAACGCGTTGTTCAATGCTATAAATGTAATGAACCGGGTCATTTTTCAATTCAGTGCCCTAATCCAAGGGTTTTCGGAGACAACCAACAACCTCCAAGGCAGCAAGGAAGAGCTTCTGCCATCACTTCTGCCGAAGTGAACCCCGATAAAGAAGTGGTGATAGGTACTCTAGTTATTCATTCATGAATAGTGAACAAACTTTTTTATTCAGGTTCTACGCATTCTTTTATATCTCTAATGTTGAGTAGAACAATCTCAACACCAACACAAATCATGGAAGTGAAGATGTCAGTGAGTACGACATATGGGGCAATCATTGCATCCCATGAATATAATTCCTCCCCTGTTATAATCTGTGGAATGAATTTTTCGGCAAACCATGTCATACTCCTTCTAGTGTAATTTTATGTAATTATTGGCATGGATTGGCATTCCTTATACAGATCCAATATAAAATTTCGGGAGAGGGAAATCACACTCCATATGGAGAATCGACCCCCGATTCATTACAAGTGTCAGGAGGAAGATGAATCTTCTTTAGCTCCATCATCTCAAGCATGGAAATTACTGCTCTATGAGCACGTGTATCTAGCTCAGATGATTGTGTCCAAGGAAGAAACCATCCTTGAATAAATGCCTATTTTGAGGGAATTCACGAAAGTGTTTCCCGAGAAACTGCCTGGTCTTCCTCCTATAAGAGATGTTGAGTTCACAATTGAACTTATACCTGGGGTGCTACCAATATCCAAGACTCTATATAGAATAGTTGTTGTTGAGCATGAAGAGTTTATGAAACAACTACAGGAGAATATGGATAAAGGGTTTATACGCCCAAGTTCTTCACCATGGGGTGCACCAGTCCTCTTCGTCAAGAAGAAGGATGGGTCAATACGGATTTGCATCAATAATCGTGAACATAAAAAAATCATTATAAAGAACAAGTATATTATCCAAAGAATTGATGACTTGTTCGATCAGCTACGTGGAGCATAATACTTCTCCAGGGTGGACTTGCGGTCTAGATATTATCAAGTAAGGATGAAGAAGGAAGATGTCCCCAAGACTGCATTTCACACAAGATACGGGCACTATGAATTCATAGTAATGTCTTTCGGACTCACCAATGATCCAGAAATATTTATGGACATAATTAATAGAGTCTTTAGAGATTATCACTACAAATATGTTGTAGTATTTATAGATGATATTCTAATATACTCCAACACAAAGGAGGATCATGAGGAGCATTTAAGAATTGTACTAGAGACATTGCGCAAGGAGAAGCTCTATGAAAAGTACAGAAAGTGTGTGTTCTAGTTGAATGAGGTCTTATTCTTAGGCCATATGATCAAAAGCAATGAGATATCTGTAGATCCCTCCAAAACAGATGCAATTGAGGGTTGGATGAGGCCAACATCGGTAATAGATATACGTAGATTCTTGGGGTTAGCTAGATATTATCGATGATTTGTGAGAAATTTTTCACGATTGTCCAACCATATTACCAAGTTTAATCTAAAGGGATTAAATTTTACTTGGATTGTAGAATGCGAAGAAAGCTTCAAGGAGTTGAAAAGGATGCTTATCACTGTGCCTGTGCTCACTTTACCCACAAGTGGGGACCTTTTTGTTGTTTTCAGTGATGCATAAATGAAGGGATTAAGATGTGTGCTGATGTAGAATGATAATGTTATATCCTATGGCTCAAGGTAGTTGAAAATCCATTAGAGAAACTATCCAACACATGATCTGGAGTTAGCGGCGGTGATCTTTGCCTTGAAAATCTGGCGGCATTATCTCTATGGGGATAAATGTGAGATATATACTAACCATAAGAGTCTTAAATATATATTCACATAGAAAGATATTAATATCTTCCAAAGAATATAGATAGAGCTCATCAAGGATTATGGCTATTCAATACATTACAACACTGGGAAAGCGAACAAGGTGGGAGATGCGCTAAGTAGAAAGGACCCAGTGATTCTATGAATGATGAGAATTGAGAAGGATCCAATCTTCTTAGACTTTATGAATATGGACATGGGAATCATAGAGAAGGTAACATCATTAATTCATTCACAAATGATTTCCCAACCGTCTCTTTTGGAAAGGTTAAAGGATGATCAAAAGGATGATGTGGGAATTCAGGAAAAAGTTGAAGCTATCAAAAATGGAAAATCCTCGGAGTTTAATGTTAATTAAGAAGGAATCATGCAGTTTGGGAATAGACTATATGTTCCATCGAGTCCGGATCTGAAGAAGGAACTTTTAGATGATGCATATAGTTCAAATTTCTCTATTCACCTAGGAAGCACAAATATGTATCGAGATCTCTGAGAAAACTTTTGGTGGGATAATATGAAGAAGGAGATCGCTGAATATACATCAAAATATCTGGTGTGTCTGCAAGTGAAGGCAGAGAGGTAGAAGTCTAAAGGGATGATGCAACCACTACCCATACCAGAATGGAAATGGGAGAACATCACCATGGACTTTGCCACCGTACTTCCAAGGACATCCAAAGACAACAATGCAATCTAGGTTGTTTTGGATCATCTTACAAAGAATGCACACTTAATTACTATTCAGGAGGATTTATCTTTGGATCAACTCGCACAGATATATATCCGGGAAGTGGTAAGGTTTCATGGAGTACCACTATCTGTTATGTCTGACTGAGATCCAAGATTCACCTCTATATTTTGGAAGAGTCTTCAACATGCTCTGAATACGGAACTGAACTTCAGTACGGCCTATCATCCTCACACTAATGGCCAATCCGAGCGGACTATCCAAACACTTGAGGGTATGTTGAGAGAGTGCTCAATGGACTTTAAAGGAGGATGGGATGAACATCTTCCGATGGTTGAGTTCAATTATAATAACAGTTTCCACTCAAGCATCCAAATGGCACTATATGAAGCCATGTATGGGAAAAGGTGAAGAACACCAGAATGTGGGGATGAGGTCAGTGAATGTAAGCTGCTTGGACAAGAAATGGTCAATGAAATGGTGGAGAAGGTGAAAACCATTCAGCAGCATATCAAGGCAGCGCAGAGTCGACATAAGAGTAATGTAGATAACCATCTATGGGACCTTGAGATTAAAGTTGGAGACATGGTTTTTCTACGCATATCTCTGTGGAAGAAGGTCATGAGGTTTGGAAAGAAAGGGAAGTTATGTCCAAGGTACATCGGCCCCTTCGAGATTCTTGATCGTGTTGGGGCTATGGCCTATCAACTAGCACTTCCACCTACTACGACCAAAGTACATGATATCTTTCATGTATCCCTCTTAATAAAGTACATACCAGACCTTTCACATGTACTCTATTCTGAGGTGGTACAATTGGAAGATGATCTTTCTTATGAGGAGATACCACTGAAGATCTTAGATCATTGAGAAAAAATTCTACTAAATAAGACAATTCCTCTCATCAAGGTGTTGTGGAGAAACCACAATTTCGAAGAAGCAACTTGGGAATTAGAGGAAATGATGAAGCTGAGTTACCCACATCTATTTTAGTGTGGGGAAAAGGAAAATTTTGAGGGTGAAATTTCTTAAAGGGGGAATATTGTAACAACCCAAAGATTAATTAATGGAAGATCCCTCTTGATCCGGCTAAATGTCTCTTTATGCAAAATATTTTTATAATATGTCAACTTCTTTGGTTTTATGATATGAATTTTGACCGTTTCTAATATATTCATTGAACAATGATCACATGATTAGTTTAAATATAGGACTTTAACAAATACAATTTACTCAGATAAAAGAGGCGATGGCCTCGTACAATAGAATTGCTCCGTATGAATCCCATTTTCCAAAACATGGAAAAGAGGTGGTGTCCTTAGGATTCGCCCTTGACCAAGCCAAAGATGAGCTTCATCATGTCAAGCTCAAATGGGACCATCTATGGGAAAAGGGGAAGTTGATAGAAATTACCACTCGAGCGATGTTATCCGAGCCACCTCAATAGTCTGTCACCATCACACACCTTACCCTTAGGTCTTATAAAGGGTGTTTTAAGGAGTTATGTAACAAATAAATAGTACTATGATCATGTACATTATTTTTTTATATAATAATGAATATAATTTCTAGTCATTATTGATACATTGTAAATAGTTTTTAAAGTACAAATAGAGTTTTTAGTTATTATTTAATTAAGAATTATATTTTATTAAATTAAATGGATTTTTGAATTAAATAATATTTTAATAAAATATTATTATTATTATTAAATTAATTTTTATTAAATATAAATGATCTTATAATTTTATGAATTCAATTATAATTTTTATTAAGGTTTGAAAGCCATTTCTGTCAAAACCTGTGAATTTTTTATAAATGTAGGTTTTTATTTCAAAAGTAAAAATTAACATATTTAGAAAATTATTTATATAAAATAAATGTTATTTCTGGAATCAGGAAGTCAAAATTATCCAATAGTGAATTTTTCATAATTTTTTGAGACAGTCAAATTTTTGGGTAAAAATTAAATATCATTTAAATATATAATGTGTTTTATGACATAATAATGACCCAATAGTGATGTAATAAAACAATATAATCTTTAAGTCCGGCAAATATATGTTTTACCATTAAAATAATTTTATTTTGGGTTTGTTTGACTTACATTTCAAAGCATTAATGGACCCCTCAAAACTTATTAAACACCTTGTCTATTTAAATTAATTTCCATGGGAGTGTAACTCACCTCCACATAAGAAACCGTAATATTTTAAGAATTTAGGACTTTGGAATTATAAAATATTATTTTCATATTTCCTTTTCCAAAAACCATGTGCAAAAACCATGGGATGGTTTGTGGTTTGGATTAATTTAATGTAGGTGGACACAAACCTAAATAATAAAGAATTCCCTCAACATTCCTATATAAACCCACCCAAGCTCCCACTTTCTCCTCACTCAAATCCTTTGGAGTTCATCCAACCTCTGACCTACTCTCTCTATAATCCTACCAAGGTGCCCCATGATCCCACGAAGCCTCTCAGAAGCCTCTCTCTAGCCCTTGGAAGCACACTTCCAAGTAAGGGTTTTTTCTTTCTTTCTCATTTTTGTCCAATCATCTTTAAGATTTTTTCCCTTTTAATTTAAATTAGGAATTTTGGGGTATGTTTTCTCACCTCCCTAATAATTCCATATTTATGTTGGAATTATGGGATACCCTTTTCTCTCTCATTAAATGCCTCCCATGTACACCTGTTACTATGCCGAAATTCCGAAAGGAACTTCTCTCTCCTCTTTTACATTCAAGCAGTACTTTTGTATCATTAATCTAAATTCCACTACAATTGATGGGATATATATATATATATATATATATATATGACCTCAATACTGTAAATTACATGTAAAGATGATGAGGAACCCATTTTACCTCTCATCAACCATTTTTATGAATTCTTATGTCACGCAGTTACGCTGCCGAAATCGCACTAATTTTCTAAGCCAATGTCCTTGTGTAGTGAATACCATGCCCATTTCTCCATCAAGGGTATTCACCTTTATGAAAATTTACTTATTGATTATAAAGTTCCATGTATGAATCCCACATTCCTTTATCGTGGAATAAATTATTATGTTTTATGAACCCATGTTTATTGATCCTTGTGGCACACTAATGCATGAAATAGAATGTTTAAGAAGGGTGTGCCCTTATAGCGCTCCAATGCATTTGGTAATGTATAGTATCATGATATGTCATGTGAAATGGGTGTTGACTCATGCTAATTCAACTACAATGAGTGTTTACTCATGCTTTATGTTCAATGAGGATTTACTCATGCTCCATGTGCAATGATCATTGTCTCATGATAATTCCATGTTAAGTGTTGTGGCCACATTTCCATGTTATTATTATCATTCTTTATCATGCCTTTATTTTAATGTTTCTATTATTCTCTATTGTTATTCCTATTGTCTAACATGTATTGTACTCATCATGTTATTCCATGTGTACTCCCTTACTGGGCTTTATAGATCACCCTTTTCTTGTGCATGTACTCAGGTTATCCCATGCAATGCTAAGTATGATGGAATGTAGTGGTCATGTAAAGGAAGTTTTCAATAAAGATGTTGTATTTCATGTTTTATGTTTTATGTAATGATCCTAAGCCCCAAAGAAACTAAATATCTCGAGTTTATTTTTTGTATCAAGTATAATTTTATGTAATAAATCATGTTTAAGTTTGTAATAAAAGGAGGGTTGTCATATCATTGTAAATGATTTCAATAATATGGGAGACCGGTCCTATATTATGAATTAGGAAATATTCTCAAAAATGACATAAATTTGTAAGAGAGTCTTGGTGTAGAAAATAATTCAACCTATCCTGGTGTGATGAGCCAGACCTCTAATAACATTCAATATAGTGAGTTCATAAGAGTCATTAGTGTGAAAATTAAAAGTACCACCTAGATTTGGAAAATAAGCCTATAATATCACCTCTGTCATATATTTGGGATCCCTTCGGTGTTTATTATTCAATGAAAAAACTATTTTGGAAACAATTCAAAATGAGAATAGTGACATTACAGAAAGATTATGTAGGTGCACCATGCTCTTCAAAATCAAGCACTGGGCCATGGAAATCCAGTGTTTTGGGAGGAAAATAAATAGTAAACCTAAAATGAATATTTAAATTACCATGGTCACTATGTTTCCCATAATTAAATAGATAAACATGTTTTAATTCATATTGTGTTTCATTAAGGGGATATTTTGTTGGTGTGTATTTCCCTCCCATAAGCTCTATCACCAGAACTCTCTTTAATCATAATGAAATTCTTTCAAATAGATATTTATTCCTTTTTAACTACACATGTTGAGGCCTCATCAAATTGAAGGAATATCTCACCCACATAGCTCCTTAATTGCCAGGTGTAAAATTAATTCATTAGAGAGTACCACCTAAATTTTACCATTAAATTTTTTGACGTAGCATAATAATTTCCCCTTGACATGAATCCTCACCAAACGTATACACAAAGATGATTTCTAAAGGGGAAAATGGCACATACTTCCACCTTAAACAACATTGGGATTCATTCCATGGATTGGATAAATAAATAACCCCCTTATACAATGGATGATGATCAATAGATGAAAAATGAATTATTTATTGTTTAGGAGTTTCATAGGAAAGATTCTTTTAATCACTACCATCGACACCATATAAAATATACCCCTTATTAGTTGTATGAGGATGAATTCCAAGAAACCTACATTCTGGTCCTTCAGACCCAGCCATCCAATAGAGCTGCCATAATGCGGTGGTATTCCAACCATTGAATGTTGGCCTATATCACTACTTCCACATATGAATACCACCAACATATCATGGTCAAATCTAGTGAATAGAAAAAATCCTCTACCCATACCCAACATGTATATCAAAATACTTTTGTAGCATCAAGAAATATTTTCTAAAAAAAATTTAAAGAATCAATATGGCAGAAACATACTCCACCCATATATGATGTTCATCGGAACACATGAGTAAAAAATGAAGGACATGACCAAGATTATATCCCTTATCCCACAAAGGAATGGGCACAAAACCCATTCCTTCTACCTATTCTGACAAACACATTTTAGAATAAAATGATGGGAATACCTATAACACCACCCAAATTCTAAATATTTTTCAAAATATCAATGTAACAGTAGACAAAAATGTTTTCCATAATACCAAATTAACTATTTTGTGATAGAAACATACTTCAACCCATTCTACTAGAAAAACTCATCAACATGCATTGGGAACTTCTCTAGAACATGCACACACACTTGCAACTATTTATGAGGTTCATCGACACAAATTGTTGAATAATGAATAACATGATTAGGCACACACTCCCCTTACAAATATATATCTATAACCCATCTTCATAGACACTTCTTGGAAGAACCATCTTTCATTAAAATCATTAAATATATACCAACGTATTCTTGTAGTTTCCTAGAAGTTGGAACATAACAATCTCTCCCTTTAGTATGTGTAAATGTTCAGCATATCCTGATGGATACTAAGAGTTAGAGACATATTCAGGATCATTTTGAATATGCTCATCGACCTAGTCCAATGGAATTAAGGGGTCACCCTAGGAGGCTCCAGTATATGAATGTTGTTTTTCACAACACATGATTTATTATAATTAATAGAGTTTATAAAAAAACTTAGTAGTGGAATTCTAATGATCTATGGAAGGCCAATATATTTACTAAGCTTTATGTTAAATCTCTTAAGGCCTATAACCATTTGAAAATAGATTCCTAATACCATTTTAACTCATCATCAGACAGAATAAGTATCCATGGATGTGAATTTAATGTTAGCAAAATTATTACCAGCATCTCTAGTGGAAATCTCCAAAGAAACCATCATGAAGGACCCCCACATTCTACTATCATGATTGATATTATGATAATTTATCATGATGATAACTATGAAAATTCTTATATTCTTTATATGATGAAATTTAACAAAGAGATACCCTTTCAACTGTCCATTATAAAGGTATTACCCTAGCTGTATGCACTAGGAATCTTCCATACAGATGGATAATACAATATAATTTTAGTTCCCATCCCAACTATGTTTATTGTTATGTTTTTACCTATATTGATATATTGCATTGATATGAAGTTATACCCCCGGAAAAAGAAACTTTGAGAAATCCCTCATTTCACGAGGACCTTAAGAAACTGAGGCTAGCTACATGAAGTGACATATATCTAATGACAGATATTATTTCTAAAATTAACGTTATCATAATGAAATGGTATCTCTTTTGATAACCCATTGATTTATTAGATTCCACTACAACATATAAGGATCCAATTAGCCTCAGAATCAGCATTAAGGTATCAAGGAAATGGCCACTCAATTTAGAAGAATTAGTGTATCATCTCCCTGAATATGAAGATAAAACCATGGTTATGATGAATCAACTTTCCAAATAAATCATACCTATTATATTTCCCCATAAACACATCTCAATATAAACTTCTAGGAAAATTGATACTGGAATGTGTACACATTCATCAACTAATCCTATGGAAAACAGTACAACATTTTAAGAATAAATTTATGCCTCATGCGGAATATGACAACCAATTCAAGGAAATAAAATAATTTTTATAGAAAACTGATTTGGCCTCATTTTCAATGGAATCATTCCCTATGTTGGAAATTTATAGTGAGATTCTCTGACATGCATTACTTGATCCTTTGTGGAATCCACATCAGCAGATTTATAACAATCCATCCAATATTCATATTAGAGGATGGGGTCAAAATGGGAAATTTCATTTCATCCCTATAAATAATCTATGTAGCCCACTGAGAACTACATCACAAAACACAATTATTTGTAGTCCATGATATTTTTAATATAGATGATATACTTAACAATGTTCTAATTTATCCAAATATCTAAATCATTTAACTTGATGGGTGTAAGCTATAAAAAAACTACTGCATTATGATTCTGAAAATGTTAAATAGGAATATCACTTGAGAAATGGAAAAAATATGAATATAATATTACCTCAAATATTTTTTATATCATTGTTAGAAAGTTCAACTCTTACTGCTTATGGTTTGAAATATTTCACAACATCAAACGGGAAGAAATAACAACCACATCCACAACCAAATGAGTTTAACTATGAACTAATGAACTTGGAGAATTTTTATCAATACATCCATTCCAAGGTCAAAAAATATAAAAAGGGTCCAGAATATTACATTAATGGATGTTGATAAACCCCATCCGATAAGGTCAGTGTAATTTTTACCACAACCTCATTCTTCTCCAAGTATTTTTGTCCTTTATAGACTCAAATGAACATTGCAAAAAAATCCTTCACAGTTCCTCCCATTTAATGACCCTTATTTCTCTACAAGGATTCATATAGTAAGTGTTTTTATAGACTATATATAGAATAACCTTCCTAAATAAATACATGGGGGTCATGAAATTAAAATTTGGGGTATTAAACCATGGTTTCCCATCAAGAGGATGATTACTCCGGGGGGGGGGTGACTTACTGCTCCTTATATACTTCAATTATAACAAGTCCTATTATCCATAGGATAATTACATGTTTTAAATATACCATTATACATTTTTAAATTTCATTATAAGTCACGATGAAGATGATTTGTATCATGAATTTTTTTGGAAGAACATGATGTTAATGTTTTTTGTTCAGAATATGGTCCACACCAAAATATTTGGAAAATGCATGTGTACTAGATGAAAAAGTTAAGTAATTTTTTTGAGCACCCACAAATAAGAAACTACCACCTCTCTAATGGGATTTAAATAATTAAAAAGTAATGGTGTGGATATACCTCAACAATTTCTTGAATAAGATTAACCCTATACATTTGAGGAAATATTCACCTAGTATGAGAAAATTATAAAAGTTTTATAGAGACTCTATAGTAAAATAGTCAAGGGAAATATTCCCTTGAGGTATTCCCATTATAAAAATACCCACATCAAACTTTTAAAAAATTTCATTCAATAATAATAGAGTTCCATATTAAAAATAGAATATCCAAGTAGTACACAAAGTGTGTGACCTAGAAAAGCAATTTTTATAGATCAATGGCCTAATAATATTAACAATTCCATTCATTAGGGAATCAGCTTAAATAATTTCATATGATATAACGTAAGAAAATCAGCACTTGTAATTAAATGTATTTGTAGGAAAGATCATCATTCTTGGATCCTCCTTTCACTTAACTTACTCAAATATTTACCCAAACAAATATTCCATTAGATATTATTTATATAATTGCATCATTTGTATCATTAATGTAAGACATGAAATGTTGGTGTGCACTAATGAAAATGGAGTGAAAAAAATACAATGAGGATTTGAATCCTCTTCCACCAATCATCAAAAATATATCATTCAAAACTTTTACTGAAACTAGGGGCCCAAATAAATATTTGAATCATTTTTTATCTCAATGTGGTACCATGATAGGTACCCTAGAATAAAAAAGAATGATTTTATTTTAGTCAATTTATAAAGACCTTGTATAGACCATCATTTATCTGGTATAACAATATTCCATCTAGATCAATAATTGAATTGAAAGGCCTCCATTGGAAGTTACTCTATCTTATTAGATCCACATTGAGGATGAATACATTCATCATCCTCATAGACATCAAATACAGAAAAAACAATTGATCCTCAAAAATTATCATTTGGTTGAATGGCATTACATATTCCATAAACAAAAAATTTACACAAGGATTTTTTCTATAGAAATATATTGAAAAACACCAAATGATATAAAAGTAAAATTAATCATAGGAAATTTCTTGAGAGGGTTTTGTTTGATTACTCAAATCAGATATAGGTGGGAAGTTTCCATTTGAGGGATCATGTCTAAACCTCATCCATCATAATCAACTCATGGAATGAGGACTATCAAAGAAGAAACAAATACTATTATAAAAAAAATAGAAAACCAACTTTATAACCTAAACACATGAAATATCATCTGATTCACACACCTTAATTGACACAATTATAATAATAATTATCCACTCATGAAAGGACAAAAGAAAAAATCAATCTATATTTTAATATTGAAATAATAATGTTTAATGAGTGAATAATAAATTATTAATTCCTAGGTAACTATGGTTTGGGATATTGAACGATGATATGTGTATGAAATCTTGTTTCTTAGGCATTAGCAGTCGTATCCACTTGTCATTAGGGTGAAAAATATTGTTGAATGAAAAGCATGGTAGTTTCCCCTACTATGGTTGTTTGTGATAATATTTATATATTTTTTGATATCGTATGATTCACAACCCAAGTGAGTATGGTGTATAACTACCAATTTTGTGTGTGGGGGTGGAGGGGGGGGGGGGTTCAACATCCAATTTGGTGTGTGGATGTATTGATTAATTCACACCATAACCTACTCTCCCTTCAGAGTAAATTCATTTTTTTGTATTCGAGGTGTAGTGGATTAAGTTATATGGTATATGTTTAGACGAGCTATGATGTTTCTATATTTTAGGATGCATGTATTTATAGGCTAAAATATATTTTGGTTATTGGATGTACTGGTATCCAGTCAAGGTGGATACAATAACCCTTAGGTGTAAATGCATTGTCTATAGTGGATTTTGGTATAATAAATTATACATGGGTTGTAATTGATCATAGTTTTAATATTTGGCTCATATGAGGTCTATATTAGAAAAATGGGATACAAGAAGATACATTATATGTTTTTATGTTTTTATAAGGCCTATGACTAATTATGAGAGGTACTGTATAAAGACATTTATGGAATTAGGTTGTGTGGGTAGAAAATGAGTGGGGATAAGAAATAACGGTAAATTTAAAAAAGATTTTTTCCATATATATATAAATTATTTTTATATGATAATTTATGAGAGGGTATTGGTAAGGTAGCAATATTACAATACAAATTTAGGTGACAAGTTAGTTTCATTATTTATTAATTTGTACATAGTATGATTCTCAACATTTTTCTTGAGAGTTTCCAAGGAGGATTCCACTAAGTAAACGTAAATTCTCACTATACGTATATATAAATTGTTTTTTCTATCTAAAAATTATTTTTTTGTGGTCTCCTATGGTGTTACTAACTCATGAAGTTATTATAGAGACTTCAAAGTTTAATGATTACTATGGAGGGTTTCTTTTTGGTATCGTTCAGGACCTTTTCCTTTATAAGTGAAATTCCACTCATGTATTGTGATTTATTATTTTTTATGAATGGAGTTGTTTAGATGAATTTAAATTATCTCAAATACCATACATTTATATAATAAAGTAAATTCTTCCCATTTTTATAGATTGTATACCCTTAGTGAATGTCACCAGCTAGTGACTAATGGTGCTGACATTCAGGGGTCATCTCTATCTCTTCATTTCTAGTCTAGGAGGGGTAAAAGTGTGTGTGTGTGGGGGGGGAGGGGGTCATTATGGAGTGGAATAATATTTTATTGTTGTGATATAAGATATATTTTTATGATATTAACTCAGGAGGTTTTCTGGGTTTGGTAAGTAAATAATATCATAGGGACTTATTATGTTATTCAAAAAAGGGATACCGCCTTGAAAATTGGAATTTAGGCCCCCCCTATGATCTGAACCGACATATTTTTTTACTTATAATGCAATGAAATGTGATTCTGATTATGGGATTGATTCCAAGGTTAGGATCATGTGTCAGGATTATGTTTTTGTGTGATTTAATTAGGTATACAATGAGAATTACATTGAAATTAAATTAATAAATTAACCATAAATATGATATATTTAATTTTTATGAAAATCCAATGATTTTTATTTTATAAGAATGGATTCAGGATAACATTTCCAACAGGTTCATGTCAATGATATTAAATAAAATATTCTAGTTGATCAACATAATTATAAGAAAATGAATACGGATGGAGGAGGACACTCTAATTATTTCATAGCTTGAGTATATAGATGTGTGAGGTCTCCATTTCAAATTGGGAGAATGAGGAATATTTGAGGAGGTGGATATTTCAATTAATTCAATTTATATTCTGAATGAACATTGGGTTTATTTTTCTGATGTTATGTGTGTTAGCATGACTATTGCAGTTCTTATACATCTAGGATTAGTAGTAGTAAAATATTATGAGGGGGGGTGTTTTTTGATGAGTTACAGGTACAGTTTCATTTTATTATAATAGAGTAAGACTATTTGTAGGAGACCTATATTTTCTCTCTACGGAATTACAACTTCTGGGAGTTTAGTATATTGTATTAGAACCTATTTCATTTTTATTCAAACCATATTCTATATTAAATGGGATAGGTAAAGGAATTTTGAGGATGGTTTTCATCCAAATATCCAGTGTAATATCAGTCTATTCATGTTTTTTATAAATATCTAGGATCAGGAAACAATATAGTTTTTCTAGAGGGTTCTATCTAAGACCAATTCATCAAGTGAGGGGAGTCATAAAGAATCTATACGTAGTATGATTTTATAAATAAGTTTTTAGTCTCTTGGTTAGTATATGATTAATAAAAAAATAGGCATATCTATCCTTATTCACCCCGCTTCACTAAGGATAGTAGTTCTTTGACTTCCTTTAGTGTATATAGTATTTTTATTTTTCATACAGAGGTCATGGTCATCAAAAATATAAGGGTAAAACCTTCCTATAAAGACAACATAGATCTAGAGACACAATCTAGTATTATCCATTGAGACAATAGTAACATCACTAAGCTCTAGGTTTTTAACTAAATAGATCAGATTGGGTAAACAGAGGATAACACCATGAAATTCCTCATCTTATTGGATAATGAACAAAGTATGGCCATGAAGGTAATATTTTTTAATTTCATAGAGTTCATGTTGGAGGTTATGGTCGGATCCATTATATAGAGTTTCTAGAATCCAAAATTCTAGATGTCATTAAAGGTATTATATTATTATATTTTCCTCAGGTTTGTACCTTATTTGATTTATGATCAACATAGTCCATTATTGAACCGAAATAAGTCAATGATTTAGTAATTTAGGCAGAGAGGATTCCAATTCCCATGGAATTAACTATACAATTTCGAGGTCGAGATAGTTCGTATGATGTTTGTAGAGACTATGATTTAATTCAAGGCAAGTATTTCTTAAATGGACCAAAGGCCGTTAATTTATTATTAATTTTTTATAATTTTTATTTTTAAGATCTAAGGGGAACCCTTACAAGGACCATAGGCAAGTGAAAAATAACAAGACCTAAAGGTAATAGAGGAATTCATCACAGACTATATACTTAGAACCACTGCTTACTAATGTCTATAACCTGATTTCAGATCTCCACCATCACAAGGATGTTTGTTAGTTGTCCTGTGTAGAGATGCACAAGACTGGTATTGATGGTATGTTATATACCCTATCAATCATGTAAATCTAGATATATCTTCTATAGTGAATGTGAGTACTCTGAATCCTCATCTAAAACATGTTCCCTGTGGAGTCAGTATTGGTTGATTTTGAACATCATGTATTCTGAAGGCCTTGAGGATTCCTAATGGCTTTTAGGTGGACCATAGGCAATGAGGCGGATTAAAATCCTTACTGGCCTGAAGGCCTTGGTTGGAGGCATATTTCGAGGTCTCTTGGATTCACTTGGAGTTCCTCACTAACTGGTCCAAGGCCTATATTCCAAGGGTAGTATTTTTCTAGGGAGATATCCTATGTATTTAGATATAGTCATATGACATAATCCATGAAATGGATTTGATATATTTACTACATAAATTTATGGATTTCTGTAAATGTTTTCTTATATCCTATGACACTAATATAGATAAAGTTTTTCTAGATGGTGATTGAGACCCTTATATGGTTTAATGTTTTGTTGAGTCTGTAACTTTCTTGATTGATGAGATTATTTTAATTCGAGGGAGGATCATCTGATTTTTTTTTCAAAAGGATGGGGAGGAGTACCCTAGGGTCTTTCCTAAATAGGTTGTGATCCTACCTCTTTGATGTGTGACCATGTTTTGGATAAACTAAAGTCAATATTCACTCTAATGTCGATGTATTTATATATTATAACACATTTTATGTTGCCTGAGTTTTGGATTCTGGTTTATTATCTTCAACTGAGAAGATTTAACCACCCTTGTTTGCCACCTTAGTGTTCTAGGGTTATATTTTTAAATAACTTAAATAAGAATCTATGTTTTTTATTGATTACCAAAATATAAAATAGGTGATAGTGAGGAACCTCTACCGTATATTTTATATTTATGATTTATTTGATATGATTAAAGTAGATAAGTGGTTCTTGAAGATATATATGTTTTTAAGATGTCATCATGTTCATATAAAGATGAGTGTATTCGGGAGACTGATTTCAAATGTCATTTTGGAAATTTTGAGTTTCTGGAAAGGTAGTTTGATGTGAAAAATGCTCCAGACATGTTCATGTAATTTATGAATAAATATTTGGTGTGTTTCTATATCAATTCCAAGTGGTGTTTATCTAAAAAATCACTATGTTTTCTATTTCTAAGATGGGCCAGGTACATAAAATGGGAGAAATTTTGGGAGTTCATTGTTTTTAGTGGTTGGGAAGTTTTTGACGTGTTATTTCTAAACCTAGGTGGTATGTTTATTAAAGAATTTTGTGTATTATTTTTGAGTTCCATGGATCGAAAAAATATTTATGTGGTTGTTTCTTGGTTATCCACCAATAATTTCATAGATTTTAATGGTTTTCTATGTAATGACCCAATACTATACTATATAATTTTGTAAATAAATGTTGTGATTGATAAATGGTTTTATACACAACACCAAAATTAGTCTAGAAACACGATATTAGATAAATATATTTAAAATATTATCAAATAATCTTTTATATAATAATATATTAATATCAATGTATTAGTAAAATTAAAATTTTAGATTATAAATGGTATTTAGAAAATATTATTTAATATAAAAGTAATATTTTTCAACTAACTATTTTTTATGTGTTGTATTGTTTATTATAATAAATTTAATTTATAAAAATTAAAATACTACATGATGTAATATATTATTATCCTTTAATCTATAAATAAATATGAAATTTATTAAATAATCTTAATTTTTAAAAATATTATTTTTCTATAATAAAGTCATTATATATATATTTTTTCTCTTAAAATGGAATTTTATAAATTTTATAATTTGAATTAGATAAATTGAAGATAATTGTTTAACTTATAAACACACATTTATATTAGGTGGATATTCTAAAATTTTTATGATACATTTGATTCTTAGGTGAATAGAGTAAAAAATAATTTTTAAAAATAATATGATTTTTATGAAATTATTAATATATAAGTTTAACTAAATGAATTATGGGTCTTTTTCTAGAAAAAATATTTATTTAATTTGTGAAATTATAAATAAAAAACATATTTTTTTACTTTACAATCAAGTATTTTATGTTTTATAATTCTAGAATCATTTTCTTAAATTTTATTGGTAATAATCTATATATTGATTATTTTTAAATTAATATAAATCAATTTTTTTGATTTAATATAATAAAATGAATTTTACATTTATAATTATAAGGTCTATATTATATAATAAGGACCAATATATGTTGTGAAAGAAAGGATAATGTATCTATGTAAAAAACATTTTTCCACAGTAAAATATAAATGGTAAAAGTAATAGATCATATGAAAAGGGCTTTAAGATTGTTAAAAAAATGTTTTTAATTAAGTGGTTGATATATTCTAGACCTTATACTATCCAAAACTAAAATATTATTATTTTTTGGATACATTATCCTTGAATAATTCAATATGATTGTTTTATATCAAACAGTATTTAAAAAATATCATCCTCACCAATTATAAAATGGGACTTCACCAACACATTCAAGGAACTCCAAAATTTTAATTTCCTTTTGAGACCAACCCATTTATTTTCTTGACCCAACAAAATATGGGGCTTAAGAAGAAACTATTCCAAGATCTTCTATATAGTCCAGAGTCAGGCGACCAGAACAGAAGGCCGAACTAACTAGATGATCTATTTTCCTAAGTACCCATTTGAAAATAGTCAACCATCTCAATGAAAAACTGTAGAGGAATAATAGTAAAAGTTGTAGAATAATATGGTAAAAACCATGCCTATAAAACATCATGATATTTAATAATTGCATAAGTCTAAGATGAAAAATTAAGGTGAGTAATACATTCCCAAATAAAAATATTTCCCAAACTAACAGAACTAGAAAGTATAATGCTAGGCGAGCCTGATTCCTAATATATATGATGTGACCATTGTACATTGTCCAATGTTCTATGTATCCATAAACTCCTTTAAAGTCACCACTGAACTAAATATCGTCATCTTAATACATTAAACTTGGATAGAAATTCCCTGTAGGGGTGATTATATATATACCATGTAGGACACTCAAAAATATAATGGAATGAGAACAAGAGTTAAAAACTGAATTTAAATACTGTAGATATAGAACATTATGTTGAAATAGATGAAATATTACAAATCAACCCAAAACTATAGATATAGTGACCTCATCTAATCAAAAGTGACACAACATGGTGGGTATATGAACTACATGTCATGTCTATGCCACCGATAGGAGGAGAGTAAACTCATCCAACCATGAGAAGCTAAACCCAGAAAGCATGTGTCACACCCCATGTGGCTTTGCAACCAATGGAAGGAGAGTAACTGAATCGAATTTTATGGATATATATATATATATATATATTAGTCAAAATAATCCCAAATGATAGAGAAATGGTATCACCATTTCATGGGTAAGGCCAAGAATATGAGTCACCAAAAAATCCCAATTTCAATCATTAATGTCTAAAATCTAACATCATTTCTCAGATGTAATTGTGTGAAGGCCCACACCTCTTCATTATACCTCACAACTTAGGGGGGGTACTAAATCAAAATAGAGGACCCATTCCCTATCACCACAGTGGGTTCAAATATGTATGTATTCATAGAGGACCCATGTCAAAGTTGATGCATGGTTAAATATAGTGTCACAAGGACCCTCTCCCAATGTGATATTGTAACACCCAAAGATTTCACAGTACGTTATTTTTTTAAAGTAATTCAATAACTTGCACTATATGCAACACCGAGTTCTAGTGCACCATGACTTACCAAACAAGCCGTTCAAAAGTGGTTATGAATATTATTAACTTAATTTTGAACTTTATACAATCCATATAATTTTAGAATCCATATTATTAGTTTCTTAGACATATTGTAAGAACAAATACATTTTTTTCAGTTAAAAGAAGTATTTTTCAGAAAATGAAATTTTACCGTCTTTTAATGTTGAAGCCTTTTTAAATAAAATATTTTAAACTATTATATATTAAATTTGACAAAATAAACTTCTTCTTTAGAATCTGGAAATAATAATTTAGTTTCAATAAATTTATGGTGTTTTTCTGATAACTTTCATATTTGGGTGAATAGTAAAAAATACTATCTTTTAACTGAAAACAACTTGATTAATAAAAATAATTTATTGTGTTAAATTATACATTTTAATGATTTTTAAGTATAAATATATTATATTTTTACAATTTAATCCAATGTTTGTCATTTTAAGTAATTTCACATTGATATTGGACTTAAACAAGTGGTAATCTTTAGATAGATATTGTTTCTTATACGCCTTTTGTTTTTGATAAAAAGAATTAATTTTAAAGTAATAAATGAAACTTATAGGTTTTTAATTTAGTAAAATAGATTTCATTTTTGGTTTCGTAATATTTAAATTAGCTTAGGGTGAAATTTTGGTACTTTTCGGATAACTTTTATATTCTCATGAATAGAAAAAATTACTAAATTTTAATTAAAAACAACTTTTTTAATCGAAATAATTAATAGTGATAAATTATGAATTTGAGTGTTTATAAAGTATATTTAGAATATATTTTTACCATTTACTACAATTTTGGTCATTGGATATTATTTCACAATTAAACCTTACATAAACAAGTGTCAATCTTTTGATAGTTATTACTTCTTAAAAACAAGAGTTTTATTTTGACAGCAGGAATTAATTTTAAATAAATTTCTTCCACTTACATATTTTGAATTTTGAAAAATGGATTCTATATTTGGAATTAGGATTTCCAAATTGTGTAAATAGTACACTCTTATTTTTACGCATTTTGAATAATTGTTTCGGTAAATATTTTATTTACCATGGTTAAAGGGTAAATATGGTAAATAAGGGTAAACAAATAATATTATAATAATATTAATTTACCCTAAAACGTGTCATAATCATAGTTTGTGATACATGTCCAACCATAGACATATTTGGGTCTATTTTGGGACCCCATGGATCTAGTTGTAAGTGATAATGACACTTTATATTAATTAAGTTAAAGTAAATACAAAAATGACATAAGCATATATCTTTTAGAAAAACAATTTTTAAATATGATTATATATGTTATATTTTAGACTAGGAATATTCATTAAAAAGAAAAAAAGATTTCATATATAATGGTATGTTATTTATAATTTTTAGAAATTTAATAACTAAATTTATTTATGACACAATAATGATGCATTATTTTCATTATTAATGAAAGAATCAAATAATTAGTATTATAAATGTTAAAATCAATATAATTTGAAAGATTTGATTCCATAAAATAATTTTTTTAGTTAATATGACCTGTTTTTATTTCTTAAATTAATTTGGTTTAAATTAATAAAGTTGCTAAGACTTTAACAAAAATCTATTATTAAATAGTGTCAAAACAGAAAAAAAAATAGTTTTTAAGACAAATATTATATTATTAATTCATATTATATCCATAAAAATATAATGATTGGAAAAGGGACTTATATAATGATATTTTTATCATTAATGGACTTCTTGGGGGTCGATCAGATGTATATAGTATTTTTATTAACTATATAATATAAAAATACAAAGTGACATGGTAAATGTCAATCTAATTAACTGATAGTTAAAACATAAATATATGGTTAATATAATGACCCAAACCAATCTAAAATCTATTGGTTGAACGGATTTAGACCCATACCCACCTTATACTTTGAATAATTCACTTTGGAGCAATTAAAAACATAATATGAATTTATTATAAATTAATACTTTAAGTTTTTCTTAAGAGCCCCTCCTCCCCTTATAAAAGGACACCACTTATTACCAATTAATCACACTTCAAAATCCTTTTAGATCATCGAACCTCTGGAAAATTAAGATCCCTAAATCCCTCTCCTTCTTATATAAGCTTTACCTTAAGCATAAGGAACTTCAAGAGTATTTTTTGGTTCAAACCACATGCAGTTACCCAAATTAAAGCTAACGATTTCTCATAGTTTCTTTTCTTTTATTTTACTTATCCAACCCATAAACTCTTATTATTAATTTATTTTGTAACAAAAATAGTATCCTAAATATAAAATGATATTGTTATGAGAATTATTCTAACTACACTTACACACACCTCCATCTAATGGGTGAATAACATAATGTTTCTTTGGATGTAAACCAAACGCCTCATGAAACCATGATTGTTCAATTTTCTCCAACCTCCTCTCATGGTGGCCAATATGATGGCACTAAAATTAAATAAGATTTTAATGATATTTATTTTATATATAAGATTATGTAATTTCCATTTTAAATGATACCATAATTCGTTTTATGTTGTATACATATACGATAATTTAATTTGATAAGTGTGGACTACCGCCCCCTCAAAGTGATATGACTCATTCATACCATACATGGAACGTATGAAGGAAGGTGTTAATTAAATTAAGTCAAAAATATAATATATTATAATATACAGAAATAATAATATACCTATTTATCATTTGGTTTTGATTCCTTTTAAAATAAAAAATGAAATGGAAGTAGTGTTCGTGCATACGTACAAACTACTATGTCCACGAACACGATGAGATTCATTCCCCATCGTATCCATTGTAGTATAATTCTCATTCGATGATTAAAAATAAATTTTAACGACTTTATATCATTCTAGATATGAATTAGATAAAAACTATCCATAACAAACATGTCTTACGTAACAAAACATATAAAAGAAAACGAGTAAGTTAACACTCGAAATGATGATAATACTAAAATATTATTAACAACGCAGTATTAAAATATCATATATGATATCATATTTATGTATATGATTCTTGTATAATTTAATAACAATGATTAAAATATTATACAGGAGGTTAACATACCCTTGACCAAGGAGAAGTACATGGTAAGGGGTTTTCATCTCACTCGTTATTCTAGTGAGATTCATGTCATATTTCCACTATTACCTTTTTTTTGTGTATGTATGGCCCATAATTGTATTCTATGTGTAATAAACATTAATTTATGTGTATTTACATATTAATTGTATGCTACGTCTTTCATGGGGTGTATGTTTCGTAAGTTACCAAATTGGTAAGGGTTATTCCTCAATCTCATTATTATCCGAGACTGTTTATGTGTAAGTTGTTTCTGGGACATTTTTATCATCCATGTCCATTTTTCATAAAAATGATTTCAAAATCAATATTTTAAGTATCTTTTAAAGGTAATCTTTATCTTTTTCATAATTTTAAATGTTTTAATGATTTGTCATTCTAAATCTTTTTAATTAATGTCCATATTTTCAAAATGAATTTATAGATTTATTTATATGGACATGAATGTTTTGAAATACTAATGATTTTAAAAAGATTCAATTTGGTTTGGGAAACATTGATTCCAAAATCACTTTTACATTAATTCCTTTATAAATGTGTGAATTTTCAATGATTTCAAAAAAAGAGATATTTCTCTCAAATAGTTTTGATTTCATATCGTCGATATCCTTTGATGGATTTTAAGCTTATTTGAAGTTGATTTATTATGATACAAAACTTCCATAACAAATTGAAGCTTTTGTGATATGTTTAACTGTGTATGTGTTATTTATATACAATTCATGGTTTATGGAGAAAGTATTGACATTTCATATGCTAGTTTTAATACGAATCATTATGTTATGCTTAAACCTGTACATATGAGGAATGCATTGGACATAATAAGTGATGGGTGGAGCCCGCTATAGCTCTTTGATGAATCAGTAAGTCTCATGAGAAAAACTAGTGTCTTGGAACTAGGCCTTGAAAAAATTTTATTTGTAGTCTTGGAACGAGGCCTTGGCTAAATGGTTATGATAGTTTGGCATTATGCTTTCCATCATTATGAAAGTGGTTGTTGATATTCCATGTGATTATTCAACAAGTAGATTATCCATGTGAATAAGTAAATGGAATTATTTCATTTTATTTTTTCCATATTATGATGAAGTTCCATTTTAAAAGGCTTTTGTTTTAGTTATAAATTTCCTTAAATTTTTATGCTTAATTATGAAATATTCTGCTATATTGTTATCCTTACTGAGCATCTGAGCTCAACCCTTTAAATGTTTTATTTCTCCCAAGATGTGAAGAAGAAATTTATAAATGACCTACAGGGATAGTATGAGGGGATATGAAGACAAGATGTTGTTGTTGTTTTTTTTACATTATGATGTAATGTTAGACTTATGAATATACCTGTGTTTCAAAGACTACTAAACTAATCGGTCATTTGAGACTTGATCTTTTTTTATCATGCCAATGTTTTTTAATAATACACTGACTCTGGGTAACCGGGGTCGGGGCGTTACAATTGGTATCAGAGAAAGTTTAGTACAAACTTTGGAAGCTAGATTTAGATAAACTCTGATTAGAGCACATAGACCTAAGATGGACTTTGAAGATTAGTATAGAAAACATTCTAAAAGTTTGGTATTGTTGAGAATTTGTGAGTTTTCTGAGAAATAAATCCTTATCTAGATATGAGCAGGTAGAGGCGGATTTGGAACATATGTACCCTAGGGTAAAACCCGAAAACACCACTTTGATCTAGACTTGAACGGGAACTGGTGCACGACAACGGGCCATGCTGGGCTCTTGTTTACGACACTCCTAGGGGATATGCTTAGGATAATTCTCATTTCCTTTACAAATCATTATTAAGGGTTTAGGAGTATATAATTTCACAATGAAAACATCTTTATGATTTTTGGTTATATCCATAAACCATTAAATTTACGTTAGGTATTTTACAAATTTGGAATTATTAATTGCAATTCATAAACTGACCTAGTTTGTGCTATTTTATAGAAATGCCACCCATTAGAAGGATTGCGAACTCTAGTAATACATATGATCCAAAGAGTAATAAGGATTAAATCATTCACGGTATTAAGACAACATTTATAAGGGAAATAACATTCCATGTATTCTAAACATATGAAGAAATACTATCATGTGTTAATAAGATAAGTAAAGAACTCTCTCAGTCCTATGACTTTGATGGGAAGAAACAGAAGAAACAGATGGGAGAGATAAAGATGGATAAAGGGGAGAGAAAAAAGAAGAATTTTCCCATATGTGATAACTGTGGGAAGAAACACCATGGAACTTGCATAAATGGAATGGGAGTTTGTTATAAGTGTGGAGTAAAAGGACATCAAGGACGTGACTACAAGGGTAAAAAAGGTTTCAAATGAACAATGATTCATCTGCAAGGAGTTGGGAAACTATGCGAACCGATGTCCAAATCAGCACAGTGTGCCCCAAATGATGCTATTGGATAATAATCAATTTATCATACTACCAGGGATGAGGAGGAATGATTAGAGTTCTTTTGCTGTTATTAGAGAATTATGTCATTTGAATGTTGTATCGACAATGTGTTGGTTATAATAATTATGGAGTATATAAGGATTGTACTATAGTACTATTTCATTAAGGACTTGATATTGTGTGGAACCAAGAAAAGTGACTCAATAGAAGGTTAAATTTTTGCAAAATATATGGTTGTGAGAAAGGTAAACCAAAATATGGTTCTGATAATGAGGTAGTGATTTTGGAATAATACATGTTTGATTTGGATAAATTATATTGGATCTTATTGACTACCGTGAAACTGATTAATGATTTGTATATTCCATCATTGTTGGAGTTTATAAAATTTTTGGATAGAAAGAGTATATCTATTATTCTATAAGGAATAAGGGATCATGAATTTAATCAATAAGGTTTTATGGTAATTCTGGATGAAGTAGTGTTTTAAAAGAATACATGATTAAGGTATTAAAATGTTATTACGTGGTAAAAAGGATCTTCATTATTTTTACCTTACTTAGAAAGTTTGGACATTGAGTTTGGATAGAATTATTTTGGATAATTTTAGTTTGAGATTATTTTTCGATTGACAAAAAGGGACAACCCAAAGGTCGGGCGGCAACCTATCGCATTTGGCAAGGCCACTAGACTAAAACTCATAACTGAAGGGTGACAATGGTGTATCACCTACCACTGACACACATGATGTCCTAGATTGAATAATTTAGTTTTTAATGGTTCTTCTATATGAATTATAAATTCATTTTTTTGAACCCTATACGAATAGGATAAATATAATATTATTTTTATGTTCTATTATCTTTTAGAGTAAAAAATGAGTTTGTGGTAGAAATTAGTTAAAAGATGAGACTCTACTTTTCAATTATATATTTTTGTTCTTATCTTATTCTATGAAGAAATTAATTCTTATAATTTAGTAAAGGAATCTTAAAAAATGTGTTATTCTAATACCATATGTTTTTTTGAACCGATGGTATTTTAAATCATCACAGATTGATTAATTTAAGGTACTCAATTTTACAATTGTTTATGACTGATGACATAAATCACTACCTATAAATATTTATGTTTTTCCTAAAATTATATGTCTCTAATTTCAACCAATGTTATCCTAATCAAGATCATAATTTGGTGGTGACCCTTTAATTTCCCTTTTCATCTTATTAAGACTAAATTTTATTAACTTAATTTACGATGTGGGTTTTCCCAATGGTATTTTCTATTTTCAACCTTTTAATTTTGAAAAATAATTTCAAATTGTGAGGACACAATTTATTAATGGAGGGTATAATGTAACTCCCCATGATTTCATAGTACGTTATTTCTTCAAAGTAATTCAATAACTTACACTACACGCAACACCAAATTCTAGCGCACCATGACTTACCGAACAAGCCGTTCACAAGTGGTTATAAGTATAATTAACTGAATTTTAAACTTTATACAATCCTTATAATTTTAGAATCCATATTATGAGTTTCTTCGACATAATGTAATAACAAATACATTTTTCAGATAAAAGAAGTATTTTTCAAAAAATGAAAGTTTACCTCCTTTTAATTGAGAAGCCTTTATAAATCCAATATTTGAAACTTTTATATATTCAATTTGAAAAAATAAACTTCTTATTTAGAATTTGGACTTAATAATTTGGTTTCAATAAATTTCTTGGGTTTTTCTGATAACTTTCATATTTTAGTTAATAGTGAAAAATACTATCATTTAACTAAAACTTTTTTAATAAAAATAATTTAGAGTTCAATTATACATTTTAATGATTTTTAAGTATAAATATATTATATTTTTACAATTTAATCCAATTATGGTCATTTTATGTAATTTCACTTTGAGAGTGGGCATAAATAAGTGTTAATCGTTAAATAGATATTATTTCTTATATGACTTTTGGTTTTGACAGTGGGAACTAATTTTAAATTAATAAATACAAATTCTATGTTTTTAATTTGGTAAAATAGACTTCATTTTTTGTTTTGGAATATCGAAATTTGCTTAGGGTGAAATTTTGGTACTGTTCGGATAACATTTATATTTGGATTAATTGTGAAAAGTACTAAATTTTATTTAAAAACAACTTTTTTAATTGAAAAAATTAATAGTGATAAATTATGAATTGAGTGGTTTTAAATTATATTTAGAATATATGTTTACCATTTAATAAAATGTTGGTCATTTGACATAATTTCACAGTTAAAATCGAAATAAACAACTGTCAATCTTTTCAATGTTATTCTTTTTAGAAGCACGATTTTTGTTTTGATAGAAGGAATTATTTTTAAATTAATTTCTTCCACTTCTGTGTTTTGAATTTGGAAATATGGATTACATATTTGGAATTAGAATTTTCAAATTTTGTAAATAGGTAACTCTTATTTTTAGTCATTTTGAATAATTATTTTGGTTAATTTTTATTTACCATGGTTAAAGGGAAATCCGTTAAATAAGGGTAAAAAAATAATTCTATAATAATATAAATTTACCCTAAAACTTGAACTACTAGAAAAATTACTTTTCCCAATGCTTCTATACCAACGATTTGTAAAAACCGTTGGGAAAGCCAATTTTTTGGCTACCTTTCCCAACGGTTTGGCCAAACCATTGGGAAAGGATGAATTCTGGACACCCTTTCCCAACGGTTTGGCCAAACCGTTGGGAAAGGTCAGCCTATCCCAACGGTTTGGACAAACTGTTGGGGTAGGCTGAATTTTGGACCACCTTTCCCAACGGTTTGGCCAAACCGTTGAGAAAGGGTAGCCTATCCCAATGGTTTGCCCAAACCGTTGGGATAGGGTGTCCACAATTCAACCTTCAGCCAAAAGTACCCAAAAAAACAAGGCCTTTCCCAACGGTTTGCAAAACCTTTGGGAAAGGCCCTTTTATTTTTTTGGAATCTACCTACGGAGAACATTATATAAATAAAAATTTAAAATAATTAGAACAATATATATATATATTTATGAAATTATGTTAACAAATGACATGTTAGGTTAGTGGTTAAGTCATTCCGTTATAAACTAGAGGTCCTGGGATCTAATCCCACCGGATGTTTATTTTTTGAAATACATATACCAACAGTTTTGAGAACCGTTGGTATAGATTTTCTAATTACTTATACCAATGGTTTTCAGAACCATTGGTATAGACCCTATACCAACGGTTTTCCCAAAACCGTTGGTATAGACCTATTGTCATGGCTTAATTGCCAACGGTCCTCTAAACCATTGGTATAGCCTATACCAACGGTTTGGGGACCTATACCAACGGTTACAAACCGTTGGTATAAGGTATTTTTCTAGTAGTGTTGTCTTAACTCTATTTTTAGATACATTAACTACCATTAGCATATTTTGGTAGATTTTGGGACCCCATGGATTCACATTTAAGTGATAATTACACTTTATATTAATTATGTTAAAGTAAATTCAAAAATGACATAAGCATATATCTTTTAGAAAAAAAACCGTACATAGGGTTATATATGTTATATTTTAGACTAGTAATATTCATTAGAAAGATAAAAATATTTCCTGTATAATGGTATTTTATTTATAATTTTTAGACATTTAATTACTAAATTTATTTATGACACAATAATGATGCAGTATTTTCATTATTAATGAAAGAATCAAATAATTAGTATTAAAAATGTTGAAATAAATATAATTTGAAATTTTTGATGCCATACATGAATTCTATTAGTTAATATTACCTGTAAGTATTTCCTAAATGAATTTGGTTCGAATTAATAATGTTCTTAAGACATTTACAAAAATCAATTATTAATGAGTGTCAAAATTTATATAAAAGAGTTTTTAAAACAAATATTATATTATTAATTCATATTATATTCCAAAAAATATATGGTTTTGAAAAATGACTTATATAACTATATTTTTATCATTAATGGAAAACATTGGGGTCGATCAGATGTATATAGTATGTTTATTAACTATATAATATAAAAATAAAAAGTGACATGATAAATGTCAATCTAATTAACTAATAGTTAAAACTAAAAGATAATGTTAATTTAATGACCCTAACGTATCTAAAATAGATTGGTTCAAATAAATTCGACCCATCCCCTTAGAATTTTAATAATCCACATTCTAGCCATTTGAAATAGAATATGAATTTATTATAAATTAATACATTATGTTTTTCTTAAGATCCCCACCTCCCCCTTATAAAAGGAGACCACTTCTAACCAATTACTCACACATCTCAATACTTTTGGATCATAAAAACTCTTCCCAATTAATCTCCCTACATCACTCTACTCCTTATATAAGCTTTACCATAAGCATAAGGCACATAAAGAGTTCTTTTTGGTTCAATCCAATGGGAGTTACCCAAATTAAAGGAAACGATTTCTCTTAACTTCTTTTCTTTTATTTTACTTCACCAAACACTAAACTCTTATTATTTTTATTGTAACAAAACCTGTATCCTAAATATACTATGATATTGTTATGAGAATTATTCGAACTACACTTACACACACCTCCATCTAATGGGTGAAGAACATAATGTTTCTGGGGATTGCAACCAAACACCTCATGAAACGATGATTATTCAATTTTCTCCTACCACCTCTTATGGTGTCCATTATGATGGATCGATAATTAAATATGATATTAATGATATTTATTTTATATATAATCTTCTGTAATTCCATTTTATAGCATACCATTATTTGTTTCATTTTATATATATATAAGACAATTTCATTTGAGGAATGCAGACTACCACCCCCTCAAAGTGATATGACTCGTTCATACCTTACATGGAACATATAACGAAAGGTGTAAATGAACATAAGTAACACATATTAAATATTATATTATACTGGATTAATAATATACCAATGTATCATTTGGTTATTATTATTTTTAAAATAAAAAATGAAATGGATGTAGCGTTCGTGCGTACGTACGAACTACTGTCTCCATGAACGCGATGAGATTGAATCCCCATCGTATCCATTCAAGTAAAATTCTCATTTGATGATTAGAAATAATTTTTAAGGACTTAATATCATTCTAGATATGAATAATATACAACCTATCCATAATAAAAAAATCTAATGTAACAAAACATTTAAAAGAAAATGAGTAAATTAACAATCGAAACGACGATAGTACTATAATATTATTAACAACAAAATATTAAAAGATAATATATGATATCATATTTATGTATATGATTCTAGTAAAATTTAATAACAATGATTTAACTATTATATAGGAGGTTAACCAACCCTTGATCAAGGAAAAGTATAGGGTAAGGGGTTTTCATCTCACTCCGTATTCCAGTGAGATTCATGCCATATTACCACTATTACCTTTTTGGGGGTGTATGCACTGCCCATAATTGTATTCTGTGTGTAATACATTTTAATTTATGTGTATTTACATATTCATTGTATGCTACCTCTTTCATGGGGTGTGTGTTTCGTATGTTACCAAATTGGTAAGGGTTACTTCCTCAATATCATTAATATCCGAGATTGGTTTTGTCTAAGTATTTACTGGGACATTTTTATCATCCATGACCATTTTTCATAAAAATGATTTCAAAATGAGTATTTTACGGATTTTTTAAAGGTAATATTTATCATGTTCAGAGTTTTAAATGTTTTAAAGATTTATCTTTCAAAATCTTTTTAATTAATGTCCATATTTTCAAAATGATTTTATGGATTTATTTATATGGACATGAATGTTATGAAATGATAATTATTTTAAATAGTTTTAAAGTGGTATGGGACACTTTGATTCCAAAATCTCTTTAAAATTAATTCCTTCATAAATGTGTGACTTTACAATGATTTAAAAAATAGAGATATTTCTCTCAAATAGTTTTGATTTCAACTATGTCAATATCCTTTGATGGATTTTATGTTTATTTGAAGTTGATTTATTATGATACAAAACATCCATATTTTATTGATGTTTTTGTGATATTTTTTACTGTGGAAGAGTTATTTTTATACCATTCATGGTTTATGGAGAAAGTATAGACATTTTGTATTCTATTTTTAATATGAATGTTTATGTTATGTTTAAACATGTTCATATGAGGAATTCATTGGACTTAATAAGTGACGGGTGGAGCCCACTATAGCTCCTCAATGCATCGGTAGGTCTCATGAGACAAACTAGTGTCCGGGCACGAGGCCTAGACAATATCTTATTTTTAGTCTTGGCATGAGGCCTTGGCTACGTGGTTATGATAGTCTGGAATTATGCATTCCATCATTATGAAAGTGGTTATTGATATTTAATGTGATTATTCGACTAGTAGAATATCCATGTGAATAAGTAAATGGCATTATTTCACTTTATTTTTTCCATATTATGCTGATATTCAAGTTTAAAAGTCTTTTGCTTTAGTTATACATTTCCTTACATGTTTATGCTTAATTATGAATGTTTACGCTATATTGTTTTCATTACAAAGAATCTGAGCTCACCCATTTCAATGTTCTATTTCTCCCAAGATATGAAGAAGTAATTTATGAATGACTTGTTGGGATAGTATGAGGGATATGAAGACAAGATGTTATTGTAGTTTTTTTACTTTGTGATGCAATGTAATACTAATGAATATATATAGTGTTTCCAAGACTACTAATCTAATCGGTCTTTCGAGACTCGATATTTTGTTATCATTCCAATGTTATGTAATAATGCACCGACTCTGGGTTACCGGGGTCTGGGTGTTACAGATTAGGGTTCCCCTCAAAATTTAGAGAACATAAACCCATGATGGATGAGTGGGTGGGGGTTCCACTCTATAAGTCGATGACCCACACCATAGTATGATATGGGGTTCCACTCTAGTAATCTTAAACCAACACCTAGTCCAATAAGGGGTTCCACACTATATGTTCAGGACCCACACCGAAGCCGATGAGGGTTATCACTATATAGGTCGAAGAATCACACCCTTGTTTGATAGGTGGGATAAAAAATGGTCATTAAGGACCTATGAAATATCTTATTTGGTTTCAACTCTTCAAGTAGAGTACCCTTTCTTAATCTGATGTGTGTGTGGGGAGGTGGGGGGTACACTTCATAAGTCAAGGACTCACGACCTGGTGCGATTGGGGGTACTGCTCTAATCATTGTGGACCCATGACCTATATTGTTTGACCTAATAAGTATTAATAAAGGATACATTATAAAGATTATGGGGTTCAACAGTAGTGTCATGATGAACCATGCCCTGGTGTGACAAAGGGTTAAACTCGGAATCCTGTGGGATTCCTGCCTGATTACTGTCATCATTCGGTGTTTCATCAATAAGAATTGGTCTTGGAATAGTTCAAATAATATCCAAAAAACCACATTGGATGGAACCATCACATTATATGTGAAAAATCACTCTGAATAAGATACTCGTTGGCCAAAAACTGGGTCTAAATTAATATGACGCAGAATATTGTTTTTTCAACAAAAAGAACCTAGGGGTACATAGAGAGTTATATGTCCCACATGATTTATTGTCATGATCTGTCTCCTAGAAGTGTGCCTATAGGTACATGGATCCTAGAACATGTATAAGTACATGACATGTGTGATATATACATTCCATGCTGATTCCACTCATGATCTTGGTCGTGTTCTTGGCCGTTTAGGTTTATCAAATCCGTTTCTTACTATTTTATTATACTATATGACTCTCTACATGGGGTTCTACCCATGTTCTCTTCCCTTGCCCTTGTAGTCTTGCACATGGTGTGTTCCTGGTCGTTTGCTCTTCCACATCGCTCTTCCATGTGAAAAAGTGATTACATGGAGTGTATTAAATTTACAATAGTTTATATCCTTGTGATTTCTAAAAACTCTATCCACCACACCCATGGGTATACACACTGTGTGTTCATTGAAATAAATGATGTATAGTAAGATATTTCACATTTTCTCAGAACCATGTTCCTTGTTTTGAATATTGTCAATTCACATTGATTTAGACCACATTTCTACTTGTGATTATTGGGTCTAGTCCCAATTAATTGTTTTTATCCATCAGGTAGCTGATAATTGATTCAACGGACCCATGGTGGATCCTCGATACATACCACACATCTCGATTCATTTTGTTGATGATGATTTTATCTCTGATAATCAAAACGTTCAATGAATATCTTCAAAAGTCATAGATTTATCCTTTATTCATCAATATGTCCCTCACACATCATTTTATCAAGATTTTGAGGGATTGGTCAAGCTCCGTACTTCTTGAAAATGTCAAACCAGGACCATGTGTTCCTACTAGGTATGAACATGAATCATATGATGGGGAAAGGCACCGGAATTTTTTTATTTATCATTGAATAAATTTTCATTTAAAAAATAATGAATATGGATATCGAATTTAGAAAACAAGAATAACCAATTAAAATTTTCAATACATGAGTGCATGCTCTGGCAACAATTAGATCATATGAAAGAATGAAATAAACCATCATAATAAATTTATTAAAAATTGGATGTAGTACATGAATTTAGGATTCTTCAATAGAGTTTTTACTATTCTTTATTGATGAATATTCTCACCAATGATTTAAGGATGTCGTTGTGTTCACTACATCCTGATCTGCACTATTATTATGTTTTGTCATTTTCTGAGGCGATTCTGCCAACAGAAGGATGTAAGATATTCTATTGACTATCTCAACATTATATGGATAAACATGGGAAAAAATAAATAGAATTATTTCTATATAAATTTTAGTTAGTTTATATTAATTATATAATTAATTAAATTAATCAATTGATCCAATAATTCTTCCTATAGTGGGAATGATATCTTAATGCCCCATGTAGACCTATTTTAGGTCACGAATAGGGTAAACATTAATTTCTAGACTTATCTATGGACTCATATTTATGATACAATATTAAATTTAACTGTTATGCTTTTTTTTAAGAAAAAATGTCTAAAAATAGAAAATATATTTAATATCATTGTAAAATTAATTTCAGGCACACTGGGATTCAGAATCACACATTCTTTCAGTGCCAAAATTTGAGATATAAGTAGAAATATTTCAAAAAAAACTGGACTCTCGACGTCTATCCCTCCATAAATAAATTCATAACTAAAAATGAAAAAATGAAAAATACATGGTATATTGTGCTATCATATGGATCTTATACTCCCCAGAGATATCCTTCATGTTCCCATTCTTCCACTACACATGAATCAAGGGGATGGTCTATCAATGCATGGCCATCTCTTATCGATCCTAAACCACCGTAGAGTGCTCTACAAAGGTTGATACATCATCAATGTTCAACACACATTATATGATGATATGCATATGTACATTCATGTATCTCTTCACTTATGACATGTAGAAGATGTCATTGACTCGCACCAGTTGTGAGAGAAAGGTGAGGTGGTATGAATCCTCACTAACTCTCTGCATGAGAATGAATGGCCTAATGAACCTATGAGATAAATTTACTCCCTATAAAACCCCTCATAATCGTCTTCATAGGGAGACATTAAGGAAAATGGTGCATCCTTACTCAAACTCCAAGGGCCTATGACGGTGATCTTTATAATATTTTTTCCTACACTGAGTTATCCGCATCCACTCATGAATGACCTAGGACCACTCCAATGTCACCTGCACCATCTTTGGTCTTATAAAAGATGTTTAAAAGATCACTATCTCGTACAAGGGTGACATATAGGGACTCTTATTTGGGTCCCCAAAAGATTACATGCTAATGGTAGGGTGGTAGGTTTTATTGTATCAAAACTCTACCAAGGAAAAGTTATACCTCTAGCTCTAGAAAATTTATATCATTAACATTCATTAGTATATGCAAAAACTATTAGATAGTGCACTCGGTCTACCCATTGGTATGGGGGTGAAAGTATTTTATAATTCTCAATTGTGTCCTGAATACCTCTTACAATCCTCTATATAATTTTGTAAAAAAAATACACTTCATGATAAAAGACAATGTTTTAGGGAACCCAAGGAAGGAGAACAATCTCCCAAGAAGACATCTTCACAAAACCTCCACTGAGCATTACTCAATTACTGAACGAAAGTGTTCTGACTTCATGATGCAGTAAAATATCACCCAGATGATTTAGTTGATATTGAATCTCTATTGAAGACATCTAACTAAATACATGTAAATTTCATCCCACACTGACTCTAAGATTTCAATGGGATGCAAAAAACATATGGGAACCTGGAGCTCAACCTACACCTGGTAACATCTGAGGCACCGAGAGGAAAACTTGAAAAAACTCCATCTAATACCAAGCCACCAAATCTATCATTGAAGGCCTCTGTAAATATTCACCAAATCATGATGTACATCTATGGGAGATGTTCGGAAATATTGCATAATCTCCTCCCACGTCGTGACTTGAACAACCATCTTTCCCTAGAAGAATATGGCATTATTTCATCCCTAATAATATCCATATTGTGAATCCCCTATTAATATTTCGTCATGTAAGGAATCACAACCTCTGTCTCCAATTTGGGACTCTCTCATATGCTTGATATGTGGATGATTTTCCCCCTTTGATAGAAGAAAAATGAAATCCTCACACTCCACATGGGTCAACTATAAGAATGATAGCTACTCAAAATCTTCATACACCATGAAAACATGCGAAATCATGCTAATGGAATATTTTACTATGTTTTCCCACCATAGGTTACATGATATAAAAAATTCATAGTCCTGCATGCACTCCAACCAACACCGATGTCTTAGGTTAAAGTATATATACATGAAGATGTACCAATGAATATGATGGTATGATTAAACCAAAAAGTGCTCCCCTGCGAGGTAGTGCCTCTACATCATAAGGGTGAACAATAATGAATCCATTTTATGTCATGAGTCATATAGTTATTCTCATGGAATCTCAAATACCATGACCCATTTGTGATAACGACCTACCGCTCATCAACACATAGTCGATCACAGGTCCTCAGGTATCAAAATACACATTGTACTCTCCGCCATCCTCTAGTAGTCTCAATATAGAACAACTAAATAGCCTCATGCTTATCATTATGAAGGAATTCCAAGAATTCTCAATCTACGAAGAAGGATTCCCTTTCCATGTTAGGTTGGTCATAAGGGATACATTCCGTCATATTTTTTCCACAATGATCATATTGTTTCCCACCAAACTATAAAATATTTAAACTTATGACACACACTTGGGTGGCTACCGAAAAAAATCCACTTCACCCTACATATGATATATAGATAAACCATGCTCAGAGATGACATTCCAAAGAATGTGAACCCCGTGAATCCAGAACCATCACTTTGAGATCATCCTATAAATATGGTGCTCTCGATGAAAATAAAAAACAAACTCTATTGATTTTTAAGCTCCACCTGTAACACATAGTAGATGAGTATGGTATTGATATGTACATCCAAATACGGGTCCCTGTTTGACTATAATACATTGTTCAAAAAATCCAAAAACATAATGTTGGTTTTTAACACACTAAAATGAATCATAGGAACTCAAAGTGTTTGTAGAATTATTGGAATGATAGATTCAAAATATCAAGCCCCACAAACCCTCAACATGGGGAGGCTATAATTGATACATATCTTCATGAACCATCTCATGCCTCGTAATTGGTTTGAGACATCATGAATCCTAGACAAGGGGTACTTGGTCATTATTGTGGCATGGTTCAAGAGACAATAACCTACATATTTTCACATGATCCCACACTCATTTTTCAAGAACAACATTGGAGATACCCAAGGGTATATACTATAGCTGACCAAACCATACCTATGTAGACCCTAATACTGAAAAACTAGACTTTAAATCCCCACCAGGTCATCTGATATGCTAAAAAAACATCAGTCCATCCCTAGTGCAAGTCTATATAGAGTTTTATCACAAGGTTAAACGGTAAAATAGATACTCAATCCCACCCTGTCATAATAATATGAATATGAGAGCTCGTAACATCTATTATTCCAAGGGTAATCCTAGAAAATTAATAAATCGATTGTAACCTCGTGAGAATGAGCTCGTACTTCTCTGTATGGGGACTACTCCTTGATTGGGAAAACTAAATACCCTAACTCAGAAGCACTACCAAACCCACTGGTAGAAATCATCTCAACATGGATAATTGATGGATAGTCAATATCGAGGAATCCATCATAGGGTCTCACTACCCCTATAGAATGATCTCATGTGAGAATATCTCTCCTCATAGAGTACAGTCATCCAATCGGTGGGAAAATGCAACAAACAATATTTTCTTCAGGGGGCTCCAACATAATGGTTGAGTAAAAGGTCATCCTCTGGTAACTATAGGTCTTGAATATGGGTTATTAAAATGGAAATTTGTGTTTCAAATATATTCTAACTACTACTTATAAATAAGTAGTTACATAGGTTATAAAATGAACCACACTCGAGTCTCTCGGTCAGAATCCCCATTTAACAAGAGTTCATCTTTTCTATTTTCAACCTACGTTCCCCAATCATGTCCTACTCTAAAACCCCAGCACATTCTCACATCCTAAACACACATTTCTATGGAACATTTAACCCGCACCTTGATTCTATATGCATTGGGAAGATAGTAACTCAACAATATAGTTTTGAATCACATAACATGGATGTATAAAAAAGGGGGATGTGCCCATCTTCCCAATATGTATGATTTCATGCTAAAATATTTGCATCAGAAGACTCTACTAAATTCCAGCATCATCATGGAGAGGTCACAATATGGGGATCATAATCGAATGGGATCCGATGTGAGCGGTATAACAAAACAATAGGATTGTTCATAACCTCAACAACCTATGATGGGAGTCTTGATCAACACGAAACATGGTTAATCCCTATTTCCAAAACCTATAATTTGAACTCAAAATAGGTTCACCATCTATTTATTCCACTAGAACCGACTACTACTCCATAAAAAGATTTGGTTTTGCTCACAACCATTCGGTCAGTGGGGATATTCACATGTATGAAAACATGTAACACAAAATCATCAAAAAACACTATTTCCTATAGATTTCTATCATCTTGGAACTTTAGAATCACCAATTACTAGATATCTTGTGTAGATTGAATTCTTCACACCTCCTCAACCAACTATGTTGGTACAAACTACTACTTGAATGGAGGTGGTACCACTACCTTCCCGACAAGAGGAGAATATCTCTTGAGATGGACCCTAAACTGATGCCTCATTATTCATTATATAATCTTCATGATCTAGAACTCATATCCTAGAAGGCTATCATCATATATTCATCATGATATTTAATCATGAAGTACCATAGTTAGATGGGAATATATATGTACATAAAAAATTGGGGAGCAGAATCAATAAGGAATGGAAAGGACTAAATACTATATGATGTATGTAATATTGATACCAATAATAGACATATCTGTATGATGAGTCTAAAATAAGTTATTTAAATACATGGTGAATAGATATGTCAGCTTCCCACACCATCAATGGATTCCTTATCCTGAGATGTCTCACTAATAATAATTTGAAAATGTAACTCTAATCCCAAAAAAATAGTCATAATGGGACTACTCCAAACACCTTTATAAGGATCAAACCATCTCTGATATCAATCAGTTACGATCCGACTGAAGATGGTGATTGAGCCACAACTTCCCCAAGCCCACCTCCATCGGCTAGATGCTGGTGAAAAATCCTGAAGTCAGGACTAAAACAAGGATTCCATTTTATAAATACATGTATGAACGCACACAACCATTTTTGCACAAAAGTGCATATGAATAATATTAAAATACTTAAAATACGAAGGAAATAATCTTCTTTGTAAAAGTTCAAGATATTATAAGAGTATAGTTGTGTAAACTGAAATGTAAAGGATAAAAAAACACACATGAAAAGAATGCTTTTCTAACCTTGATAAACTAGAATAGAAAATGATGAGAGTTCCTCAATTGGGATCTCCAAGTTATAAAAACCATACATAGTCTAATGTATTGGAAATCCCTTGTCTCATATTATGTGTCCTCTGAAATTTCCATCATATACATATGAGAAGACATATTTTGGAAAATCTCATTCTAGGGTGAGATATATATACCCCTTAGTATTACCAAAAAGGTGAAGGGGGAGTAGTAAGACATACAACACGAATGGAATAGTTGTAGATAGAAAACATGATGCAAAAAGATGTGAATGTGAAAAAATCATCCCAATTCAATAGAGTGTAAACTCATCCAATCACAAGGGTCTCAATAAAGCGTATATATTAACTACACATTCTTTCTTTTCTCCCCATAGATGGAGAGTAAAATCATCCAACATTGAGAAGCTAAACATGGAAAGCACGTGGAATACCATACATGCCTTTGAAACCAATAGTAGGAGTGTAAATGATTCCAAAGGTACATATACACACACATATATATAGTTAATGGAATCCAAAACAATAGAGAAATGAAATATTTATCTCATAGCTTATCCCAAGAATAAGGGTTTGAATCATTTAAAAAAGTCTATTTATGAATCTTAACATCTTACTTGCCTACTCATAAGTAAGTGTGTGAAGTCACGCTCTTCATTACTATTTCCTAATTCCCAGGGGGTACAAACCCCAAGTAGAAGACACGGAACCTAGTATGTTATGGGGTTTCATTTTATAATTATCCCTTAAGGATCAAAAACCATGTTGATGGTGGTTACACAATTGTGTCACGACAACCCCCTCCCTATCTATTAGGGGGATGTGGAGAGGGGGGGGGGTATTACACTCAGAATGTAGAGGACCCATGTGTACGATGATAGGGGGTTCCAATATATTCGATATGGACATGAAACCTGTTATTATAGGGGGTTGGCACTAGTAATCGAGATCCTTTACATATCAAATATGTGGCTTCCACTTTGTATGTAGAGGACACACACCCAAGATGCTGGGGGGGTTCACTCTGTTGGTTGAGGACCCACACCCAAGTGTGACTGGGGGATCAACACTAGTAATCAAGGACTCCTGCCCCATTAGATTGGAGGGTTTGACTAGATAGGTAGATTTCCTTTTCCCATGCTCATGGAAAGATACACTTAATAGGTCATTGAACCAGGTGTAGGAGTGAGGGGGGTCAACTCTAGTCATCAAGGACCCACGTCCTATCTGATAGGGGTGTTCTACTTGGAATGAATATACATAGGAACCATTAAAAAGATGATAGGGGGTTTTACGCTAGTTTAATGAGGATATGTGCCCAGGTGTGATTGGTTGGTTCTACTCAGAAGCCTTTGGTGATCATTCCTGACCACATTTATCGTCAGACATCATCTCAATAAGATCTATTCCTAGATCCATTCATGTAGTTATACAAAGTAAAAAATAGGGGAAAGAATCTCATTTTGTGCATAATAACACTAATGATAGGCTACCACTAGGCCAAAATATGAGTACTAATGAAGGGGATATGGAAGATTGATATATCCTAAAAAGGAACCAAAGTTAGATAAAATGTGAGGGGACCCGCTCAACATGTGGTCGCACTTCATCACTTTTACATGTCCATTGAAGTACATAAGTCCAATACCATATATAAGAACATGGAATTTGATAGATTTACATGGTGTTACAATTCCACATGAGGTCCCACACGTGTGTTTCGTCGTTTCTGGGCATCCTAGTTATGTAAATCTACTTTAGTACACAATTTTGTCCTCCAAATGGGTGTTTTCATGTGTGGTCTAGTCATGCTCATGTAGTTGGGAACATGGAATGTTCCTAGATATGTGCTCCACCACATATCTAGTCCACATGGGAAAGTGGTTACATGCCATATAGGGAATCTACGCAGCATACCACCCATAGGAATTCCCAATACCCTAGCTGCTACGGCCTAGTAGATACCCGCTAAGTATTCATTGTAGTACACAGTGTGTTATCCTATTTTTATAAATATTATTAGATAAACATTAAAAACATATATTATGGATATACCATATATATTTTATCTATGATCCCATATAGTGTTATGGTATATAGTCTCTATTAAACATTTATGGACATTTAGTGGCATGAAAATGATTTCGTTGACCAATGGTGGTTCTCCCATATGTACTGCACATCCCGATGCATTCCATCTGGAATGATTTGATATACACTAATAGAAATGATAAAGAATGTCCTATAAAAATTATAGATCATTCCATGATTCATTGATCAGTCCCTATCACATTAGTTTACCACGATTCTAGGGGCCCGATTCAGCTCGATACTACCCAAAAACATTGAACTAGAAGATTGGGGTCCACCCTATGACAATTGGGAATCGTCTGAGTGGGAAAGGCATAATAAATAAATGCTAAATCATATTTTCCATGACATATTTGAAAAATATAAACTATGGGGATATTCAGGATAGAAAACAAGAATATCCAATCAAAAACTCAAATACACAGGCACATTCTCAGGATACAATTATGGCAGATCAAAAAAAGGATCCGATCTGCTAAATTAATTTAATTAAAATGGGTGTAATCTATAATTTGAAATGTACTGACTAGATATTGAATTATTTTTCATCGATGAATTTTCTCACAAATTATTGAAAGGAGTCCCATTGTTTACTACATATCGGTCTGCTTTGATCCTGCATTTCATCATCATCCGAGGAGATTCTGCCAACAAATGGAGGAAGGAAATGCTCTAAAAGGTACCGAGATTATGAGGTTAATAATAAATTAATAACCATTTAATTTATCTTATGTTAATTTCAGTTAAGATACATAAATAATATAAATAATTTAATTAAATACTTTTTATGTTGAACAGACCACTAGTGGGATAGATATCATAACGCCCCACATAGACCTATTTTAGGGTGAACTTTTGATAAATATTTCATTACAGACTCAACCATGGTCTCATATTTATGATCCAACAAACCATTTAATATTTATCCCATTATTTAATGATAAAATTAGCACAAGATATAAAATATATTTAATATTGTTATAAAATTATTTTTGGGAGAACCGGGCCTTAGAATTGCCCACAATCTATGCGCCGTGTTTTGGAAATTTATGCAGAAATATTTAAAAGCTATAGAATAAAAAAACAGGTCACAAAATATACTCTATAATAAAATCAAAATTTAATAATATATTATTTTTTACACTATAAATTATCTTAATTCATCAATTTCCATGGAATCCTTTAAGCAATAAACAATGTTATCAATGTGAGTACTCATTTTTTCCTGAAATTTAATTTATTTATAAATTTAATTTTCAATTATAATTTTACTATTATGATATAAATAATTTAATATTTTTTATATAATTTATTTAAATATTAAAAATTAATTGTTAGTAACCACCTTTTTCATTTTCTCTTAATAAAAAACAAAAACTCCAATCTTGTGTATTTGCAGACTACCCCCTCCACGAAGAAGTATGTTTTGTTTTGATTCCTAAATGACATGGATGGTTATGAGAGTAATATTAAAATTTTAATATGATATTCAATAAATTATTAAGGTTGTGGTATGAAAAATTCGACTTTCTAAATATGATTTTAGAAATAAACAATCATTGTAAATCAAACCAATAAAAATCAGCGGTCTAAGAGAAAAATAATATATTCAAAATATATATTGGTATCATAACCCATTTTTTTATAATTACTTAAAATTATGATATAATAGACTAATAAAATCAAATAACGATCATATTAATAATTTTATATAGCTATTACAACTTAACCACTTCATAACCATCCAAGAAAACTATGTAATACATTCTTCTGGGGTCTCTTTCACCACCCACATAAATAATACTATAAAATTATATAATAGATGAATATGATAACCTGAATAATGATAATATATGATTAAAATAAATTATAAAAACATTAATTTCATTCTATAGTAGTGACATTTATAATAAAATAATTTGGTTAGATTCCACCATTTGTTTGTTAAAAACAATAGAAACATGCTTGTTGTCGATTTCATCTTAAATGATCATAACCAAAACTACTATATAATGAAATTATAATGTTTTAAATAATCAAAATGAATAACTTAATGTACCTTTAATTTTAATTTATTGATAAACTTTGGTATAATAATATATAAAAACATTATTATTATTATACTAGTTAAAAAGGACCAACATTACTCACACCTAATATTTTAAATAGGTAAAACCTATCGAATATAAAAATAAGATAATAAATATAGATGAAAATTATAAATTCTTATATTTATTAATAAGGTTATAAAATATGTTATTAAGATATAATTTTTACAATTAGTGTTAGGGTGATTTTGACTTACCTAGAAAACAAGGTAATGGTTTCCGGACATCAAATATGTTCTTTTGAGAAATTAATTATATTTACCACTTTTTTAAGTAGTGTATAAATTGGAAATGGATTTAATTATATCATAAATTTAATTCAATTAAATGTATTTAAAAATTGTTACAACATTAATATATTTTCAATTCCAATGATTTTAATGGGGTAATGTGATTCCAAATAAAACCCCCATTATTAATGTTATTATGTTTCATATTGATCTTCATACACAAATTATTGGTATCTAAAATACTAATTTATTTTATTTAAAAGTATATACATATTTAGGTGAAAATAATTTTTTAAATACCAATATATAACATGGATGGTATTTTCCTAAAAAATATATCATCTTTAGAATATTTCCAATCCCCTTTAATGATAGTTTCCCAGTCCTACCCTTAATTTCATATTCCACCAATAATATATTTTTAAACTGGAAAAATAATAATATCTTATTTAACATGAACATTATATTTAACTTCTGATATTTTCAAAAGAATTATTTACCCTTTTATTGGAATTTTATTTCTATAGTGATGTTTTTAATCATAAAAAGGTATCCAATGAAACCACACTCTTATCTTTATGATTACATAATATCTTTATTTTTTCACTTTTATATCTATATTATTCTGATTTATTTATTAAATATGATTTACATATTTTCCTTATATATATATATATTGTTTTATATACCAGGGTTTTTTGGGTTTAATAAATGTTTTATGTGTCCATAAAAATTCTCAATATATATATAATCCCGACATAAGGGAACTTTACGATTTATTATTTCATGATAAGTGTCACCTCAAAAAATATGTTTTTACCATGAACGTATTTTGAATAAACAATGTTATTTTATATAAAACAATTGTAGATAAATTATCAACTAGGGGGAAAAATATTTATTTCCATAAAATATCATATGCTCTAATCAAAAGTATCATCAACACAATTGCACTTTTATTCTAACTTTTCAATGACCCATATCAGGAATTTTTATAAATTGGAAATAAATATTGAATAACATTGTTTATTTATAAAAATATGACCATCAAAAAATATTTAATTCCTTATTCTCATGGTAATCCATAAGATAAAGCCTTTGATCATTAATTGAGGCAATATTATGAAACAACCTTATCTCTCATGGGTTTTATCATGATTGTGCTTTATATATGGTTTATTTTCTTATTTATTCACTCGTACGCATGTACATATTATTATTTTAATTATTTTTTCGCTGGATACATAATTATATATTCCTCTAATGGATTGGGAAATTATTTAATCACATAGGATTCCTAGTACGGTGCATGAGTTGGTAGCTAAGAACAATTTGTTATGTGATGGGTGGGACTGCAATTATATATCCCCCCAATAAATTTTTTATATATTTATATATAATGAGATGTTATCGGTGAGATAACGGATTTAACCTAATATACTATTAGATGCATTAAAATATATTTATGGGAATGAGTATTGAACCCAATACACAACGTTTCATTGTCAATGATGTTTATAGTAAAGGGGAGCGATCCCAATCCACTATAAGAAATTTATAATAATGTAAAAGGGAACAAGGAGGAACCCAATCCCCAATGGGACTTTTTTCAGAATTGTTACTGGAATGGGAAGTGAACATAATCCACTATGGTATATTCTATACTATATTTTTGGGAGTGGAGATTGAACCTAATTCACTATAGGACATTGTCCACTATGTGATTTTAATCATAGTAGTAATGCTTGACCAATAATTTTGAATTCATGTTTTATATTAATTTCACTTATATATTATTCCATGATCTTTTGATGTCATTTCCCAATTCCATGTTTCCACTCACAATATTATCCAATGGTACATTTGTGTCCTTTACAGATAAACATTCATTCCTAAATGATTTATAGAACACTCATATTTTCTAATGCACTTTTTAATAATAAAATTATCCCTGATCATGTTTTCCTAAATTCTTATGATCCAACACTTGACGATATATTGATATGCTATTCTCTTACACATCATTTGATCTCAACCATATCTTGTCATTCCATTTACTTAGGTAATATAGGATTATAATATGTGTGATATGTATAGATGATTATCTGGTGCATAAAATTTATGGAAGATATCATAGAATTATTAGGGTTTAAAAATTTCATAAAATAGTGATTAAATTTAATTTGGATATGAAATACCAATGTTTTTTAGATAATGTTTAATTTCATGAAATTCATACATATAAACTAAACCCATTGACATTTTTTTATATTGATTAAATGATCTTAACTATAAAATAGTGTAAAATCATGTGTTCATGGTTTGGATCACTATATTTAGTATTAGTGAATGGTATAGTTATTTTCTGGAGACTTGGATAAGATAAGATTATGGGAAATCCTTGGAATATGTATAATTATAAGATAACATCTTGTTGTTTTAGTAGAATGAATATGGTGTGGTGTTTTTGGAAATAATATCATATTATTTATAATAAAAATATCTGTGGGATCTCACATAGATGTAACATGGGTTAGTAATAATAAGATAGGCATATTGGTTGTTAACTCAATCACCACCTGAGGCTTGCTAGAGAGGTTTAAATTCACACATATTTTAATATTTCAGGTTGTTATTCTTTGGTCAATCTCATTGTCCATATGGTCCATTATAAGGGATTTATTTTGTTCACAATTCGGATATGGAGTAGGAGAGATCCCAACAGATATAAATCTTAATGAAACCAAATTTTTTATATTATCTAAAATCTAATATGATGGATTTAAAGAGTAAATCATTTTTATGATGATTTTTTCATGGGATAAATTAAGGGAATTCTATTATTTTTTTAATTATCAATCATTAGTGTTTTCTTTTTTATTTTTCATTAATAGATAAATACCAAAGGAATAAAGTTAATAATTTAGACAAATTATCTTGTAGATATTATCCTAATGATAAACATAATTTGATCGGAGATTTAATAACAATTATTATGATTACGCCAAAAAAATATCATGAATCATGTGTAAAAATGTGGACTTTTTTTGGTTTATAATCATATAAATGAAACAAATGATAGATTATAATAGATTTTTAATTAATGAAAATGATGACGTAAAGAGTATTTATCCTCATTTATAAAAAAACATTGAAAGAAACTCAAATGGAAATTCATCAAAGGAACTAGAAGGTGTCTCACTTGTGGCAAAAGAGGGCATAAATAATCAATCTTATGAGGGAAAATTAATTGTATAGTTTACATTATGGGTAATAATAATGTTTTTTCTAATTATATAATAGTAGTTCTATGTTTTATATGTGGTGAATTGGGTAAATATGAAAATGAATACACTAATCCATGTGATGAAGATGAAAATCATGACTAATAACTTCCATGGGCAAGGTAACATGGGAAATATTTCACAACCAAATTTTTTGAAGTATGATTCAAAAAATATATGGATTGAGAAACACTAAACATCCACTCAATAACTGTGATATTTTAAATTTTTATCTTATTAATCCCACAAAAATATACCTAAAATTATTTCTAAGGATATCAAATCATCACATCGAATACTAGATTTTGATTTATTTTTTAAAAAATTGTATTAGTAATATTATCATAACCCACATAAATAAGTCATATGTAATATATGATTAGTGTAATTTGATTCATTTAAAACTGTTTTATCCATCCCTTTTTCAAATTTTACATTATATAATTGATGTATTACCAAGATTTAATTATAGACAAGATAATATCTATGATAAGAAAATCACATTTTAAATCTAAAATCAACCCATGATCAGATACTTGTGTGAGGTTTATTATGTACTCCCTATAAAAAATTATTCCAATAATATTTGGGTCTTTGGTATAAATGGATAATCAAAACGTTTTTTATATTCCTATTATAAAGAAAAATATGAGTTGAGTAGTCAAACTTAAGATAATAGGGATGAAACCTCACTGGAAATAAAATCTTGATTCATGTGTATCTCTTAGACACCATTAGTTTTTTCAGTAATAGTTAAAAATTAAAATATCAATGATTAAAATTATTTAAGGGGGACGAATGTAATGACCTAATATTTTAGTGTATATTATTTTGAAATAAAAAATATTGCTGATATATGGTTTTACAAGAAAGAAAAAACTAAAATGATATATAGTATATTAGAAAAATATAAATATATGAACAATAAAACCATTTTTAAATGAAATCATATTACTATCATAAGATTAGTAAATTTATAATTTTAGATTATAAAAGAAAATTGTTAAATATTATTTAATATAAAATTAATAATTTTTCTATTATTTTAATTCATAGGGTTTTATTTTTTATCTATTTAAATTAAATGTACATAATTAAATTTTTTTTATAAACTAATATATTAATAGCCAATAAAATAGAAATTGAATGAAATAACATTATTTACAATTAATGTTTTCAAATATAAGTATTCAAAAAAATGTTTCTTCATAACATTTTGTATTATAATTTAAAAGATAAATTTATAAATATTAAAATATTAGGAAGATAAAATTAACATTAATTATTAACTTCTGATATAAAATTTTTCTTAGGGTGATATTTTCTGATTATTTTGAAAAAATTTATTTTTAGGTGAATGGTAAAGATTAACATTCCTACAAATACAATGAATTTTATAACCTTAAAAATATATATATTTGACTTGGTTTCATATGAAACAGTTTCCATTGAGAAATTATTTATTTAAAATGTTAAATTATAATTGATAAATATTTATCTTAATTTACAAATATATATTTAAAATTTATGGAACTTTTTCTCTAAATTATTTATAATACACTATATGAATATTATTTTAAAATTCATTTTTTTCATTGGTAGAAAGTGGTTCTAAGAAAATTTATGTGGTGTTTTGAATTACAAGGTCCATATTATGTAAAAAGGGCCGATTTATTTTTAGATACAATATATAAATTACATATGTAAAAATTCTCTACCACAATAAAATCTAAAATATCACACATAATACATCTTGGGGAAAAGTCTAGGAAAATGTTAAAATCATGTTTCTAATAAAGTGGTTGATGGATTATGTACCATATATCCTTTAGAAATTCATTATTATTCATTTATGGATTTTTTACCCTTGAATAATATAATGATAATATTTTAATTAATGAGTATTTACAAAAATGACTATTCACACCACTTATAAATCGGTAATTCCACCCCACATTAAAGGAACTAAAAATTTTATATTTCATATTGAAACCATAAGATTTTCCTATTCTTGGAATCCTTCTTCACTTTTATAATATTTTATTCCCAATGAATTAGTCTATGCCCTCCACTTTAATGGAATCTTCTAAGGGAAACTCAAAGTTCACTAAACAAGTAGTCTTTTTCCCTACTATTTATTCTTTCCTATATTAATTTCTATATTCTAATTTTATCATTAGTATATAATGGAATAGTTATTTTATATATAATATGTTTTATAATTAAAATTTATTTATCATTAACCATATTTCTCTTTTTCACATAATGAAAAACAAGAACACCAATCATTTGATTGGACGAACAACTGCCTTTATGAAGCAATGTGTTTTGTTTTAATTCCCTCCTTTGATGGATAATTATAATAAGGTTTTTAATATATAAGTATAATTTTGTTAAATCTTTTATTTTTTAAGGAAAATTTTACATCCTATCAATAATTTCATCTCATAACAATCATTGTAATTCCAACCATTTAAAAAAGTGTTATAAGAGAAAACCAATTTATTGATAATATGTAAGTGCTTCATATAAACAAACATTTTTTATAATCATTAAAATAATAATATATCATAATAATAAAAACCTATTATGATCATCAATAGATATTTATAGCTTTATTACAACTTAACCCTTTCATAACAATCCATTAAATTATGGCATGTTTTTGTTTGTGTGAGTTTGACTGCCCACTTATACGACCATATAAAATATTCCACGGATGTATTTATGAACATTAATACTAATAATATATGATAAAAATAAGTAAATAATGAATTTATTTTGGGATTTAAAGATATAATTTATTTTATAATCATTTATTAAAATACCACCATCCATTTGATTGATATCCCTAAATCATTATAATCACAAAAATTACCTTCAACGGTTGTAAGAGAAACTCCCATAGAAATGAATTATAACATTATAAATAATTTTATTTCATAAATTCAATCACCTTTTATGGCTTCTGAATTATTTACATTAGGATATTAATGGTTTTCTATATTGGTAATTTGGGTGTGTTCCACTGAGTTGGAATAGAAGATAATGGGGTTTTATCTATGACTTGTTCTAATGATATAAGAATTGTCTTCACCATTTTTCTTTTATATAGTGAATGAATTAAAAATTAGTTTATTTTCATCAAATATATCCTAAAATTAAATTTTTTTACTAATCTATCCTATTTTCTACTTTCCATTAATTTTCAATGAGAATATTGTGATGTCGTAAGAGGTTTTCTAACACAAACCACATTTTTTGAATTTATTAGGATCCTTCTTGATCCTTTGATTAATATTCCTATATATTTCCACCCTAAAATTATATATTTTACTTTTAATTAATCTCATGATATAATATTGTTTTTATTTAATATTGTATTTATTAATTTCATACTCATAAATGATAACATAGTTTATAATATGTTGATCCTCTTCAATGGTGGATTCTCATCCAAGTCCATAATTTGGCTTCTTGCCAATTTTCTGATTTTAAATTTGAACAGAAATTAGGTGTTATCTCATGTGATATTTATATCACCCTTATATTAATTTTAAAATATTGTTTTATTAATATTTTAATTATGTGGTATTTTAATATTTTTTCTAAAAACTTCAAAATGGAACTTCTGCTACCACCTTCATTACTAAAAGATTACACATTAAATTTCTTTGTTATCATATTTTTCTTTATATTATTCTCATTTATTTAATAAATATGTTGTAAATATGTTATATATATATGTATATATATATTTTAGCACCATATTTTTGAGTTGGGTAACCCTTATTTATGGGTTTTCAAATATATAATGTGGCTAGGTAAAGTTTCGTTAGAGCTTCGGAAGGTTTAGTACTGTTTTTGAAGCCTTTTTAAGGATTCACATTTTTAACAAGTTTAAGGGATACCAAGTGAGATAAAACCATGTGGGAAGTTGGGTTACACATGGCTTGTGCATGGTTTGTCTATCCATGGGAGTAGTTCATGCAAGATTCCCCATTGATGTAGTAGAAGGTGCACTGTGAGTGCAAAGTTTGTCTAACCGTGTGAGCTAACCATACGACCTGTGAAAATAGGTTTCTTTAGTCCAGGATTAGTCGGGATTTCTCTATACACACCCAATATATCTCCCATATAAGCCTCACTCGGTATTTCCTCTTTTCAATGGTTAGGGGTGCTCTCCCACTCAATTTAGAAGGTTTTTAAAGGGGTTTCAAAGTGTTTTGATGATGATTCTCCTCGGGTAAGTCACATTGCTTAGTTATTTGTGGGTTTTCTATCGATATTCTCTTCCATCTCTCTCGGTTTTCTATATATACATCCATCCCACGTAGATCTGAAGTTTTTGTTTCCTAGGATGTTGATATTAAGTCTTTTGGATGATAGTAATGAAGATCTAGAGTGGTTTCAGTGGATCCTTGCATAGATTGGGGTGCGGTAGTGTGTGGGTTGAATTTACCATAACCCTAAAGTTAGGTGGCTTCTCTCTTGACATCACATGGTTAGAAGTAATGGGTTTGGTTACAATTAATCTTTTTTTTCTTAAAGTAAATTTTGATAATGTTATATGAATAATGTTGTAAATCCATTTGGCGATGATTTGGAGGAATTTGGGGAAAATGGGTTATTGTAGCAAAATGGGGCTCCATTGTGTGATTTCAAAATGTGAATTATAAAATATTAAGTGACTGGCTATGAAAAATGTTTTGTGAATGATGGTTTTCAATAAATATATTTTTTATAAAATTGTATTTGTTCATGTAATGTTTATTAATCTGTATTTTCAATAAATGGGTGATTTTTTGAAGTGTATTGGCATGTATCGGAAATTATGGTGTGCTTATTGTGTGGCCATGGTGCTTTGTGATTATTGGTTAACTAAGTATTATGGACTGTGTTTATTTTTGTGGAAGTGGGTAGGAAGTATCACTATAAATAGGGATTGATAGTGTACGGAAGAGCCCACATTTTGGATAGTGGTTGGGAAGGACCACTAATTGGAAATGTATTGAACGAGTTGGGTGGAAGCTCTAATGTTTTGGTTTCCTTTTTTGTCGGTTTCATAGCAAGATATATTTTTTTGGGCTAATGTGAAATTGTGAAATGTCTTGTGTCATGGTTTTTTTATTACCTTGGGTTTTATAGTTTGGTAAATGGTGTCTTGGTAAGAGTTTGATTGGCTTATTGTTAATTTTTTAACTATCTGATGTTTTATATAAATTGATTTATATAAATTTGATAAAGGTTATTTCATAGAGGCATGTGTAGGGATGTAATTTTTGGAAATCTTACTGATTATTTGTACTCACCACCTTATTTGGAACTTTTTTTCTTTTGTAGATGTTTTTTTCTAGGACACATGTATGGATAAGGCATCACATTTTGCTAGAAATTTAGCATTATTATTTAGTGAATTTGTGGTAGTTAGGGGATGGAGCTTGGTGTAGAGCTATGGATGGTGTCTTAGTTCCTTGGGTCTTGTTTTTTAGTATTTTTCTTGGTACAATGATAACTGGGTTTGGTTGTATTAGCATTGTGGAATTGTTATGGAACAATTTGGTTATCTTTTTGTAATTTTTTGGTTTGGGTTTTTGGTTGAAGATCATATTGTAGTTTGTTGTTAATTAAATTTTTTGTTGTTTAATTTATTTCTCAAGGGAAAATTATACCCAAATTTATTATGGAGGCCCTCGAAATTTATTTACAGCCTTTGGCACCTCTGGAACGTTGCTTATGGCATATTAGCATTCCTCCACCCTTTATTTCCAGTGAGTTAAGAAGGATTTTACAAATATATACTTCGATACCTTCTCTTGGATTTAATACATGTTTTATGTTTTGTTCAAAATTCTAACTTATATGTAAACCCCACATAGGGCAACTTTCTGATTTCTCATTTGATGAAATGATTCACCTCTATAAAATACTTATAACTATGAATTGATTATTCAAAACCCTGTTTATTTTATTTCAAACCATCCTATTTCAATTGTAGTCTATTAGGAAATAATAATCTATTTACATGAATAAAATAATTTTTTAATCATTTCAAAAATCATCATTTATATGGTTCTATGATCAAGACCAATTTTTGTTTTGTAAAATATGAAAAAAATATGTTTCCCATATTTTCTTAAAAATCATCATTATATAGAATTTAGTTATTCTATGAGATAAGATTATGAAACCCACTTACTTTTGATGGGTTTCATCATTATTATTATTTATGTATGATTTAAGTTCCTCTTATGGAACTTATATTTGGCTAAATATTATGATTTTCATTAAGTGATTGGTGGGGCTTGAATTACATTTCCCTCCAATGAAGTTGGTAATTATTTTTTCTCATGAGATACTATTTATAATGGTCAAGTGATTAGATTATGAAAATTGAGTTATGTGGTTGGTGGTCCCTGAATTATATAGCCCTCTAATGTCTTGGGTAAAGCTTTACATCTCAGGATATTTTATATATGGGTTTGGGGAGTGAACCAAACCCACTATGGGACAGAGTCCACTATATTTATGTATCGTATGAAAATATTTTAATATATATATATATCCTTAATTAATTGAAATCACTTTCATATATTATTCAACATGAAACATGTAACTAAATGGAACATATATATATATATGTATATATATTTTACTAATATTAAATATGGAAGCTAAAACTGTTTTTTGAATTTGAAGTCATATATAGTAATGTGACCCATGGAAAAAAAATGTAAATAGTAAAATAATCACATGATTTAGATCATACATCTCCCAATAATATTATCACACATAATGGGCAAAAAATTTGCATTACTTATATATTAGACACATAAATCAATTATTTTTCAACACTAGAAAAAACTACTCTATAATCACGCTCCTCTAGAAGCATTTAGATATCTCAGTTGATATAATATTCTTTATAGAAAGGGGAATTAAAAAAATAAAGGGTAAATATCAAGCATATAACAATGGAAATACATATCATGATGTTTAAAATCAAAAACCTGAATATAAACAATAATAATAAATAAATATAATAAAAATAATTGTATGAAAATCGATGTTAATAGTAAAACATGATAGGGAAACCTAATATCACAAAAATATGGTTAACGAAGAGTAAAAATAATAGAGATTCTCAAAATAAATATTATTAATATTAAAATATTTGAGAACAATATAAATCTATTTAATAATTTAAAAATAACTCATAAGAATGGAAACATTTTATTTCATGGAAATGAAATTAATATTGAAAATTTCACATAACTTAACAAAAAACTGTGGATTATTTCATTTCCATAAGTATATGAAAACCTCTATGAGAAAACCCCTTATTACCATTTCTATGTGAATGAAATATCTATTTCCATGATTGAAAATTCAAGAATACACATCATTCCCTTGATAATTTGAATAATTCAATTATGTCAATTACTAGTTAACTAATGTGATATAAAATTAAACCAAACAATTGATGGAAGATATATGACCCCACCCATAAATTTCAATACATTTGTGTTAAACATAAAATTATTCATCAAAATCTCTTAAATAACCCTTGAAAATGAATGGGATACTTAAATATCCAAATGGAAATCATTCACTTTTCACAAGGAACCCATGAAAATAAACTGGGTTTCATAAAAATCCAAATTGTATTAAAAAATTTAAATTAAATGCTTTATTACAAAAAACTTAGTCATGAAATATAATTAAATAAAAAATTTAAATATAGCATGAAACATCAATCATGACATGTCTGATGATATATTATTTTAATACAATGAAGAAAATATATTGATAAGAGATTTTCTAAAAGTTTATGTATTCAAAATTGTAACAGTCATACATATGAGTATCATTTAAAAAGAATAAAATATTTTGTTTTTTAATGAATATTATTAAAAAATTTATGTAAATTGGTTTATATCAAAAATTAATTTTAGTTAATGAAAAAAATAAAAAAAATAAATAGCTTAAAGGAAGATGTTCTAGTTAGCAAGACACATAATTTTATAATTGACTGCCATAGAAGATCCTAAAAATCAAATATAATGGAAATAACTATCTTAATCACATATAATATAAACATTATATTTATATATTAAAATTTTTATAATAATTTTAGTACTATAATTTGAAAATATATTGACCAATTATAGATTATTTTCATTACTGTGTGTTAGATCATTTAATTATTTATTTTATCAAATATTTATGGATATGGAATGGATTTTATGTAATTAGTTTCATTTTTTCATTACTATATTATAAATACATAATATATTTTTATTTAAATTATTTATTATGTCCAATTTTCATTAGGTGAAAGACATGAATAAAATATTGATAATTGTAATCATGATGAACTAGTTTTAGATATGTTTGCCAATGCGAAGGTGTGATGTTAATGAATAATTTTAATATTAAAAATCAATTATATAATAATTAAAAAATATTTAATATACCATTATTAAATGATATTACCATTATATTACATCCCATAATAATTCATAACTGAACTGTTATAAAATCATTTAGACAGGCGGTTATATCGACCCAAATTGTAACATTTTATAACGTTTTTATGAGAAAGGAAAAATATTTATATACTTATAGTATGAAATATTTAAAATCGTAAAAATTAAATTATTAAAAAATATCCTCATTAAATACATTTTTATAACCATATATGTAGAGTGGAGATGAAAAATGAAATTTTTTTGTCATGGAGGCGTCAGTTAGTGCATACAACTGATTGACGATCCAAGTTAATGATGTATGGAAAGAAAGATGGCATATGGAAAATTATAATTTAAAATTTTTATTTTTTACTTTTAAATTATATTTATTCATAAAATACATACTTGAATGGTAGGGATGAAAAATTACCATCATCGCTTGTGGAGGCGGTAGCTTGCATGTAATCACGATAGATGTTTTAGTTTTTCTTATGGAATGGAATGAAATGAATTATTATTTTTCAGTTAATATAATTAATGTTTAGAATAATAATGATAATAACATCATTATATAAGGTTCTTAAAATTGGTTTAGGAGATTCAAATTAACTATAATTACTAAGATGAAATGGATACTCAAATTAGGGACTTTTTTCATTATGAATTATCCGTTGAAATGAAGTTCTTATGCCAAGTAATAGTGACCATATAGATTCAAATTATTGTAGGGTTATAGTGGGATAATATTATTATATTTACAATTATAAATTCAATGATAATGTGGGTCTTGATTTTTGTGAAGTGTTATCTTTTTAAACATGAGGGGAAGGGTAGTTTTTGATGTAACCGTTAAATTTTGAATAATGATAAGTTAATAATAAATGGTAAATAGAATAAAATAGAAACATGTAAAGGGAAAAATCAGTGTTGGTTGAAAGTCACGTCATAAACTATTTTTCAAGAAAACTGTGAGGGTTTTAGGGGGTTTTAACTATGTTTTTATATTTATTCTAATTCATATTTTCCTTGTAAATTAATATCTAAAATAAAGAAATAATTTTAATGATAAAAATTTAACATTGTAAAATTTACCAATTTTTTAAATTTTGATTTAAAATCAAAAAATATATTTTTTCAAATAAAATTTATAAGTGAGTGAAATGATAAATTTAAAATAAAAAAAATTATCACAGAAAAAAAATTTGATGAAAATTAATGTTTTTCTTATTTATATTTACATAGTAGATACAATTATCATTATTACTAATATTAATAAAATAAATTAATTTATTATAAATAAAATAAAATTAATGAATCTTTATGGCATAATCAAATTGAATATCTCCAAGAAAATACACGATTCAAAAAAAATATAGAAGGGAGTTTTTTAATAATCTAAAATTGTATATTATTTCTAAAAGGATTATACATAGGATTTATAAGTCAAAAATAATATATTAAAATGAATGATTATAATCATAATATATTTATTTTATATATTAAATTTTTTTCTAAACTTCTTTTATATTCTTGCATAATGATAATGTTATAAAAATTAAAATTCAATCAATATCCTTATTTTTTACCAAAAAATCAATAATTAAAAATCTCAGAAATTAATGAAAAGATGAATTTAATGTGAAGAATTAAAAAACTAAATTTTATTTTATGAAATTTAAATTTTTTTATAATATATTTCTTTAAATGAAAACACAATATATAAAGAATTTGAATTTTTTTAAACATAACTTTTTTTAACATTATGTTATTTTAATTATTTGACATAAAATGGTGATATATTTTTTGTTTTTACAATATTTGTGATTTTTATAATGTTCATAAAAATTTCTTTTGGTTCATTTGTGTTGGGAGTATCATCCAACATATGTAATATAATTTAGAATAAATTATAAATGGTCTAAAGTATTATGTAATTAAATTTTACCCCAAAAAAATAATAGCATCCTTGATATTTTATCACATAGCAGAAATTGATGGAATTATATCCACATTACATATTTCAGTTCACAGATATATTACCTAAAATTATGTTTCTACTATATAGAAATAACGTGATGGGTGGCCTTGTTTCCCCGAAATGTTACTCTTTGATCAATAATTTCTAAATGTTTTTATTCAAATTAATTTTCATGTTCTACTTATACAACCTCTACAATGGATACATGTGTTGGATATCAAATGTAAATCCTCAAAAAATATCTTTGGAACACATCAATAAATTAATAGATTCATGGATGGAGTGATAACTAATAGGATACAACTACAACATGATGAAGGATCATGTTGGGACCAATGTATCTAACGACCAACTTCCCTTTCTTTACAAATCTCATAACTAACTTTTATGGATTTATTTTAAGGAACACCTTATCACCATCTTCAATCTCTATATCCAATATAAGATAATCTATATAAATCGTTTTTTAAATTTCATTCTACAGTAACATATCACTAAATAGATTCAAGATTCTCAATCATTTATTTGCAAAAGTTTAGGACCTGTTAGCTTCTACTCTCCAACTTCATCCTAGAATGTTGGTTTCCTGTATCTCTTCCAATTAAGATCCATATATACGTTCATATTAATGTTAAATTCGAAAATGCTATTGTATAATAACTCTACCATGTGTAGGTGTCAATCCCAAAATCATAATAAATCCAAACAAAAATGATCTCAATATATCTTCATGTTCTTTAATCTTCCTTATAGATTTAAAATATACATAAGGATGATATAAAATGATAAATATCACCTCTAACAATAATTATATTTGAATATTTATCGAGAACCATGATGTCAATATATTTTCCCACTCAGATATAATAGAGAGTTGCACTCCATGAATCCTCAACATTCCCCTTATACATATCCTTTTGGGTTGTTAAAGGAAAAATCATTACTGATTGAAATAAAATGAATTGACTTTTGTGGATATCAACCTCAATCAAAATATAATTATAGTATTTAAACATTTCATGGTTTCTTATGATGATTTTTATATTGTTTTTTTCAATTTCCATACTGCTTTGAGCATTGGTTTGACCACTCTATTTGAAAGTTCTCATTTAGCCTTAACTTTGTAGTATGTAATTCATTGATATTTTTTTTCAATTTATTATTTCCTGATATACAGTAATATCTTCAATTTTAGATCACTATACCTATTAATATATCTAGTATGTATATATATGGATTATCAATAGAGACCATCCAAAATTTACTCCTATGATAACAATTTTATTGGCACACCTATCATTGTTTGAATCTATATAACTCCATCGTTATAAATATTGAACATATGGAAACTCACTACCTTTTTTGTAGCTCGATATCATATTTTTGGGAATATTTGATATTCATGTATATTGAAGGTTGATTAGTTAGTTGGGAAGGTTATTATTTATATCCTGCCATTGCGACTTTAAGATTCATCCTGTGAAAATCCATGAGTATTGGGCTTTTTATATCCCAATCATGAATAGATTAACATGGTATTTCGTAGTCTAAACTTTGACCACATAATTTTATATTCCCTATGTAGAATGTATTGGGGATTCATAATATTTTATAAACTATAACAATATCATTCGTTAAATATTCAATTACTTCAATTTTTATAGATATTTTAACATCTTGTTCTATGTATATATTTACTAATTTTCTCAATTGATGTAATAATAGCAAATATTTTTTGAAAAAATCACTACTGAAATATTTAAATCATGTATCATTTATTTTTTTCATGGGGCTGCAATATTTATAAGTTATAATAAATTACTTTATCATTCTTCCTAATGAATAAACCCAATCATTTTTTTGATGAATCATTGTATACTAAAAACCCCTTCCCCATTGTGGGGTAATTTAATTATATGAGAAGTAACTGTCCTTTTTTTTGTTAATTATAACATTATTCACAATTACTCAATCCTAATAAATATTACTCCCTTCAATATTATCATTTTTAGTGTATTTTATTTCCATGATAAATCCCCCAAAATGCATAAGTAATATTCTTCTAACCTAATAAAAATATAGAACTCTATTAAAGTGTAAGATCTGATCCATTTCTAAATAACATCAATATTTGATGTATATACATATATTCATATTTTATAGATAACATTACACAATAATGATAATTTTTACATCCATAATTTACATTTTCAAAACATGACATATAATTTCTCCTTTCTCATTTGTTATAACAAAATCCAAAATTGATATTCTAGATCATCCTTTCACATTGAACATATATGATTTTAATCTATAAAGAGAGTCAAAAATTGATCAAGGTATCATATGAAGACTCTATTAATTAGATCCATGAATATAAAAATATAACTTTTATGTATATGGGGAATCACTAAAAAATAAAAGTGTCCATGCATCATATGGAAAGAAATTTTAGAAATATCTTATCTTTTAATAATTAAATGATGATATATAGATCAAATAATAAATTTTGTTAAGTATTAATGTTATATGAGTTGAAATAATTGAGAATTTATATAAGGTAGAAGATACATTTTCTTGATAATTATTTTATTATGATCATGATAATAAATGAAAAGGTAGATCAATCCATCATTCGTTTTTACAAAGAGGATTGGTGCATCCCATAGTGATGTAATTGGGACAATAAAACATATTTTCAAATTTTCTTGTAGTATCTTATTTACCCCTTACAGTTAAATTATATCCATTATATATGGACTCTTTGAGATAGTCTTATATATATGAATGAGTTATATTTAAAACTAAACCTCACACATTGAGCGAATACAAGATAGTTAATCTAGAAATACATCAGCGTATACCCTTAAAATAAGAGTTTCATTAATGTTGACACTCTACATAAGAATTTGTGTTAAAAATATATCATTATTTGTATTATTTCTAATGTTATAAAATTTTATTATAAAAGGAGTTCATAAACACCCTTACATTGATACATGATTATAGTATTATTAGTATATGAAATGAGACCTCCTTATCTTGATAACTGATATGTTATTGTTTTAATGGAAATCCAATCCAAGAAAAATATTATTTAAAATTAAACAAAATGATTAAAAATTATATCTACATGAATTATCCCTATATATATCTCAATTAGAGAAGATTTATAATCGTTAAATGTGATCATTATGAAACAAAGGTCATTGAAAAATATTGAAATATCAATTGATTGTGGTGAAAATTCAAAATTCATAAAAAAGATGTGGGATATAAAAGAAATTGATGAACTAGAATCAAATAATGAATTAAAATCTCTAAAAAAGGTATCATGTGTACCTAAAATCAATAAATTATCATGATTTTTCTTAGTGATGGTGATCAAGAATATCCTTCATTGTTCCTTCAGTTTGAGAGTTTTTTAGGGAATATTTTCAACATTGTCCTAACTGTTTCGACGTTCAATTTAACAATGTCTAAAATCATAACGCTTGATGAATTTTAGTATAGGTGTATCATTACAAGGGAATAACTTCTATCATATATCATTAATAAACCACTTTAAAATAGCTTGATATTTTTGGGCATAATGTCCTACTTTACCACACATAAAACCCTTCACAAAATCTCTTGATAAAAATACCAGAGTTATTTCTACCCTATTTATTACATATATAAAATTTTAATTCAATCCCACAAACTGTCTTATAATATGTTCTTCCATGATAATCCACTTTTTATTTATTTTTCAATTTATATTGAGAGGTTACCATTTCTATATCTACCTTATGATATTGTCAAATAATATCTTTAAAAATATGAGATTTTATTATGGATAACAACTTTTAAATACTAGTGTGTAATCTCTAAATAATGTGTTTTTTAACTCAGTATTAGAGATGAACCCCAGAAACACCTCACATGACTTGTAAAATTTTGGGTCAAATGACTAAATAGATTCATCCTACCTTTCTTTGGAATTTGTAATGAGGCTCCAACACTATTCAATATCACCTTCTAGATGACAGAAAACACAAATTACCTAATAATTGTTTTAGTAATAGAGAACAAAAAATATATCTTCCATTACATTAACCCACAACATAGAAATAAATGTGTTAAAGGAAATGCTAAAATGTTGGTTGTTATCACATAAATGAATAAATAGATAGTTTCTACCACCTTGGTGTGTTTGAGAGAATAACATGATTTGGGTTTTTCCCCACATCTTGATACAACAGGGTGAACAATTATATGATGTTTTTTATTCCATCCCCAATCTCATTAGGTTTTCTATTTGGATAAAATCTATATTTCCAATTACACCTTTTTTTAACATTGTTCTTTTAGGTTCCCCCATTACATTTATTAATTTTAAATAATGAGGGGGTATACTTAAATTAATGAAATTAATGAAAAGGAAACTATACACTTATAGGGGGGTTTCAGAAATGATGAGAATACACTAGACTACGAATCAATACATTTCAAAATAGTTTTTTCATTTCAAATTAAAATAATTAAATATATATATATATTCAAAACATTCGTAATTATTTGTAAAAATAATTTGATTAACCAAATCATATCCCCATGGGATGTTAGAAAAGGTACGCAATTAGGCATCTTTATTATGAAATAGGGAATCATTGAGTTAATACCCAACATTCCCTCTTCTGGATTATTATCCCTAGGTTCATATATGATGGATCCTACATCTTATAGTATTCATAATTGAATTTATTATATATGAGAACCATACAATCTATACCTTACAAAAACACTATGATTCTATCTTATACATTAACTCATCCCATATAATTTTGCCATAGTATTTTTTATAAATTCATTTAAAATAATATCCTTAAATAACAAAACCCTATAATAATATCAACTAAAATGACCTATGATAAGAAATAAATTAGTACAATAATATCTTGATTTATATAATAAATCTCACAAACTATCACACAACCCATGGACCTAAAGGTTTAGTGTCGTGGATATTAGCTACAAAAACAACTATTCTAAAGAACATGAAAACTATACATCATAGTTTTAGTCCTTAGAACCATTTAAAGATATCACATGACTTGATCATATTAATAACATAAGGAATTGAATCAAAATAATGGGTTGAGCTCAGACACTCAATAAAGTAAAAAATATATTGTAATGTATTAGATCAAAAACATGAATTAGAATATGAGAAAGATATAAATATTTCAAAAAAGATCATAAGACCATAGATGATAATCATAAAACATTATGGATTAGAAGAACCTCATAACCTGATCGTTAAGGATGATTAAATGTTATGAATTGATTCAAAATATATATCAACAAACATAATAAATTTGTGAAAAATAAAAAAGTGTGTAATAGATTAAAAATAAGAAAAATAAAAAAAATTAAATTTCTGGGAAATAAAATGGTTACTGATTTTTTTTATAACAGGATAAAAAAAATGATAATATAGAACAACCATAAGCAGTGGAAATCTGATGTATAAAAACTCAATATCCCACACTTATGTGAACAAACACAATGTTTCTACACATAAAAATTCAAGAAAACCATTCCCATTCCTATTTGAACAAACTCATTATGTTTACACCGACCTATATCCTAAAATATGAACATAAACCAATGAATTTTAGGGTAATATAGTACACCACTTATCATCAGATATACATATGTATTCCATATAATTTCATTAAAAATCATATCATAAATAAACCATGGAAAACTATAGTTTTCTTAAACATCCAAATGGAAATCATTTATTCTTTTATAAATAAACCATGGAAAAATATGTTCATCTTAAAACATCAAAATGGTATAAATTAATATCTTGAATGAAATCGTTTATTAAAAAACTAGATTACCCAAAACAATCACATAATAGAAGAAACTACAGTGTGAAACATGAAACATGAAATATAAATCCATTTAATATAGTTTATTTAATTAAAATGGAAACCAAATCATTCAAAGTTCTATTTGAAAACATTATAAATTAAAATTTTAAAATTAAAAGTTATGATTATATTATAAAATGGTTCCTAATATTTGTTCATGAAAAAAATAATTGAAATGAAACCTTCATAGGAGATTGATTTAGATTAAAAACTATTTATCCCTAAAATAAAGAGGTAACAACATTATAAATGTATATGTTGTGAACATTAGTGAAATTAAATCATTAAAAAAACTTATAACTCAAATAATAAGGTTGTGTTTACAATTACATTAACTTTAAAAATTATTTCCACCAATGTTTCATTCACTAAAATATAATGAACATAAATTTCATAAATCATTCTCAGAACATTAATATATATATACTACCATATTTATAATTATTTTATAACCATATTTTTCAAATATATAAACTTATTATAATTTATTTTGATTATCTAATGTAACAAATTTATGTTGATTATTTCATAAAAAACATAAATACATGATCGATTATCACTAATAAGTTTTACGATCATCATTCTATGATCATTGACAATAGAATTATAATTTCATTTCCATTATTTCTGTAACATACCAGGTAAAAAAAGAATGCGAAATTTTCATATTTATTAATATTAGGGAATTAATAAACAATTTTACATTAATGTGGATTCTAAGATTAATGGTGTGCATGATATGCAACAATGGGATTCTTTTAAATCTTACGTTGCACACAACATGAGTTATACCGAAATATAAAAATATAATATTATTATAGTCGTTAACACATAGCCATTATATTAAGGAGAATGAACAAAACTAACTGAAATATTATTAAAAAAATTTATTAATTGGTTTTACATTTTTCCAATAAAAGATAGAAGCTTAAAATGTGAATGAATACAATTTTAAGCCTATACACTCGAATGTTGTTTAAAAATCCAATTTACCGCCTTTTGATGGAGAACCCTTTTTAAATCTTGTTTTATGATACTTTTATAAATTCCATTAGACAAATAATATTATTCATTAAAATCAAGACATCAAAATTTACTTTTTATGAAATTTTGGTATTTTTCTTATAATGTTTATTTCATAATGAATAGTGAAAATAGTACATTTTAATTCAAAATTGTCTTTTAATTTAATTTATTTATATTGATAGATTGTTTTATTAATTGGTTTTAAAGTTAAATTGGATTATATTGAAAATATTTAATTCAATTTAGACCATTGAATGTAATTTCACTTTGAAATTGGACATAAACAAGTGTCAATCTTATAATAGTCATTATTTCTTATAAACATGATTTTTTTGGGAACTAGAATTAATTTAAAATTTATTTCTAGAACTTTTATATTTTAAATTTCGAAAAATGGATTCCCTATTTGGAATCATTAGATATAGAATTTTTAAATAGGTAAATTTTATTTTGAGGCATTATAAATATTTATTTCAGTAAATATTTTATTTAAAATGCTTAAAGGGTAAATCAGGTAATAAGGGTGAAAAATAATATTATAATAATATTTAATTACCCATAAACTTGTACTAAACCTATTTTTTGAGATATTGACAACAAAGGTCATCCTTGGGTCAAATTTGGGTCCCCATGGAGACACATGGGAGTGATAATGACACTTTATATTAGTTAATTTAAAGTAAGGAAAAAAATAACATAAACATTATTCGTTTTACTAAAACCATTTTTATATGTGTTTATATAAGTTCTATATTTGGCTATAAATATTTTGTGAAAATATAAAAATATTTCCTACATCATAGTAATTTATTTGAAATTTTTATACATTAAATAAACAAATTTAATTATGAAACACTACTAATACAGTAATTGCTTCATTAATAAAGGGTTAAAATAAATTATATTTATAAATATTAAAATAAATTTAGTTTGAACATTTTTATTTCGTTAACTAATTTTATATATTATTATAACTTGTTATATTTGAATTAATTATTTTTTTCCAATGAATCAAGTTTTTTTTTATTTTTTAAAAAGTCGTGATATGAATAGTATTAAAATTGAAAGAATAGTGTTTTTAAATAAATCAATATTCCATTAAATGATAAAATCGTCCATCAAATATATGAATCATCCAAATGAAATATATGATTTTAAAAAAGTCATTAATGATCCATTTTGGGTTGTTTGTAATTTTATTTTAAATATATAGACCATATATTGTGGACATTTAAGAGGATATGGTAAATGTAAAATAAGTAAACAAAATTTCAAATAAAATATATAAGGATTACAAAATATCCCAAATGTAATGACCCAATGTTTTTTTAATGGAAATTAACATATTATAATTTTGTCATAAATTATCATGAAAACACAACATAATGAAATACTATGTTATAGGTGACTGTAAAACATAAGTTTGTCACTTCTGTGTTTGGAATTTTGAAAATCTGATATACAAGGTTTTGTTCAAGATTATTTTTGGAGTCTAATAAAACAAAAATTATTTTTGGTGAATAGTACCCTACCCTTATGAATTGTAACATACCCTTGTGAATAGTGATATACCATAATTAAATGTAACATTACCTATGATAGTATAAAAATATTATTCAAGTGAAAGTATGATGTACCTATATTTTAGAATAAGTAAATGAATGTTTTAAAACTATTTTCAGTAATAAACCAATATTTTAATTAAATATTAAATTAATCATATTTATAAAATTATTTTTAAAAATGGACTTCATTTTTGGATTCTACACCTAAAAAAATTAATCAGGTAAATTTTTGGGATTTTTATGAAATACTTGAATTTTTGATGAATAGTGAAATATCGTAATTTGCAAAAATATGCTTAATAAGCTAATTATAGAGTCATGTGTGATGTTATACTGATGTAAGCCCACTTGGTTCGGGATCACATGATAAAATTACTATTCCTAGTCATTCAAAACTCACTATTCCTTTTCTTAGGGAAAATTAATATACTAATGAATTTTATATTAAGGAAACCCCTCTCTCATCCACTATAAAAACCAACACTCACACCCTCATTTCCTCACACCTCTCATGTTCCGAGCCTTCTCTAAACTATGTTTGAAAAACTTCCCTAGCCCCTCTCCCACGTTCAAGAGCTGCTGGTCTCATCAAAATACAAATCCTAGCTTCTTTAAGTAGAATCTCAAGAGGATGATTTAAGAGGTAATTTCTCTCCCTCTTCTCCTTTAATTTCCTTTCATGTTCAATTTCATTTCTTGTTCTACCCCCACCTATCTTTATCAAAAAGGTATTTTAAGTGCATAATTATACATAAAATGTAATTTTATGATGCTAATGGGATATTATGAATTCCCAACCCCCTTTCCCTCTTCCTTTTATTTTATTAAAGAGAACGTTGTACGTGAAGTGTTAATTTATCACCTTCAAGAACGACATGCTTTCTTCTTCCATTTATACGTTAGTATCTGGTAATGAAACCATTATTATGGTTGTACCAGAATTTTTTATATGTATTATTTATTATTTAATGTTATGGTAATAACTTATGGCCATATTACTAAGTGAAAAATTCAAACAAGTTAGTTGTGATCGAAAAACTGCCCAATTTAATCCAAATAATCATCATTTAATTATTATCTTTCGATTCATCCACGTGGATCTAATATAATTAATTATAAGATCATTAAATATCCTGTAATATCATTAATAACATGTAATATAAGTTATGGATGTTTACCCATGTTCTACCCAAACGTCAATTTAAGAATACATGTGAACCACCCAAGAAAAAACCATAAAAACAAACATCCCCGAACAATGTTTTTAAACTCTATAAGTCACCCAAAGGAACATAAAATGAAAAAATGAAACTAGAATGAACCCTTTAAATGTATAAAAGGTCCTTTTAATTTGTAATTAATGAATATAATTTCATTATACAGGACATTAAAGAGAAGGATGCATTCAGATACAAGGTAAGGGGAAATTCTCGAACCCAACTTTCATCCTTCGGTTTCTCCCTCTTTCACTCCATTTTTTATATGGATACTCCTTAAAAATCCACTTTTCATTATTTTATATCCTTTTACAGGATATACATGTTCACCGCTATTGTTTATGTAAAACAAAATGTTTTCAAAAAGAACACTACTTCTAACAACCCACCTTTTACTTCTCATTCAAGGTTGATGGTTCTTGTATCAAGTATGTTATTCCCTCTTTGTTTTGGGAACCCAAAGTTTATGAATGTGTTATAATGAGATGAAACACATTCCTTTACATGGGTTAGTTATGTTCATCATTGATTTATGTTCTATGTGGAATTCATGATAATGATAATATTATGATGTGACGGGTGCACCCAGAATGATACAACACTCTAATGTGTTGGGTAAAGAGATGATTCTCATTAGTAAATGTGAAATGATTTGTGAAAAAGATGCTAGATTGGTCCACAAGTATGTGTTGTAGTTAACCACTAAGGCATGATGTTTCATTTTTTATGTATTTCCACATTTCAAGTCTTATATTTATTCTTCTTCTCATGTTCATGATCTTTTTCCCATGTCATGATTATGCTCAGCCCATTCTATATTGTTCTTATCTATCCTCTTACTAGGAAATTATATCACCCCTTTTGATGTATATCCCTAGGTGGATACATATTCTAAGGATATGTTAAGTGCCAATAAGAATCTAGAGAAGAAGAAATTAAATAAATGTTCATGATTGATGTTGTAATTGTTATGTATGGTTCTAGTTTTCCCAAGACACTAAACCATTGGATCCTCTATGTGTAATAATATTATGTTATTTATCTTTAAAATGATTTAATAGTAATTTAAGAAATGGAAGGGTTGTTATAGTAGGTATCAGAGGAATATTTTTTTAATTTGGGAATTAGGATTGGTGAACCCTAGAGAAAACCTATAGCATTAGACTAAGTACAAATATACACACAAATATATTTACATAGGGATACCATATGTTGTGTTTCTGGTATAAATTGTTTAAATGAATAAGTTATTCCTGACTTGTTTACTTCTGTCTTGTTCTATCATTTCCTATTTTATAAAATTGTAGGAATCAGGAAAAATTAGGCCGATAACTCATGTGAGGGATAATGAAATGATTGCCCGAATGACATCCCAAAAGATTTGGGAGGTCGAGTTCAAAACATCATGGCGATGCTTACCCAATTATATCAGGATATGAAAAATAACCATAATAATGGGGAACACCATTCTTCACAAAAGAGGGAGAAACTGGTTATCAAATGTTTTATGTGGAAACAACCATCGATGTTTAGTATATCTTCTGATCCACTAGTTGCAAAACAGTGGTTCAACTCCATGGAGAAGATCTTTTCTATTCTTCACTGGTCTGAGATGGAGAATGTGACTCTAACTAATTATCATCTAGATGGAGAAGCCGATAAATGGTGGGATTTGATTAAGAACACAGAGTCAATGGTGTAAATTGAAGAGATGGAATGGGAAGACATTAAGATAATATTTCTTAACAATTATTTCCCAAGAACTATTCGCACGAAGATGGAGAGAGAATTCATAGAGCTCAAGCAAAAATAAGGAAAATATTTCAAAAACTATGAAGAAAATTTTACAAGGATATAAAGGTATGCTTCGGCCTTTGTTATCAACAATTATAGAAAAATTGATAGATTCTTTTGTGTATTAAAATCACACCTTCAAATGGATCTTTCAATTTGAGACTTTGGGAGTTATGAAGAAGTTGTTCGATGTGCCCTCAATGTGTAGATGGAGTTTGGAGAATGGTACCTTGGAAATAGTGATTTGAAACGAAAGATGGAGTTCCATTCTGGTGGATATAATGATAATGGTGGGAAGAAAACTCAATGACCCACATGCCAAAAATGTGGAAAGTTGCACCATGGTAACTACCTCAAAGGGACGGGAAAATGATTCAAGTGTGGGAAATAAGGACACCATGCTCAAGTGTGTCGGAAAGACATGATAACGAAGGAGAATGTAGGCGATTAAAGTTGAGAACCACTCATGGTTCAATGCTAATACTATAGTAAGCTTGGGCACTATGAAAACTAGTGCACTAAACCTCGATTTCTTGTGGTTGATCAGCGTCAGCAGCCACCAATGTTAAAGGAACTAGGGAAGGCTTATCCCTTCACTACTGTGGAGGTGGAGCATGATAATGAAGTTGTACAAGGTACACTTATTATTCACTCAAGAATATAAAAAGTCTTATTTGATTCTGGTTCTACACATTCCATTATATCTTGCAAGTTTTCTAGAACTATAGAATAGAATCCATGAAACCTTGAAGTAGAGATATCTGTAAAAACACCATGTAGTGCAATCAATGCTACCCAAGTGTTTGACTATTATCCTATTGGATTATGTTGGAATATTCTTCCAGAAAATAGAGTAATACTTCCCTTGGTGGAATTTGACGCTATAATGGAAATTGATTGGCTCTCATTATATAGAGCACATATCAGCAGTCGGGAAAATGAAATATGTTCTCAGATTCTGATCCATCCCATGCTCCTCTACAAATTAAAGGAAGATCATGAATCTCCATTGAAAAATCATTCAATGTTGTGGGTGTTGATTCACTATGAATAAGAATACCTCTCCCAAATGGTTGAGTTGAAGGAAAGTGCCAACCTTGACGAAATTCTCATCGTGAGGGATTACGATGATGTATTTTCTGAAGAGTTACCTGGAATTCCCCCAGATCGTGAGGTAGAATTCTCAATTTAACTCATACCCGGAGCTACTCCAATCTTGAAGTGTCCCTATAGGATGGATCCTATCGAACTTGAGGAGTTAAAGAAGAAACTATAAGAGCATCTGAAAAAAGGGTTCGTATGCCCTAGTTCATTGCCTTGGGGTACACCAGTGCTCTTTTTGAAGAAGAAGGATAGAACAATGTGGCTGTGTATTGATTATCAGGAACTCAACAAGATCGTCATAACGAAAAAGTACCCTATCCGAAGGATTGATGACTAGGTCGATCGGTTGAGAGTTGCTAAATACTTATCAATGGAGGATCTTTGTTCTGGATATCATCAGGTAATGGAGAAGATGGAAGATATTCAAAAGACTGCCTTCCAAACAAGGTATGTGCACTATGAGTTTTTGGTGATTCCCTTTGGACTTACTAATGCCCCTAAAATCATCATGGATTTTATGAATAGAGTCTTTAGACGTTAACTCAAAAAATCTGCATTAGTGTTTATCAATGATATTCTCATCTACTCTAAGAGTAAGGAGGAACATGAAGAACATCTAAGACTTGTGTTGGTGAAATTTAAAAAGGATAAGTTGTACGCAAAGTTCAGCAAGTGTGACTTTTAGACGAATCAAGTCACATTCTTTGGACATGTGATCACAAGTGAAGGAATTCCTATGGATCCTTCAAAGACAAAGGATATTGAAGAATGGCCTAGGCCCTCTAGTGTCACAGAAATCCGTAGATTTCTTGTACTAGCTTGGTAATATCAACATTTTTTGAGGAACTTCTCATGATTGTCCAGCGCTCTAACTATGTTAATAAGGAAAGGGATAAAGTATGTCTGGATGGAAGATTTTGAGGGAAGCTTAAAGGAGATAAAGAGAAGGCTGATCACTGCCCCAGTAGTCACACTAACGAAAAGTGGAAAAAAATTTGTGATATACAGTGATGCTTCAAAGAAATGCTTGGGTTGCGTAATCATGAAAAATGAAAATGTGATAGACAACACCTCATGATAGTTGAAGATCCATGAGCAGAACTACCCAACTCATGATCTAGAATTGGCAGCCATGATTTCTGCCTTGAAAATCTGGCGGAACTACCTTTATGTAGAGAAGTTTGAAATATACATCGACCACAAGAGCCTGAAGTATATATTCACACAAAAGGAGATCAACATGGGTCAAAGGAGATGGTTAGTGATAATCGAGGATTATGATTCATCTATTCACTCTCATCCTGGAAAGGCAAACATGGAAGCTGATGATCTAAGCCGAAAAGAACTTGCTACTCAATCCATGCTGGGGATAGAGAAAGAACCTATCTTCTTGGATATGTGAAGAATGGATTTGGAAATCATAAGGGAAGGGGGTAAATCCTACCTTTCACAAATGATTGTGCAACCATCCATCCAAGAGAAGATTAAGGAAGCAGAAAGGGATGATTTGAAGATAAAAAAGAAGGTGAATGCAGTAAAGGAAGGGAAGCTTCCAGTGTTCCATATCGACGATGGTGGTGTGATTCATTTTGGAACACGGCTTTTTGTGCCATCATCACCTGGGAAAATGAAGGAGCTATTTGATAATACACATAGTTCAATATTCTCTATCAATACTAGGAGTTCCAAAATGTACCGCGATCTCTGAGAACACTTGTAACACCCCAGGTAAAAAAAGAATATAAATTTTTTTACATTTATCCATATTTGTAAAAAAAATATTAATATAAATTTTAAGGGGACGCTATGCTCGATGGCATACCCAATACGCAACAACGAGTTTCTTGGGAATCTTACATTGCACAATAATAATAAAATAATATTATTTTATATTGTAGTTAATGCCTAGCCGTTGTAATGGAGGGAATGAACAGAACTAACTACATAATGATTATATATGTTTGTCAAATATTTTTAATTTTTACAATAAATGTTAGAGGATAAAAAATGTGAATGAATCCAATTTTAAGCATAAACATTCTAATATTCTTGAAAAGGTTGATTAACCGCCTTTTGATGGTGAACCTCTTTTAAATCCATTTTTTGACAATGTTATGTGATATATTTGACAAAAGAAAATTCTTCTTTAAAATCAGGACATCAAAATTTACTTTGTGTAAATTTTTGGTATTTTTCCGATAAAGTTTATTTTTTAATGAATAGTGAAAAATGTTGTATTTTAATTCAAAACCTTTTTTAATCTTATTTATTTTTATGATTATATTATATTATGAATTGGTTTTAAAGTGAAATTAGTATATATTTTTACCATTTAATCCAATAGTGGTCATTGGAATTGATTTCATCTTGAAATTGTACTTAAACTACTGTCAATCTTTTGATACTTATTGTTTCATAAAAACACGCTATTTGATCTGACATCGGGAATTAATTATTAAATTAATTAATGTAACTTATATGTTTTGAATTTTTTAAAATAGGCATAATTTTTGAATTCAGAATATCAAATATATCTTCGGGTGAATTTTTGGTATTTTTCTGGAAAACATCAGTTTTTGATGAATAGTGAAACCACTAAGTGGTACTTAAAAACTGATTTTTCATTTAAATGAAATTTTACCACCTCTGTGTTTTAAATTTCAAAAATCCAACATAAATTTTATCATTGAGAAGTAAAATTTGGTTCAATGGGAATAAAATAATTTTTTTGGTGAATAGTAACTTTTTAGTTTTAATCGCGATTAAAGATAATTAGTGTAGTTTAAGATAAAAATAATGTTCTAATAAGATGAAATGACCTAGAAACATGTCCTACCCTCATTTTATGAGTCATGGCCGACCAATACAATTCATGGTTCAACTTGGGGACGCCATGGAGCCACTTGTCTTGGAAAATGACAGTAATACCTTTTTATTTAATGGTAAAATTAAAATGTCACAAACATGTCTAATTTTACTAAAACAATTTTTAGATATGATTATACAAGTCACATTTTTGACTATAAATAAGCATTAGAAATATGAAAAGATTTCCTATATCTTGATATCTTTTTTATAATTTTTAGATATCAAATAAATTAATTTAAATATGACACCGTGATGATGCAGTGATTACTTGATAATTGAACGATTTAAATAAAATTAGAAGATAGGGTGAAATATAAGTCATACAATTTAAAAAACCTATTGGATGGGTGGATTTCGAAACATTATCACCTTTTCCTCGAAATATATATTTTTGGGATCTTTTAAATCCGAAAATCATTTTATAATAAAGTAATATTTTATAACTTTCCAAGAGTGCCCCTCCTCCCCTCTTATAAAAGGCCCCCACCTCTACCACCTTACACACACCTCTCAAGCCTTTGGCTCAGCCAACCCCTGAGAATTTCATCTCTACAAATCCCTCTCTTCATCATTGAAGCCTCACTTTTGGCATAATTCTTTCCAAGGAAGCCTTTGAGCTCAAATCAAAGAGAATTACACGATTTAAAGGTAATTTATTCCCTTGTGTTATCTTATTTTATTTTACTTCTCCAAACACCTAAACTCTTTTTATTACGTTTTTTTGTAACAAAACCATTATAATAAATATACAAGTATGTTTTTATAATAATTATTCGAGCTACACATTCACAAACATCCGTCTAATGGTTAAAGAACATAATGTTTCTGTGGATGGTGAATAATTGCCTCACGAAACGATGATTGTTCAATATTATTTTAACACCTTCAAAGGTGTCCATTAAGATGCCAATATATTCATATATGATATATAATATGTTTATGTTTTCCTTAAGCTTCTTTATTTTTCATTTATGGAATACCTTTATGGTTTCCATTATGGGTAAACGTGATATCTTCATTTTATGATGTGCGGACTACCGCCCCTCAAAGTGATTTGATTCGTTAATGCCATATGTGGGACATATAAAGGATGTAATTAATGGTATTACATATGATATACAACTAGAATTATAATATACCTTAATATGATTACTATTTAATTTCATGTTATACAAAAAAAAATAAATGAATGTAGCGTTCATGCGTACGTACAGCTTACTGTCTCCATGAACGGTACATTTCATTTCTTATCTCTAAATGTTATGTACTATTATAAGTAAATATATTTAATGGAAATATATGTAATAAATTACATCTAATTATGGATATAATTCTGTAATTATAATATATATATCTCTCATTTTGTTTTAATTTCATTAATATGACAAAAAATGAAAGTAGCGTTCATGCGTGCGTACGGCCTACCGTCTCCATGAACGGTGCTTTTAATTTTTTTCTCCAATTGCTATGGAATAGTATAAAATTAATATATACTGGATATATATGATATTTAAAACATCAATACTATTCTGGATATGATTTACCTATAACTACATGGGAATTTGTTTTCCAACAAGTTCAATTTTTACTCATGTACCGAACATCGACAAAAACGTCTGATATGAACTCACTTTATTAACCAATTATTATAATATTATAATATGGGATATTAACTGAATAATAATCATTAATGTAGGTCTTTATGAAATTATAAATTGACCAAATTTTATTATTATTATAGAGATTAATGAACGATCGAGTCATGTCGGACACGAGGTAAGGGATCCTACCTCTCGCTTTCTTTTTAAGTACACTCTTTTATGTCATTCCTTTTAAACTCAGATTTCATATTATTTGGATGTTATTTTATATTACAACTACTGTACGTTTTATGTTCATATGATGAGGGACCATATTTTCTCTCATCAACCCATTTTGGAAGTTTTGAGTGGCGTCGTTAGGCTGCCGAATTTTTGTAAGGGATCCTACCACTCTATTTATTTTTAAATACACTCTTTTATGTAATTCCTTTTAAGCTCATCTTTCTTATGATTGGAATGTTCTATTATATTACTATTACTGTATTTTTTATTTTTATTTGATGAGAGAACCTATTTTCTCTCATCAATCCATTTTGGAAGTTTTAATTGGCGCAGTTAGGCTGCCGATATTTCATAAGGGGCTTTTTATCTCACTTTGTGTTTTTGTGAGATTCATGCAACATTTTCCAATATTTTCGTTTGAGTGGTGTATGTAATGTCAATTACTCTACTCTTTTTGTAGCATACTTTCGTTTATGATTATTTACATCAATGTTGTATAGTCCTTCTTTCATGGGGTGTACGTTTCGAAAGTTACCTAAATCGGTAAGGGAACCTTTCACCCTCCTCTTTTTAAAAGACTTCTTCTGTTATGTCTTTTAATTTTAATCATATTATGTTGGGATATGTTCTTATATATCCTTATTGCCATAAATTTTATGTCCAAGAGATTATATACCCTTTATCTATCTCATCAACTCTTTTTCTGAAATTTAATGTGACGTTGTAAGGCTGTCAAGGGAACTTCTTAACCAAATTTCGATTTCTTTGGGTTCAACATGTAGTTATTGAACATGTCAAACTTTGAATATGTGTGAATGACCTTTGATTATTTTACACTTAATATCCACTTATATTGGGTGTATTTATATTTTTCTCACATAATTATGAGATTGATTTATCCTTAATTTAAGGATACTATTTTTATAGTGGATTTTATATCAATTTACATTTCAATTGAGACTTCATTGTTGTAATTCACCAATTCATTCTTCTATGGTGTATATACTGTCCTTTGGAATATTATATCATGAATCCCTTTATTCTCATGATATTATAAAGTTTTGATTAAATTTTATTCCTCAATTATTTTATTCAAGTGTCTCTCATTTTGTTAAAAACCATTTATCTAAAACATCATTTTAAATGTTTTAATGATTTAATCTTATAAATATTTCTCATTAATATCCTAGTATTCAAAATGGTTTTAAGGATTTATTTATATGGATATTAATGTTTTAAAATTTTAAAATCTTCATTTTGGTATGGGATAATTTGATTTAAAAATCTCTTTATTAAATGTTTAAAATGGTTTTGAAAATGGGTTTTTAGAATGGATTCATTATTTCAATATCATAAAATGTTATATTGTTATTGCAATGTGGGAATGTTATCTTTCCTTTATACTTAAGTTATGTGCTATTACTAAGTTATGGTTCTTGGGAATTTTTATAAAGATGGATGGTTCCGTGATAAACTAAGGGCTGGTGAGCTCGATATAGCTCTCCAATGCACTGGGTAACGAGAAGGAGTTAAACGCTAAGGTTTCTCTGAAGATATTTAGGGAATATACTATGATGGGTATTCCAATCATAACCAAGAGAGTTACTCCCTACGTAAGAATGTTATGAATGCCTCAAATTACCTTAATGTCTTATTATTTCTATGATTTATTCATGATTTGATCAGGTATGTTAAAATGCTTATGTTTTATGAGTAAAGTATGATTCCATACATGGACTAATGTTTTATTTTCTATCTTTTATATCCCTTACTGAGCTTTTTATGCTCATCCCAAGTTTTTGAAATATTTTACACATGACTTAAAGATAAATAGGGTCAAGGATGGGATTAAGGAATGACATGCTATCTAAAACATGGAAGTTGACATGTTTATTTTAAGAGTTTTTTTATTTTTGGAAACTTAGTAGAAGTGTCTACTTTGTAATCTTTTGAGATGTAATAGTTATGTCCAAATTCTCTAAAACTCTAAACCTGAAAAGATCCTCAATGTGAATTATTCTTCTAATTCAAGAATAGGTAATGTTTAAGGCCTGGGCCTTATAGTTGGTATCAGAGGTCAGTTTAGATAACTTTAGAGGTTAGGGTATTCTCTAGGTATAAGTGACATTACCATAATTGTTAGGATTTGAGAAAGAGTCCTAGTTTTAGATAAAGTTAATGAGTAAATATATATTGCTGTTTATCGTCTTCATTATTACATGATGGTTTTGTTGATATACACACACTGACATTTCTGTTTTTACTGAATTGATGGATCTAGCAGGCACCTAAGTGAAAATAGGTTTGAAGGAAACTGTGGTGGTTCTCTGATTAAGATACTGAATGAAATGGGGGATTCAATGAGGAAACTCGTGGTTGTTCTAAAACAACTATCAAGGACTCATGGTCAACCACTTGATCCTTGGTATATTATGTAATGCATCAAGTACGAGATGACCAATCGATGTGGATGTTCAGGTAATAATTATAAAGGTAACCATTAGGGTTTATATGATCCTTACTTTTGAGGTAATTATGGGTTATTATATGTTATGATGGAAAATGAAAGGCATGAAATAAACATGAGGTTAAAATATGTTATGATAATTTTTGAATATTTTATCTCGTTTTGGGGAATGTTTTAAGTATTATATAGTTTTGGAAAAAGGATAACACATAGACCATGTGACAACCCTTCGCGTCGGAAAAAGCTACAGGAATCGAACCCACAACCAATGTGGGACTAGTATTTATCGCCTACCACTGGACTACATGAAGTCCCTGGTTAGTTTGAATAATTCTTTATAGTTAGATGATTTTAGGAATCAAGAGTATGTTTATTTTGGGTTATCTATGGAAATGATTAACCTATCATTGAGAATATGTGATTAGATTAATTACTTTTCAATATGAAAATTTAAGAGAAACTTATGTTATTTGGAGATAAAAGTTAATTTTTACCTTGGAAGACTATGTGATTAAATCCTTCAAATATTTTGGTTGCAATATTAGTTTGGTTTACATTGAAGCATTTTATGGAAAATTGTTTATCGAATGGTCTTTATTGAACTTTGGGTTTTTTTTGGACAAATTTTGGAGATTAAGAATAGATTTTCTTTTTTTAAGGATTATACTTTTGTGGATTATCTGATCTCATACTATCAATTTTGGTTTTGGATTTTGTCTAAAGACATGGGAAATATATAGTTCTCTTTTGTGGATTATGTGATTCACAATAAGTTGATTATAGTACTCTTAATGTGAACAAGTCTTCTTAAATACTCATCTTTTGGAGAAAATATTAGTTTGATTAAGGAATCTAGTAAAAGTTGAAAGTCTATGTGACAAGTAAGTATCTTTCATTATGATTTAGTTAAGCTGAAAAATAAATTCCTCAATGATGAGTAAATTAAAACAAAAATGTTGTCTGTTAACTTTTCCTAATGGGGAATCGAATACTGTTTAACCCATCACAAGTTTGTGATTTTTTATGGTTAACTTTCTCCTAGACATGTTTAATATCACTCTCCCTAAGAACATGACCCTTTGTTTTTTGTCCATATCCATGTTTTAATACATGGAATCCTATTATGGGTTAACTTAGGTGACCTTTGTTCTTCTCTTTCTTTATTTTAAAGTGATTGTTTTACTGACTGTTGTTTTGATGTGGGATTTTCAATGAAGTTTCCAAGCCCAATATTAAAATTGCGAGGACGCAATTCTCAAAAGGGGGGAAGGATGTAACACCCCAGGTAAAAAAATAATATGACATTTTCAAATTTATCCATATTTGTGAATAAAATATTAATATAACTTTAAAGGGGACGCTATGCTCAATGGCATACCCAATACGCAATAAAGGGTTTCTTGGGAAACTTACGTTGCACTCTAATAATAAAATAATATTATTTTAAATTGTAGTTAATGCCTAGACGTTGTAATGGTGGGAATAAAATGAACTAAATACAAAATTATTATATATGTTTGCCCAATATTTTTACTTTTTACAATAAATGTAAGAGGATTAAAAATGCGAATGAATCCAATTATAGGCGTAAACATTCTAATATTATTTAAAAGGTCGATTAACCGCCTTTTGATGGCGAACCTCTTTTAAATCCAGTTTTTGACAATTTTATGTGTTATATTTGACAAAATGAAATTCTTATTTAGAATCGGGACATCAAAATTTACTTTGTGTAAATTTTTGGTATTTTTCTGATAAAGTTCATTTTTAATGAATAGTGAAAAATGTTGTATTTTAATTCAAAAGATTTTTTTTAATATAATTTATTTATATGATTATATTATCATTTGAATTGGTTTTAAAGTGAAATTAGAATATATTTTTACCATTTAATCCTATAGTGGTCGTTGGAATTGATTTCATCTTGAAATTGGACTTAAACTAGTGTCAATCTTTTGATACTTATTGTTTCATAAAAACACGTTATTTTCTCTGACAGCGGGAATTAATTATTAAATTAATTAATGTAACTTATATGTTTTTAATTTTTTAAAATAGACATCATTTTTGAATTTGGACAATCAAATATATATTCAGGTGAATTTTTGGTATTTTTATGGAAAAAAACATCATTTTTTTATAAATAGTGAAACCACTAAGTGGTACTTAAAAAACTGATTTTTCATTTAAATGAAATTTCACCACCACTGTGTTTTTTATTTCAAAAATCCGACACACATGGTTGTCATTAAGATGTAAAATTTGGTTTAATGGGATTAAAATAATTTTTTTGGTGAATTGTAACTTTTAAGTTTTAATCGCGATTAGAGGTAATTAGTGTAGTTTTAGGTAAAAATAATGTTCTACTAATATGAAATGACCTAGACACATGTCATACCTTCATTAGATGAGTCATGGCCGTCCTAGGCAATCCATGGGTCAACTTAGGGACCCCATGGAGCCATTTTTCTTTGAAAATGACATTAAAACCTCTTTATTTAAAGTTAAAATTAAAATGTCACCAACATGTGTTGTTTTACTAAAACAATTTTTAGATGGGGTTATACAAGTCATATATTTGAATATAAATATGCATTAGAATGATTAAAATATTTACTACATCATTATATTTTTTAAAAATTTTAGATATTAAATAAATTAATTTATTTATGACACCGTGATGATGTATTGATTACCTCATAAATGAACGATTTAAATAAAATGAGAAGGTAGGGTGAAATCTAAGCCATAAAATTGTCAAAAACCTATTGCATGGGTGGATTTAGAAAACTTATCACCTTATCCTCGAAATATATCCTTTTGGGACCTTTTAAATTCGAAAATCATTTTATAATAAAGTAATAATTTATAACTTTCCAAGAGTGCCCCACTTCTCCTCTTATAAAAGGCCCCCACCTCTACCACCATACACACACCTCTCAAGCCTTTGGCTCGGTCAACCCCTGACCATTTCATCCCTCCACATCACTATATTCATCATTGAAGCCTCACTTTGGTCAGAATCCTTTCCAAGGAAGCCTTTGAGCTCAAATCAAAGAGAGTTACCCGATTTAAAGGAAATGTCTTCCCTTGTGGTCTTTTGTTTTATTTTGCTTCTCCAAACCCCTAAACTCTTTTTATTACTTTTTTTGTAAAAACACCAGTATCGTAAATATACTAGGATGATGTTATAAGATGTATTCAAGCTACACTTTCACACACCTCCATCTAATGGATAAAGAACATACTGTTTCTGTGGATGGCGAATTACTGCCTCACGAAACGATGATTGTTCAATATTATTTTAACACCTTCAAAGGTGTCCATTCAGATGTCACTATATATATATATGATATATAATATTTTTTTGTTATCCATAAGATTCTTTATTTTTCATTTATGGCATACCTTTATGGTTTCCATTATGGGTAAACGCGATATCTTTATTTTAGGAAATGCGGACTACCACCCCCTCAAAGTGATTTGTTTCGTTAATGCCATATGTGGGACATATAAAGGATGTAATTAATTTTATTAAATATGGTATAATACTATAATTATAATATACCTTTATATAATTATTATTTAATTATATTTTATACAAAAAAATGAAAGTAGCGTTCATGCGTAAGTACGGCTTACCGTCTCCATGAACGGTACATTTCATTTCTTATTTCCAAATGTTATGTACTATTTTATGTACATATATATATAATGGGTATATATGTAATATAGTGAATATAAATTATGGATATAATTCTGTAATTATAATATATATACCTCTATTTTTGTTTTAATTCCATTAATATGACAAAAAATGAAAGTAGCGTTCATGCGTACGTACGGCCTACCGTCTCCATGAACGATGCTTTTAATTTTTTATCTCCAAATGCTATGGAATAGTATAAAATAAATATATAATGGATATATATGATATTTAAAACATCAATACTATTCTGGATATGATGTACCTATAACTACATGGAAAATTCTTTTCCAATAAGTTCAATTTTTACTCATGTACCGAACATCGACAAAAATGTCTGATATGAACTCAATTTATTAACCAATTATTATAACATTATAATATGAGATATTAACTGAATAATAATCTTTATAGTAGGTCCTTAAGAAATTATTAATTGACCAAATTTTATTATTCAGGATATTAAAGAACGACCGAGTCATGTCGGACATGATGTAAGGGATCCTACCCCTCTCATTCTTTTTAAGTACACTCATTTATGTCATTCCTTTTAATCTCATCTTTCTTATAATTTGGATGTTCTTTTATATTACTACTACTATAATTTTTATTTTCATATGATGAGGGACCCTATTTTCTCTCATCAATTTATTTTGGAAGTTCTGAGTGGTGCCGTTAGGCTGCCGAATTTTCGTAAGGGATCCTACCTCTCTCTTTCTTTTTAAGTAGACTCTTTTATGTCATTCCTTTTAAGCTCATATTTATTATGATTGGGATGTTCTTTTATATTACTATTACTGTAATTTTTATGTTCATTTGATGAGAGACCCTATTTTCTCTCATCAATCCATTTTGGAAGTTTTAATTGGCGGCGTTAGGTTGGAAAAATTTAGTAAGGGGCTTTTTATCTCACTTTGTGTTTTCGTGAGATTCAAGCTACATTTGCCAATATTTCCTTCTAAGTGGTGTTTTACTGTCCATTATTCAAAAAGTTGTGTAACATAATTTCATTTATGAGCATTTACATTAATGTTTTATAGTCATTCTTTCATGGGGTGTACGTTTCGAAATTTACCCAAATCGGTAAGGGAACATTTCACCGTCCTATTTTTAAAAGACTTATTTTGTTATGTCATTTAATTTTCATCTTATTATGTGGGGATATGTTCTTATATATACTTATTTCCATAAATTTTATGTCCAATATATGAGATACCCTTTATCTCTCTCATCAACTCTTTTTCTAAAATTTGATGTGACGCCGTTAGGCTGTCAAGGGAACTTCTTAACCCAATTTTGATTTCTTTGTGTTCAACATGTAGTTATTGAATATGTCATCCTTTGAATATGTGTGAATGACCTTTTATTATTTTACACTTAATATCCACTTATATTTGGATTATTTATATTTGTCGCAGCTAATTATGAGATTGATTTATCCTTAATTTAAGGATACCATCTTTATAATGGATTTCATCTCAATTTACATTTCCATTGAGACTTCATTGTTGTTATACACCTATTCACTCTTATATGGTGTATATACTGTCCTTTGGAATATTATATCATGAATCCCTTTATTCTCATGATATTATAAATTATTTATTAAATGTTATTCCTCAATTATTGTATTCAAGTGTCTCTCATTTTGTTAAAACCCCTTTAACTAAAATATCATTTTAAATGTTTTAATGAATTAATATTATAAATATTTCTCATTAATATCCATGTTTTCATAATGGTTTTAAGGATTTATTTATATGGATATTAATGGTTTAAAATTTTAAAATATTCAATGTGGTATGGGACACTTTGATTTAAAAATCTCTTTATTACATGTTTTAAATTGTTTTGAAAATGGTTTTTTTAGAATGGATTCATTATTTCAATATCATAAAATGTTATATTGTTATTGAAATGTGGAAATGTTATCTATCCTTTATGATTAAGTTATTTTCTATGATTACATTATGGTTCTTGGGCATTGTTATGAAGATAGGTGGTTCCGTGATAAACTAAGGGCGGGTGAGCCCGATAATGATCTCCAATGCATTGGGTAACGAGAAGGAGTTAAATGCTAAGGTTTCTACGAAGAGATTTAGGTAATATACTATGAAGGGTATTCCAAACATAACCAAGAGGGTTACTCCCTACGTAATAATGTTATGAATTCCTCATGTTACCTTTATGTCTTATGATTTCTATGATTTATTCATGATTTGATCAGGTATGTTAAAATGTTTATGTTTAATGAGTAAAGTATGATTTCATACATAGACTAATGTTTTCTTTTCATACTTTTATATCCCTTACTAAGCTTTTTATGCTCATCCCATGTTTTTGAAATGTTTTACACAAGACTTAAAGATTAATAGGGTCAGGGATGGGATCAAGGAAAGACATGTTATCTAAAACATGGAACTTGAAATGTTTCCTTTAAGAGTTTTTTTATTTAGGGAAACTTAGTTGAAGTGTATAATTTGTAATCTTTTGAGATGTAATAGTTATGTCCAAATTCTCTAAAACTCTAAACATGAAAAGACCCTCATTTTGATTTATTCATTTAATTCAAGAATAAGTAATGTCTAAGGCCAGGGCGTTATAAAACTTCGGGTGGGATAACATGAAGAAGGATATTGGGGAATATATATCAAGGTGCTTGGTTTTTCAACAATTTAAATCTGAGCAACAAAAGTCCAAAGGTATGATGCAGCCATTGCCTGTACCCATATGGAAATGGGAAAATGTTACAATAGACTTTGTCATTGGTCTCCTGATAATATCAAAGTGAAATAATTTGATATGGGTTGTAATTGACTGACTCACCAAGACATCCCATTTTATCGCTATTCAGAAAGATCTCTTTCTTGAAGAACTTGAAAATATATATGTGAAGGAAGTGGTGACACTTCGTAGTGTTCCACTATCAATTGTCTGTGACCGTGATCCAAGGTTCATATCTAAATTTTGGAGGAACATTCATCATTCTTTGAATACTGAATTAAATTTCAGCATGACCTGTCACCCAAAACCAGATGGCTAGTCTGAAAGAAATATTCAAACGCTTGAAGATATGCTAAGAGCCCGCTCTCTAGAATTTAAAGGTGGATGGGATCAGCATCTCCCATTGGTTGAGTTCTCATACAACAATAGCTTCCACTCGAGTATTCAGATAGCTCCATATGAAGCTCTATTTGGAAAGCGATGTAGAACTACAACCTGTTGGGATGAAGATGGAGAAAGAAAGAAACTTGGGACCGATCTTTTTCAAGAGATGATAGAGAATATTCATCTAGAAACACATCAAAGATTATAAAGGTTGGAAAAAGAGCTATGCTGACAACCGTCGAAGGGACTTGCAGTTTAATGTTTGAAGGAAAGTCTTCCTTCGAATATCTCTATGGAAGAGAGTCATATGATTTGGGAAGAAAGAGAATCTAAGCCCAAGGTATATTGGCCCCTATGAGATCCTTTACCGCATAGGAGTCTTCGCCTATTGTCTTGAACTTCCACCGAATATAGATCATGTTCATGATGTGTTTCATGTATCACTACTGAGGAAGTACATACCAGACCCCTCACATGTACTAAACTCAGAGGTGGTGCACTTGGAAAATGATCTCTCCTATGAGGAGCAGCCAGTAAAGATCCTTGATCGAAGAGATAAAGTTCTACGCAACAAGAAAACCCATCTTGTCAAATTTTTTTGGAGGAAACATAAGTTTGAGGAAGCATCTTGTGAACTAGAAGAGGAAATGATGGAGAAACACCCTAACCTGTTTGTGTAAAGTGAAATTTCGGGTGTGAAATGTTTTAAGGGAGAACAATGTAACGACCTAAAGATTTTCAATGGAAATTCCCTTCTTATAGTTTTGTCATAAAATAATATTAAAAGACAACATAATGAAATACTAAGTGATAAGTGACATTTAAACATAATTTTGTCACTTCTATGTTTGAAATTTGAAAATCTGACATACACGGTTGTGTTTAAAATGATTTTTGGAGTCTAATAAAACAAAAATAATTTTTGGTGAATAGTAACCTGCCCTTATGATGAGTAACATACCCTTATGAATAGTGATATAACCTAATTAATATTAATCTTACCTATGATAGTATAAAAATATTATTCAAGTGAAAGTATGATGTACCTGTATTTTAGAATAAGTAAATTGATGTTTTAAAACTATTTTTTAGTAATAAACCATGATTTTAATTAAATATTAAATTAATCATATTTAGAAAATTATTTTTGAAAAATAGACTTCATTTTTGGATTCTATACATTGAAAAATGGTTGTGGTAAATTTTTGGGATTTTTCCGAAATACTTGAATTTTTTATGAATAGTGAAATACCGTAATTTACAAAAATAAGCCAGATAAGCTAATTATAGAGTCATGTGTAATGTTCTGATAATGTAATCCCACTTGGTTTGGGATCACATGATAAAATTTTTATTCTTGGTCATTCAAGACTCACTATTCCTTGTCTTAGGGGAAATTAATAAACTAATGAATTTTATATTAAGGAAACCACTCTCCCCTCCAATATAAAAACCACCCTTCGAACCCTCATTTCCTCACATCTCTCAAGCTCCATGCCATCTATAAAATCTGCTCAAACATCTTATCTAACCCATATCCCACGTTCAATAGCTTCTATTCTCACCAAAAGACCAAGCCTATCATCCTTAAGGAAAATCTCAAGAGGAGGTTTTAAGAGGTAATTTCTCTCCCTCTTCTCCTTTAATTTCCATTCAAGTTCATGTTCATTTCTTGATCTATCCCCACCTATGTTCATCCAAATGATATTTTAACTCTATTATTATAAATCTACTATAATTTTATGATGCTAATGGGTTATTATATCTTCTCAACCCCATTTCCCTATTCCTTTTATTTTTTCAGGATAACGTTGTACGTGAGGTGTTAATTTGTCACCTTTAAGAACGACATGCTTTCTTCTTCCATTTCTACCTTCAGATTTGTTAATGAAATAATTTTTACGGTTGGATGAAAATTTTTAATATGTATTATTTCTTATTTAATGTTCTATAAATAACATTTGTCCAATGTTCTAAATTAAAACAAGTTCATTGTGATTGAAAAACCGCCCAAATTAACCCAAATATTCATCATTTAATTTTTATCTAATGATTCATCCACATGGATCTAATATAATTCATTATAATATCATTAAATATCTTGTAATATCATTAATAAAATTTAATACCAGTTATGGATGTTTACCCATGTTCTACCCAAACTTCCATTTAAGAATACAAGTGAATCACCTATAAAAAACCATAAAAACGAACATCCCTGAACAATGTTTTTAAACTCTATAAGTCACCAAAAGGAAGATAAAATGACATAATGAAACTAAAATGTACCCTATTCATGGATAAAGGGTTTTTTAATTTCTAATTAATGAATATAATTTCATTATACATGACATTAATGAGAATGAAGCATTCAGATACAAGGTAAGGAGAAATTCTCGAACCCAACATTCATCCTTTGGGTTCTCCCTCTTTCACTGCATTTATTATATGGCTACTGCTTAAAAGTCATTGGATAATAATTTTTTTTTCTTTTTATAGGATATACATGTTCACCACTATGGTTTATGTAAAAAAAAATTTTTCCCAAAAAATATTTTCTTCTATGAACACACCTTTTACTTCTCATTCAGGGATGATGGTTCCTGTATCAAGTATGTTATTACCTCCTTATTTTGGTAACCCAATGATTATGAGTTTGTTATTTTGAGATTAAATCCATTCCATTAAATTGGTTATTTATGTTCATCATTTATTTATATTCCATGTGGCACGCATGATAATGGTAATATTTTGATGTGATGGGTGCACCCGAAATTATATAGCACAATATGAATGTTTGAATGTGACATGTGCGCCTGAAATTATATAGCACTCTAATTCATTGGGTAATGTGATGAATATCATGAGTAAATATGAAATGATATCTGACCAAGATGCTTGCTTGGTTCACAAGTATGTGTTGTAGTTAACCACTAAGACATAATGATTCATTTTTTTTGCATTTCCACATTTCAAGTATTATATTTATGCTTCCTCTCATGTTCATGATCTTTTTCCCATGTTATGATTATGCTCACCCCATGCTATATTGTTCTTATATATCCTCTTACTCTTCTTTTAGCTAACCCCTTTTTTGTATAACCTCAGGTGGCTACATATTCTAAGGAGTTTTCAAGTGCCAATATGAAGGTGGAGAAGAAGAAATTAAAAAAAATTATGCTTGATGTTGTAATTTTTATGTATGGTTCCAGTTTTCCCAACAAAATAATCCTTTGGATCCTCTATGGGTAATAATATTAGGTTTTTTATCATTAAAATGATGTAATAGTAATGTATGAAAAGGGAGGGTCGCTAAACCAAACCTGTCGAATACTTATTGGAAGATTTTATATAGACTTATATACACCTTATATTATAATTAAATATGTTTTGTACCTTTAGAAACCGAAAATCATTATATAATAAAAAACATTTTTAAATTTTCCCAAAGAACCCCTCCTACGCCTTATTAAAATCCATCACCTATAACCCTTACTCATACATCTAAATCCCCCTTATATCATCTAAAATTACCAATATAAGCTCTCAATATCACTATATTTCTCCAAGAAGACTTAATTTATTCAGAAAGCACTTCAAGAAACCCTTTTGGTTCAAATCAAAGGGTGTTACTCGATTTAAAAGTAATGTCTTCCCTCATGTTCTCTTCATTTATTTTACTTCCTCACTCCCTATTCTATTCATATTAATTTTTTTACATTAACATGATGGTATAATCAATATAATGTGTTTTTTATATGAGATGGATTCAAACTACACTTACACACACCTCCATCTAATGGATACGATCATACTGTTTCTATGTAAGGCGAAATGTTGCCTCACGAAACAATGATTGTTTGATTATCTCCTACCACGTCTCATGGTGGCCATTATGATAGCACTGTGTTTTTATGTGATATATATTATATTTATATTTTCTATATTTTTCTATATTTTTCATTTATATCATACCTTTATATTTTCCATAATGGGTATGTACGATAATTTCATTTGAGGATATGCGGACTACCACCCCCTCAAAGTGATATGACTCATTCCTACCGTACGTGGAATGTATAAAGGATAGAGTAAATGAAATTATGTATATATATATATGATATTATAATTTAATTATAATATAACTATGTATCATTATATTTTCACTCAATTAAATAATGAATAGAAATAAAAGTAGCATTCATGCGTACGCACAACTTACCATCTCCCTAAATGGTGCATTTGATTTTTCATATCCAAATGTTTTGTAACATTATAAATAAATTTATATACTAGATATATATGATATATATAATTTCTAAATCAGTAATATCATTCTGGAGATAATTCAATTTTGACCACATGGACTACTTTTAATGATTGGAAGTTCATTTCTGACTGAATTACCAATATCGACGAAGTATCCATTATTAATTTAAATGATTATGTAATGTTTATAAAAAGCTAATATGTAATATAAAATAAATAATAAACTATATAAACGTTCTTAAGACAGTATAAATTAACTTTACTTTTCTTATTCAGGAGATTATAGAACGAACGAGTCATGTCAAACATGAGGTAAGGGAACTTCATAACCCAATTTTCATTCTTTTGGTTGATCTTATACTTCTTGTTTATGTCATGCTGTGATTATGTGCGAAATTAATTTTGATATATTATATTATATTTAATATTTATTTATGCTTACTTATAGTGAAAACTCACAATTGATCTATTTTATTCACAATATTATCATTGTTCGGGAACTGTTCCCCTATATTTTTTAGTTAAGGAATTAATTTATGTTATGTATTAGAATTTCTATTTTCTTATGTTGTGATATGTTCTTATATATCCTTATTGAATTAAATTTTATTTCCATGTGATGAGTGAAACATTTCCCTCTGATCAATTAATTTCCTTAATTTTTATGTGATGTCATTAGGCTGTCGAATTTTTGTAAGGGAATTTCTAAACCCAATTACCACTCTTTGAGTTTTACACATACTTTGTTGATTATATTATATCAATATTGTGTTTTTAATACCTATTTATTTATTAATGTTGAAAATTTCACTTCCCATTTTTGGATATATGTTTGCAAAATAGAATAACCCCTTTTATAAATTCTTGCATCATCTATATGATCTTTGAAATGGATATTGTATCAATTTACATTACATTGAGATTTATTTATTATTATACATCAATTCACTTTTATATGGGGTATATACTACCATTTGACATATTATATCATGAATATCCTTATTTCTCATGACATTATAATCTTTTTTTAATGTTATTCTTTAATTATTTTTAATCAAGTATTTACTATAGGGGTAATGGAATCTTTAACTAAAACATTGATTTAAATTTTTTAAAGATTTATTATTATAATTGTTATCATTAATGTCCATGTTTTGAAAATGGTTTTAAGGATTTATTTATGTGTAATTAATGTTTTTAAATGTTAATTTTTTTAAATATTCAATGTTGTATGAGATACATTGATTGAAAAACTATTTATTAAATGATTTAAATTGTTTTGAAAATGGATTTCCCAATGTAATGATTAAGTCAATATCATTGAATGATATATTGTGGTTGGAATGTGGAAATGTTATCTTTCCTTTATTCTTATGTTATATGTTATGATTATGTTATGGTTCTTGGGAATTGTTTACGTATACTCGTGGTTCTGTGATAATCCTTCGGGGGTGAACCTGAGATAGCTCTTTAATGCATTGGGTAACGTGAAGGATGTAAATATTAATGTTTCTCCTAATATATTTAAAGAATATACTATGATGGGTATTCCAAATATAACTTCTTACATAGCAGTGAAGGCTACAATGTATGTATGTTATGGAAGACAAAAGTTACATTTCTGATTTATGACTATCATTTTTTATTCATAAATTATATGATTTTGTGTGGTAAGATAATGATTTAAAACTAGGATTTCATGGATTTCTATGTTTAGATAGACTAATGATTTCTTTCCTTGATTTATAACCCTTATAGAGTTTTTTCTTCTCATCCGATGTTTTTGAAGTGTTTTTCATACGATATAAGGACGTGTAAGATAATGAAAAAATTCATGAATATTTTTATAATAAAAAGTAGTCTTGTTTTCTTTTAAGAGTTTTTATTTTATGAAAAAATAGATACTGAGTATAAGTGTCTAATTTATAATAATTGATATGTAATGTAATTGTTATGGCATAATTCTCTAAAATTCTATACCTGAAATAAACCTCAATGTGAATTATTAACTTAACTCCAGATTACGTAATGTTTAAGGATGGTTCCTTATAGTTGGTATTAGAGGTCGATTTAGAAAAATCTATGGATTAGGAATTTTCGTTAAACACATGGTTAGTCCTTATGTCTATTATTTCTGTTATATCCTTGTTTTATAACATTTGCAGATCATGGAATTTTTGTTATAGATGGAAGGTGGATGATCTCATACAACATTCCTATCTATTCCTAATGACATGTTTGCCATAATTTTTGCAAATTCATGATCAGATGATTGTGAAACAGTTTTTAGAATGTAACTCACATAAAAGTTGTTTTTATAGATATCAAACACCTTCACTATACCACAATATCATCGTGGATCTTGGATTGTATTTAATAAAATCTTATTTTTACAATATTGTCATATTTTCAAGAAAGGTAAATACTATCAATGAATTTTAAAATATTTTACCTTATCACAAGATTTTGAAGTGTATAATAATATCTAAAATGGTTCTGAAGAAAAATACCCCTGGGAAACCTATTTATATATTCAGTTATAATATATTCTCTCTGCACATACTTAGGGTATTTTAAAAGGGCAATTGATTGAATGTTTCAACTCAAACACGATCCGACTATTTTTATAAAAATCATGTTTTATCAGATGTTTTGAAATTATATGTCATACAAGATTATTTTCCAAAACTATTACTTTGAAAACACCCATATGACCCATGATATACAAGGTGTTTTTAGATGAAGGAAGTAAAATATTTTGAAGGATCTCTAAATCATTGCAGCAATGCATTGAGCTTTTACCTACGTGAACAAAATGAGGATAAAACCATATGGACACCATGATCAAGGTATGATGTTATTGATATTGGGAATGGTTTGATTTTATCATATGGAGGTGAAAACAACAATATAAAAGATGTTTAGTTCTTAATGTATTTGGATGAAAATGAAAGTAATAAGAAAACCCTTGAGGTTAAAACGAGTTAGGGTTATTATTGAGATTTATAGAAAAGGACAACCTATAAGATGGGTGACAACACATCATTTCTGATAAGGCCACATCAATCTAACCCCCAAATGAAGGGCAACAAGGGCGCATCTTCTAACACTGGCCTAAGTTAAGTCCTAGGTTAGTATGACTTATTCTTTTTAGTTATATGATTTTATGGTTAAATAATATTTTTATTTTGGGAAATTTTGTTTTATGATATGGATATCCTAAGTATAGGAATATAATTTAGTGATTAATTGATATTGGTTATTTTTAAAGACATTCTCTTTTCTAGGGAACATTAAATGCTTAAGGGAAATAAAAAACTATGTGATTTCATTTTTGGAGTAATGGTTGAAATTTTATTTTGGAAAAATCTATGATTTTACTGTGGACATATGGTGATTTGGGTTATTTATGGAAATGATTAACCTATGATAGAGAATATGTGATTAGTTTAATTACTATTTAGTATGAGACATTATGAGTTACCAATGTTATTTGGAGATAAATGTTATGATTTTTTTTGGAAGACTGTGTGATCAAATCCTTATGATTTTTGGGTTACAATCTTAGTTGGATTATTTTGAATATATTTTAAGGATAATTGTGCATTTAATGGACTTTGGTGATCTTTTGGTATTTTTTTGTCAATTTTGGATAATAAGTTTAGGATTTCTTTTTTGTAATATATTATCATTTTTTGGAATTATATGATCTTGTACTAACATTTTTGGTTTTAGGTAATGTATATGGAAGTGGGAAATATAAGTATAATCTTATTTAGATCATGTTATTACCTAGAAGTAGATTCTAGAACTTATGGTGTGACCCAATCATCATGATTACTCATTATTTTGAGAAAATATGAGTTTTCTATAGAAACATATTAGGGGATGAAACCTTAATTTAAAAGTAATTATATTTACTTATTTACTTAGTCTATCTCTTAAATAAATTCTAAAACATTATGAAATAGAACCTAAATCAGAAAAGGTTTATGTTTACTTTTACTACTAGAAAACCAATGTCCATATATCCCTTCATTGTTTTGTGGTTTTTTGTTGTTAACATTATCCGTATCATGGTTTCTATCACTCTCCATCATAAAATGATTGTTAGTTTTCTTTTCAATATGCATGATTTCATGGAATTTTAGTTTGTGTTATCTTGGGTGACCTTTGTAATTATCTTTATTTCTTTTAATGCGAAAGTTGTATTCACTCTTTTTCTTATGTGGGACTTTCAAAGATGTTTCCTTGCCCAATTTTAAAATTGTAGGGATAGATTTTCCAATAGAGTGGAAGTATGTAACATCCTAGTTAAATAAAGAATATGAAATTTTTATATTTATTAATATTTTGGAATTAAGTATAAATTTTAATTTAATGGGGATGCTATAATTTTTGGCATACCTAATACGCAACAATGGGTTTATTGGAAATCTAACGTTGCACAAAACGTTGAGTTATACTGAAAAAATAATAATATAATAATATTATGGTAGTTAACTCATAGCATTTGTATTTTTGGGAATGATCAGAACTAACTACAATATTATTATACATGTTTATTAAATGCGTTTACATTTATCTAATAAATTTCAGAAGGTTATAATGTTAATGAATCCAATTTTAAACATAAACACTCTCATATTCTTAAAAAAGATTGATTTACTAACTTTTTGATGGAGAACCTTTTTAAAATCTATATTTTTTCACTTTTATATATTCCATTTAAAAAAAATATTCTTCTTTAGAATAGAGAAATAAAATTTAAATTTGGATGAAATTTTGGTATTTTTCTGATAATGTTCATTTTTTAATGAATAATGAAAATTATTGAATTTTAATTGAAAACTACCTTATCATATAATTTATTTATAAAGATATATTGTTTGTCTAATTGGTTTTAATGTGTAATTTGATTATAGTTTTACCATTTAATCCAATTTTAGTCATTGTATGTAATTTCACTTTGAAATTGGACATAAACAGGTGTCAATCTATAGATAGTTATTATTTCTTATAAACACGTTTTTGGTTTTGACAATTGGAATTGATTTAAAATTATTTTCAATAACTTCTGTGTTTCGAATTTAGAAAAAATGATTCGATATTTTGAATTAGGAGGTCCAAACTATGTAAATAGGTAACTTTTATATTTATACATTATGAATATTTACTTCAGTAAATATTTTATTTACCATGGTTAAAGCATAAATATGGTAAATAAGGGTCAAAAATCATATTATAGTAATATTAAATTTCAATTACCTTATCCCTAACCCTATTGGATGAGATATTTCTCTCCAAGGGAATCCTCGGTTCTATTTTCGTACCCCATAAAGCCCCATTGGCGTGATAATAAAACATTATACTAATTAATTAAAAGGAAGGAAAAAATAACATAAACATTAATATTTTTACAAAAAATATTCATATGAGGTTATATTAGTTATCTCTTAGACTCTAAATATTATCTGGAAATATTAAAAATTTTCTAAAATCATGGTATTTTATTTTTGGATTCTTAGACATTAAATAAACAAATTTAATTCTGACACAATGGTGATTCAGTAATTGCTTCATTAATAAAGGGTTCGAATAAATATAATTATAAATATTAAAAAAATTATTTTGAAACTTTTTATGAAATATATTAATTTTATAGATTAGGGTGAATTTTTATCTTTCAATTAATGAATGGTTTTTTGAAATAATCAAGTTGGTTTGGATTTTCTAAAAAGTCATGATATGAATAGTATTAAAATTGACATAATATAGTTTTTAAATCAATAAAATGTTTTAATAAATGAAAAAATAGTCCTAAAATATAACATTAAGAAAAATAATATAAATTATGTTAAAAATTTGATTAATGATCCATTTTGAGTCACTTGGAATTTTATTGTAAATATATTAACCATATAGTTTGAATATATAAGAGGACCTGGTAAAATTAAAATTATTTAAAAAAGGGTTAAATAAAAAATATGAGTATTATAAAATACCAATAAAGATTAAAATTATTATTGGATGATTTTATTTAGACTTATTGACACCTTGAAATCATATTAAATATGTTTTTGACATTTAGAAATTGAATATCATTATATAATCAAATTATATTTTCAAATTTTCCAAAAGATCCCCTCCTCCCACTAAACAAAGGACATCACCTATAACCCTTAATCAAACCACTCAAGCCCTAGTGGATCTTCTAACATCTACCCAAATAATCTCTTATGAAACTTATATTCCTCCTAGAATCCTTACCTTAGGCAGAATGTAATTCATGCGATCCTTTTGGTTCAATACAAATGGAGTTACCTGATTTAAAGGTAATGTTTTCCCTCAAGATCTCCTCTTTTATTTTACTTCTTCACTCGCTATGCTCTTATTATCATTTTTTAACATTAAAACACCATTATATTCTATATAATAGGGTTTTTTTATAATTATTGAAACTAAACTTACAAACACCTCCATCAAATGGATATGAACATACAATTTTTGTGTATGGTGATCTGCAGCCTCACGAAACAATGATTATTCAATTATACCCTACTACCTCTCATGGTGGCCATTATGATGGAACTATATTTATATGTGATATATATTATATTTATATTTTATTTATTATTCTGTATTTTACATTTATATAATACCTTTATGGTTTCCATAATGGTTAAATGTGATAATTTCGTTTAAAGAAATGCAGACTACCACACCCTCAAAGTGATGTGACTCGTTCATTCCATATGTGGAACATAAAAAAAGGGGAATTTATAAAATTATATATATGATATTATTATGGAATTATAATATACCTATGTATCATTAGGTTTTCATTCTATTAAATACTAAATATAAGTTTAAGTAGTGTTCATGATTACGTACGGCTTAACGTTTCCATAAACGGTGCATTTAATTTCTTATATTATAATGTTATGTACTATTATAAATAAATATATATACCTGATATATATGATATATATGATATTTAAATCATTAATATCATTCTGGAGATTATGGAATTTTGACCACATGGACAACTTTTAATTATAGGAAGTTCATATTTGACCCAAGTACCAAATATCGACAAAATGACCATAATAAACATAATTTATTATGTAATGTTTACAAAAAGGTAATAAGTCATATAAAATGAATATTAATATTGAAAAATGTTCTTATTCAAGTATAAATTATCTTCAGTTTATTATTTAAGATATGTAATAATGAACTAGTTAAGTCAGACACGGGGTAAGGGAACTTCTTAAACGAATTTTCATTCTTTTGGTTGATCTTATACTTATTGTTTATGTCATTCTATAATTATGTGAGAAAGTAGTTTTGATATCTTATATTTTATGTATAATTGATTTATGCATACATATAGTGAATACAAATATTTTATCTATTTTATTTAGAAAATAATCATTGTAAGGGAACTTTTCACCTTTATTTTTTAGTCAAAGTCTTATTTTACGTTATGTATTTGAATTTCGATTCTCTTATGTTGGGATATGTTATTATATATCATTATTTCTATAAGTTTTATTTCCATGAGATGAAAGAAACATTTCTCTATCATCATATAATTTTCTTAATTTTTATGTTATGCTGTTAGGATGTTGAATTTTCGTAAGAGAATTTCTGAACTCAATTTCCACTCTTTGAGTTTTATGCATACTTTGTTAATTATATTATTTCAAGATTATGTTTCTGATACCTATTAATTTATTTTTCTTGAAATTTATAGTTACATTTTTGGGTATATAATTTTTCAACACATAATCACCACATTGCTAAATTCATGCATCATTTATTTTATATTTGAAAGGGATTTTTTCTCAATTTACATTCCATTGAGACTTATTTGTTATTATACACCAATTCACTTTTATATGGTGTATATACTTTAATTTGACATATTATACCATGAATCTCCTTATTTATCATGATATTATATGATTTGATTAATTTTATTCTATAATAATTTTTTATTTATGTATTTTCTGAAGGGGTAAGGGAATATTTAACTAAAACATTGTTTTAAATATTATAAATATTTATTATTCAAAATCATTCTAATAATATCCATGTTTTTAAAATAGATTTATTGATTTATTTATATGGAAATTAAAATTTTTAAATGTTGATTAATTTTTTATTCTTTCAAAGTGGTATGGGACAATTTGATTCCAAAATATATTTATTAAATGTTTTAAGTAGATTTAAAAAAGGTTTTGACAAAGCATTGATTATTTCATTATATTGAAATGATATATTGTGTTTGGATGGTGGAAATGTTATCTTTACATTATACTTATGTTATATGTTATAATTATGTTATGGTTATTGGGCATTATTTACGTATATGGGTTGATCCATGATAAACATATGGTGGGTGAGCCCGAGATTGCTCTCCAATTAATTGGGTAACGTGACAGAGGTATACGTTAATGTTTCTCATAAGAGATTTATAAAATATAATGCAATGGGTATTCCAAATATATCTCCCTACGTAGCTATTATAACTCTTATTGTTTTTTTATTCTCATACCATATTTATGAATAGATTTTCACAGGATATAGGTACTGTTAAGAGAATGGAAGAATTTAGGAATATTTTTATCATGAAAACAACTCTGGATTACTTTTAAGAGTTTTTATTTTATAAAAAATGGATACTAAGTAGAAGTGTATAATTTGTAAAAATTGAGATGTAATGTAATATTTATGGACTAATTCTATAAAAGTCTAATCCTGAATAGAACCTCAATTTTAATTATTACCTTAATTCAAGATTACATAATTTTTAAGACTGAATCCTTATAATTTCATATTCTTCTATTTTATTTGTTGGAAGACGTGAATATAAGTTGTGAAAATGGATAATAACAATGAACATTTTTTCAAAGTGTTTATCTATACAAACTTGTTATATAAATAAATATGTAATATATTAAGCACACCTTTCCAAGATCATTAAATCATCTTAAATATGTCATTATTATATGATATTACATTATAAGACAACCCATAATCCGTAATGAAATAATATCCACAATGTCGTCTACATGGGTGGATAAGTGAAACCATATAGTAAAATTTTATAATTTTTTCATGAGTAAGTGAATTTAATTTCATAATGATAATTTTTAATATGTAATAGGTTAATTATTTTTACCATCCATGATGGGTGGAAAGGAAGATTTAAATTTTTTGTTCATGGAGGTGGTTGTCTGCACATACACACGATTAATGATCCAATTTCATTATGAATGGATAAAATCATTTTATATTATAAAGGACCATTTAAAAAAATTAATCATAACCCAGAAATAAAATTTAATCATAAAATCAATCCTTGATACCATCCTTGTGAGGAAACGAGGAAAACAATAAACATAGCATTATGGGGAATAATAGTCCATATATATGCATGATCTATGTTATGATTTTTATTAGTATAAAGAATGGAATGAATATATATGGATTAATTAGTAAAATAAAATATTACTACAGTAATGATTATGAATTCATTATATTCTAAGTTTGTATAAGTTTAGGATAGTAGAAATTGCGTATGAAACACATAGAAGAAGTAGATACTCACAAGAGAGACATTAATTTCCATGAGGAATTAATCATTGAAAAGAAGGAATTTTGTTAACTTATAGTGACTAGTGGAATATGTTCATAGGATGGGGTTATAGGAAGAAAATTTGGAATAGTATCATGTATAAATTCAGTGATATGGTAATAATGTAAGTTGTATACTTTTTTGATTTTTATAAGAAAAGATAATGGTAGCTATGAAATCAACCCGTACATTTTTAATTATGTAATGTTACTATTCAAGGGTAAATGGTAAAAAAGAATAAAAGTATGGATGGTAATGTGAATGTGGGTTGAAACACACTTCAACCAATCATTTAGGAGAAAATAGTGAGTGTTTTATGGTTTCTTATTTTAATATTTAAACTTTTACTCTGATTCATTTTTACCTTCGAAATTAATTTTCAACTATAATAATTAATTTTAATAAAAAAGAATAACGGCACACCTTTTAACTAATTTGATCATAAATATTTTAAATTTCATGTTAATTTTTTCAATTTAAATTTATAAATTTGTGGAAAATTAATTCCAATAAATGCATACTTAATCATGTGAAAATTGTTTTATGAAAAATAATGTTTTTCACCATTAAATATTTATATAAGAAATAATTGTAATTAATATTGAATTTAAATAATAAAATTTATTAATTAAAAATAAAATTAAATATATATGTATTTGATGGAAATCTGAAACCAAATATGGCCATGAAATTAATTAATTCAATAAAAAGACAAAAATCATTTTTTAAATTATCATTTCCAATTATTTTAAAAAATTCTCACATAAGATATATATAGTCAATGAATATATTTATATTCATAATTTTATTTCATTAATACATATTTCAGACTTGAAAAGTTTTTGAAACTTATATAATATGATTATATAATGATAAAATGAAGAAAATTATAATTTTCACAAAACTGTATTTTTGAATAAAAAGCAATCATTTCATGAAGAAAAAATCACACTGAGTAAATTTTGATGCGAGGAAATAAAAAATAGATTTTTTTATAAAATTTTAATTATTTATTTTTTTAATTTAATTTTTAAAATATAATAAATGATATAAGTAAGAAAGATTTTATTGAAAACAATTTTTTCCATATTTTCTAGTAACAATTATATATCTCTTAATGTTCATATATTTTAATGTTTTGCCATTTTAGCATCAATTATTATGTTATTATAATATTTTATAGTTATTTTATGTTATTGTTTGTGTTTAACTCAAGTTATTGAATAATAAATAAATTTTCCATGTTCTAGAATTCCAGTTTGTATTACATAGGAGTAACCAAATTACAAAATATGTAAATATATATATATATATATATTATAAATATTTACAGAATCCATTATTTTTTAATAAAAAATATTTTTATATCATGTACTTTTTATTAAATAAATATTGTTATATTTTAATTAGGTGATTAATTTAGTGAAACAAAATATTTATTGATAATTTTTTTATTGTTACTGTTTTATATAAAGTAATAATAAAAACAACTAGTATTATAAAAATTTATTTTACTATAAAAATTTTTTATCATTATTTTATGATATTATTTAAAATTTAATATAAATAATACATGAAATTTCATTTCAAAAAGAAGATTCATTTTAGGATTTATAATGTCAATGTTTTTTATGGTGAAATTTTTGGATTTTTATAAAAATATTTATTTTTATGTGATAAGTGGGAAATATAATTTTCATAAATAACAATACATTTATGAATTTCTTGTTATATAATTAGGAATTTTTAATACATTGAACATTTTTATACGAATAGTGATGTTTTAATATATGGATTTAAAATTTTAAAATATTTTTTTAAATTTATAAACCTGTATTTGGAATTTTATATCTTAATTTAAAAATTTTTAACAAAATTTGTTTTTAATATATTATACATTTACTATTTTGAAACAATAATTATCAGTTATTAAAATTTAATAAAGTAGAACGTATTCTAATTTTTGAAACAATATTTCTAAATTATATAATTAGTGCCATTTTGATTTTTTTAATGAAATGATAAATTACATAAGTTAAAACTAGGTATCGTGGTGAAACAAATATATTAAAAATGAGAAAACTAAGTGGTAATTGGGATAAGATGTTAAATTTTTTTATAATTAGTTTTTTAGGTGTGGAAAGACATTATCCCTTCCTCTCTCTATTATTTTTAAACATGGGTCCCATTTAATGCGAGTAACATCCAATTAGAATTTTTTTTGTACATACAAAACATAATCCCTTTTCATTTATAAAATAGGCACTCCTCTCCTCACATACCCTTACACAAAAAACTGCATAGTTCATATTAAAAATATACCTTAATTTGTCCTCAAAATTCTTATACACTTTCCAATATTTTTTGTCTTCTCAGATGACCATCCCTCAAAGTCACAACCCCATTGTAAAGGAGATAATCCTAGAAGTGAGGTATAAATTTATAACCACTCCTTTCTCATTTATTTTTCGTTATGCTCACTTATTAATCATAACAAATAATTAAAATATCTCAATAAATATAAATTAATATTCATTATTATACTAGTATGTTAATATAAATTTGGTACAAATAGTACCCACCATTCGATTTTCTATTAAGAATAACAAAACCCTCATTCATTCATTTTATAAAATACTTATTCCATGACACAACATGTTTTTTAATTGAAAAGCATATATTTATGGTCTTAATAATGAATTTTATACATAATTATGATATTTATTACATATTATAGAATCTAAGATGCTAAATAAAATTACTCCTTTCGATAGTTATAAGGAAATGGAATCATCTCCCATGCATATATGTGAAGTACCTCCTCTATGGATTAATCCATGTTTGTTTTCCCTTCCTCCCCTTCTTGTGTGGATGGTCTTAAGATTCATTCTAAGGGATAAATATTTGTTTCTGATATCATTATGTTTATATTGTAAAAATATTGATAACATATTAATTATACGATCAACATACTGTCATCAATAATTAAATAATTTCAACTAAGCATACTTAGAGGAAAATCAATTTATATTAATTATATAATAATTTTATATACAACAATTATTCTTATAATCCCTCAAAATTATGACTTATTAAACTAATAAAAACTAAGTATGTTCATTATTCATATTTTATGACAAAAATATACAAAACAACACATAATAATCCATTAATCATGGCGTGTTCATCATTGGGTTAATTTATCCACCTACTTGAAAAATGATATCAATCAATATTATGGATGAATATGAGAACAAAATTAATGATATAACATGATATAAAGATGAAAATATTTATTTTTTTTTGTTATGGAATGTTAACATTTTTATTAAACATAGTAATTAAGAAAACATCTTTCATTCATTAAGAAACACTGAAACATTATCAATTTCATTTTCAAGGATAAATATTAAGAATGTAATTAAATGGATTTAAAACATAATAAATTATTATAAATCATCCCTAAAATTAAATTTAATGAACATTGAAATATTATATTTAAAAAAATAAAATATAAACTACTTTTATGAAAGTATTTAAAATGTTCCAAACTATATACACTCTATGCGGGATGAGAAGAAAAAATTTAACTAACTATAATTAATATAGATATTTACTATTTATTAAATGTAAAAAATGAAAATATATTTGAGAACATTTATGAATTACGTTTTTAAGATAGATATTTTTTTCATATATGTGGTTTGTGTAATTTCATGGAAGTATTGATATTATGTATGGGATTCACTGTCACATTTTCAAATTTATGAGACATTTTCGATATTGAAGATCAATATTTCAATAATTTAGATTTATTAATACCAAATTAATATATTCTCTTATATTTATCAAATTCGTGGTTTTTAAGATCCATATAAATTTTCTTCTTTATATGGACTCCAATTCAATGGATACCATTGTTGTAAGAAATTTCTTTCTCTAAATTTTGATTCATTTATACAAGTTACTTGTTATGCACTAGGTTTCATATTTATAGTATTTTATTAATTTACTATCCCATGAATCATCTATACTTTGTTATTTTCTGATTATTGGGATATACTAATACAAATAATGTTATTTTCTATATATTTTTTGATTCATGTTTTACCCATTAAGTATTTTATTGGTAATACAATTTTCATTCATCGAGTTATGATCATTACCAATATTTTTTATAATATTGGGATCATTTTTCACTTTTTATAATTTTTTATTCTATGATTTTTTTAATCTAAATATCCCTTTCGATATGTTACATTCTTTGTATAGTATATTTCCAGTAATATAATTTTAAAAACAAAATACCATTTTTTTGATCTATAATGTTTTATCATAAACATTGTTATTATATTCTTGGTTTTACCTAGCCAAGTATTTTATTATATATAATTTTATAATCTGCCTTTTTCAAATTGGCGTCTTTGAGAAATAAATTTTTATTACCCTTTTTATCATGTGGGTTTATAATAGAAGAAATTTCAATGTATAAAAATAGTTCTTTTCATAATAAAATGATTTATATTTGGATATAATTTTTTTATAGGAAATTTTTTATCATATTCATGTATCCATTGTTGGAAATTATTATTAAAATTAAAGGTTTTCAATTTCGTTCAATTTAACATCTCGAATGTCAATTATTAATTTGATATATTGTTATATATTTTACATCAATGAAAAAACAATCCTACAAAATATCTTTTAATTTTTCAAATCCATATTCTTGTCTACATTAAAAAGTATTTAACCTCATGTGACATATGTTACATGATTTATTCTCCAATAAATACATACATTTATAATTTTGTGGATTGAACCACCATGGTATCATGAAATTTGATCAATGTTCCCTTTTAGTGTGATTCTTTTTGGAATATTCTTTTAAAAGGATGTTTTTTTATCTATGTCAACCCCTACTATGTATCCTTTTTTACACTAGGATATTTTATTTTTTAATCCATCCATCTTATTTATGTGGATGGATTATTTAATGTTATATTTAATCAAAGAGATGGTGAATCACTTCCTTTTCCTTTCATATATATATATATATATATATATTCTTCTAATACCTTTTATTTGTGAATATCAAATTTTCCATGAATTTTATTTAAGGTTGTTCTAATTGATTCCATTATTCGATTTTTAGCAAAATTATTTTCATGATCAAATTCCCTTTATTATTATATTGTAAATACCATATAATTTTTTAGTTGATTGAATTATATTTAAATACTATGTTTTTGGATATCTTAGGTGCCCATTTTTCATTGGTTTATTGTGTTATTATTATTAGGGAAATTATTAATGATTTTCTTCTATGAATCCATTTGAAAAGGAAATGAAATTCAATTTAATTCACTGGGTTATTTATGATATGATGAATGAGACAAATTTTCTTCATAATTATTATTTATTATATATAAATCGAATGATTTTCTTGTAAATTTTTTATGAAACCCATTCTTATTCCTAGGTTTTAGTAACCTACTAGTTAGATGTTTTCTTTTGGTACACATGTGTATGATTCATATTTATTTGATAGGTGGTGTCACGACCCATCCTCGAGGGCCCGTGCCATGACTACCCCAAGCACACCTTCCATAGACTAGGGGCTGGTGACTAGCACCAAAGGTGTAATTCCCTAAAACATGGAACACAAGCTAGTTCGGGACGGGTCGGTCCGACCTGGTCGGACCAGACCTGTGCCCACTACGACCATTTAATTTGTTTTGGAAATATCTTTGGGACCAGACAACCGTTTAATGAACTGTCTACGACACTGGTAATCTTGGATTATGAAGGTCCATATTAGTATACCCCACTAGAGTTTGGGGTAGAGTTGAGGTATGGTCAGGTTGGATCGTGCACGAATCCAACTTGGCAGCCGGGGCTAAATGGATATTAACTCATAGACCAGCCATTTGATTGATGCATCATTAGTTTCGTTAAAACCCCGATGACGTGGAGGATATTTGGTATACCTCTTATTGGGACTTCGTGGTAGTTTTAGAATCAACTAGTATCTTGTGGAGAGGATCTTCCATAGATGAGCGAGCTTTTGTGTTGGAACCTAATATGAGGCTGAGTTAGAGTTTAAGATGATGATGTGTAGAAGATAACCTTCAGATATCGGTATGGCTACTATAAGTTCTTTTTTATGCCATTCGGTGTAACCAATGTTCCATAATTGTTCATGGGACTCATGAAAATGATCTTTCGTACATACCTCAATCGCTTTGTCTTAATCACCATCGAAAACATTTTGATCTACTCGACTACTGAGGAGGAGCATGCCTGTCATTTGTAAGTTGTATTGGACACACTCCAGGAGAAACAGCTTTATGGTAAGCACTCAAAGTGCTAGTTCTAGATCCTAGAGGTTCACTTTTTGGTAAATTTTATCTCGGAGGATATATTTGAAATAGATCCAGTGAAGATTGAGGCGGTACATGTTTGGGAACCACCTAAGAGTGTGACGGAGGTACAGATTTTCCTAGGTTTGGCTGGATACTACCGGAGGTTTGTACCAGACTTTTACAGAGTTTCAGCACCACTATCTGCCTTGATGAAGAAGGGGGAACCCTTCGTGTGGTCGGAGATATTCCATCAGAGCTTCCTAGAGCTGATGCAGTGGATGACTAGTGCCCCCATCTTGAGGCTAAAATAGGATGTCGTATGGTACATAGTCTACTGAAACACATTAGGGACTTGGCTCGGATGTGTCCTGATGCAAGAGAAAGTAGTTATCGCGTATGGCTCTCGAATTCTGATACAACATGAGAAGAACTATGCTACCCATGACCTAGAGTTAGCAGCAGTGGTCTTCGCCTAGAATATGTGGCGACATTGTCTGATGGGTGAGCGTTTTATAGAGTAGTTTAATCACAAGATTATCAGGTATAACATCTCTCAAAAGAACCGAACCTGATATAGAGAGTTGGCATGAGTTCCTCCAGGACTATGACTTCGAGATAATCTATACTCCTGGGAAGGGGAACATTGTTGTCGATGCACTTATCAGGAGATCTGGTATATAGTAGCTATGTGAGGCGATAGAACAGATGGATACTTTATAGTTATCCTATGTGGATAGAGATGGAGCAACCTTCCTTCAGTCTCTTACAATCACTCTCCGACTTCATATGTGAGTCAGGTAGGCGCAGTGTGGGGACACTGACTGCGAGATGCGACGTGCTCAGATATCCACAGGACATGCACCTGATGGATTTTATGAAGGTGGGGATCACGTCATACTCTTCAGAGGACGTACTGTGGTACCTGTGTCACATCAGGAGGAAGTGTTAAGGGAGTTCCATAAATACTCTTTAGCAGTACATCCATCAGTGGTAAAGATGTAATAAGACCTTCGACGACAACAATCGTGTCCAGGAATGAAGAAGGCAATTGCAGAGTTTGTCTCTCAGTGCCTCACTTGTCAGCATGTTAAGGAGGATCACTAGGCACCAGTAGGCTTGGTTCAGCCTTTATAGGTCCCAGAATGATATTGGTATGGTATATCCGTGAATTTTGTGATAGGACTTCCATATACATTGAGAGGACATTACTCTATCAGGGTGATCGTTGACCAACTCACAATGTTGTCCTGCTTCCTACTAATTAGAGATCAGGGTTCAGTAGAGAGCTTGGGATGCCTCTATGTGTAGGAGATTATGTTTTTACATGGAGTACCTTCAACAATTATCTCCAAACATAACGTATGATTTACTTCTCATATATGGAAGTGGTTGCAGGAGGCTTTTGGGATGCAGCTCTATTTGAGCACTGCCTTCCATCCTCAGACGAATGGCCAGATTGAGCGGACCATTCAGACCCTTGAGGATATGCTCCGTGCATGTGTCCTCAACTTCAGTCACAGATGGGGGGATCACTTACCATAAGTGTAGTTTTCATACAACAACAGCTATCACACCACCATTGGTATGGCGCCTTTTGAGGCGTTATAAAATTGACCATGCAGATCACTTCTATTCTGGACTAAATAAGGGGAGTCATTACTAGTGGGACCATATATGGTACGCGCTACCACAGAAAAGGTGCAGATCATCCAGGAGTGTATGAAGACTACACAGAGCAAGCCAAAGTTGTATGCTGACAAGAGACGGAGACCTCTAGAATTCGAGGATGGCGATCATATCTTTCTACAGGCCTCACCTCGATGTGGTTTGCTGAGATTTGGACGAGGTGGCATGTTATCTTTGAGATTCATCAGACCATTTCAGGTCCTTAGCAGAGTTGGCGAGGGGGAATACAACTTATCTCTTCCCCCTCAATTGCACCGGGTGCACTACGTCTTCCATGTATCCCAACTGGGGTGATATGTGCATGACCCTTTCAAAATCATCAAACATGGAGAGCTGGATGTCGATGATAGGGAGACTTTTATGGAAGTTCTAGTAGAGATTGAGGATCGACCGGAGTGGGTCCTTCATGGATGGTCTATACCTCTGTTGTGTGTTCATTGGAAGCAAAAGAACCTCCAAAAGAGCACATGGGAGTGGGAGGCTTAGATGCTTTATCATTAACCCCACTTGTTTACCTAGTTTGAGTTGTGAATTACGGGGGCGTAAAACATGAGGTGGGGAGAATGTAATGACTCAGAATTTCCATGAATTATTATTAATAAATGGGAATTTTACGAGTCCGCAAAAATTAATAGCACGTGATTCTGGGGACTAGTGTTCTCATAATCAATTTTTGATGTTTTGTTCGGGTATGTTTAGTAAACGTACGAGAGTGTTTTTCTAACTGTTGTTCGGTGATCAGAATTGAAATCTGAGGGCGCTGTTAAACTCGTAGCACCGATATTCTCTTAGGAAGACTTTCATCTCGATGACAGTTGGTCGAGGGTGAAAGTTAGTTTTTGGATTTTCATGGAAATAATAAAATAAAATAAACGCATATTTTATTTAATTTTTTCTATTATAAACACCCATTTGGAAGTTGGGGGTGGGGAAAACCACACCATAACATCCCATGAGAGGTAATGGTGGTAGGGCCCACCCGAACCTAACCTCGCATGAGAGGTTATGGTGTGGGGACCACCCAGGACTAAACCCTGAATTTAATTGAGGAAAACCTCTCAACTCCCTCATAAATGAGGGATAATCTCTTTACCTCCCTTAATGTAATGGTTCCACCCCCCCCCCCCCACTCTTTTAATGGTATCAACGCTTCCCCATTAATTAATTTTTCCATCTCATTTAATTAAATTATTCAATTTTAAATTTAATCCCATCAAAAAAAAATAATACATAATCTGTTATTTAGAGGTTCTATCTATTCATTTGTTAGAAAAAGGTTGTAAAAGGAGGATTAGAGCTCCTTGGAGAATACTCTCCAATGAAAAACGCTTTCTCCCAATGAAGAACCCTCCAATGAAGAAGAACACCGGCGAGGAATGCTTTATCCCAATGAAGAATGCTACACCGACATAGAACACCGATGAGGAACACATTCAACTATGAAGAATGTCCTTCGTCAACCTTTTTACATGGACTCCTTCTGACATGGGATGTCCTCATCCATGGCAAATCGACACACAACTTTTTCCTAAAGGTTCTTTGTCATGAACCGACCCTACCCGGGCTCGAGCTGCAACTACCCCAAGCTCGCCTCTATAGGCCAGGGGCTAGAGACTAGGGCCGAAGTCACAACAACTCAGGGAGGCCTTTGTCTAAGTACCTGTACACGCACACACGCAGCACACTCAATGAAAAAGTGCAGAGTAAAAGAAAAGTTAAGTAAAGAAAAATTGAAACTGCTATATATAAACCAAAACGTGCATCGTCCTCTACACGTAAAAAGAAAGATAAAGGTACACTAAAAAGTAAAGGGGAAAAACACCAACCCAATCAGAAAAGTGCCACAACCCAGCAACATGTAAACAAATGAAAAAAAGAAGGAAGGTTCCCCCACCTTGAACCCGACTCTGACCACCACACGCGGTCCAAGCTCCCAATCTCCCAAGCTCCTCTGAAGTCACGACCAACCTGTCTGTCGTCTGTAAGGTAAAACCAAGTGAGGGAAAAGCCCAAGTAGGGGTGAGTATAAAAATACTCAGTAGGATACTCCGAAGGCTCGAGGGAGCAACAAAGGAGGTACGGAAGGGTGAGTAGTAGAGAGAACAAGAAAATTAAAGGAGTACAACAAGGGGTGAAGTGGAGTAATAGTAGAGAGTCCATATCAACCCTACAAGAGGAAAGAAGGTAGACTCGTCCAAACACAAGGAGCTAGAAACAGTGAGAATATGAAATTCCCATCGAGTCTTCACTACCTATAGCAGGAGAGTAGACTCGTCCAACCATGATAATATAGACACAGAAAGCACGTGGCATACCTCGCGCATCTTCGCCTCTCCGGGAAGGAGGGTATCCAAACCCAAGAAGTGGGTACTGGAACAAGGTATATATATATCTTTATGCTTAATCAAGAAGCCCAAACAACATCGTAAGGGGATCTCCATCCTATAGATGAGCCCAAGAAAATAGTATCCAAAAGTCCCAGAAACAACACCAACAATGCCCAACATCCCACATATCTGCCACGAACTGCAAGTCAAGGGCTCAATCACTGCACCTCGACAATATCCTTTTTCGGCGGCACTGACTCGCACGCATGGTTTTTGGTCGCGTCACAAGGATGCGTCTCAGTGGGGAAAATGCTCCTCGTACTTGAGAGTTCTGGGAGAACATTAAACCACACCACGTCACTGCCACACAGTCGAGAGGTCTGCTCAAAGTCGATAGGTGACCCACTGCCCAGCCCACTGGAGGATCCCTGGAAGTCAACAGGTTCCCACTACAGGGAGACCCGGAAAGTAGACCGGTGCCACAACGCCCAGTCCGGTAATAGAGTAATCTGCAAGAGGGTGACCCGGATAATGTCGGCGACGGGACCACTGTCCATCCCAGCAGGAGGTAACCTAGCATCGGGGACCAATGCCGAGCCTAGCTAGAAGTAAGCCCGGCATTGGGGACCACTGACCAGCCCAGCTAGTGGTAAGCCCGACATTGGGTACCACTACACCGCCCCGCTGGAGGTAAGCCCGACATTGGGGACCGCTGCCCAGACCCACTGGAGGTAAGCCTGGAATTACTTTGGTCATCCCTACTGGATGGTACTGCTCCGTGAACATCGTTGTACTGGCCATCCATGCTGGATGGTAACCCACTGGAGAGCCCTGCTTGAAACAACCCCAACCCTGCTGGTAACAACCTTAGCACTACTAGAAACAACCTCAGACCTGCTAGAATCAACGTCATCCCTGGTTGAAACAACCTCCTGGGTAGAGGATCGGTGCCCGCATAAAGTGTTGGTCACACCGAATCCACAAGAACTCTACCAGGGAACATGAAGCAACGAGAGAAACTCCCCGAACCCTCAGGGTGATCATGCTCCAATCCAATGAGTCACTGTCGAAGCGGACCAAGACAACTCATCCCAAAACGTGGGAAAACACCCACGCTGTACGAGAACATGTAGTCGCAAATGGTACCGCAGTCCGATGAAAGGGCATGGTACTAAAACCCTACACAGCTGATGAAATAGAGGAAATGAACCATCTCTGTCAGCCAAACCATCGAGGATGAATCCAGGGGGAGACCACTCAACCCTGATGTTCAAAACCATCGGGAAGAGGGCCAGGGGAAAACTCAACCCTTCTGGTCAATAAATGAGAACAAAGGGACCCTCTACGTTGTGAGAGGTCAATAGTACGTAAAGAAGAGCACACCACACATATAGGGCAACCACGACGTGTGGCTCCAAGTCAACCCCAACAAAGCACATAAACATTCGAAGGTACCAACATCCACATGTACCTCCCAGTGCTCCCGTATACTCCCAGAGTATACCACGTCTCTATCCCAAAGGCAAACGTGCACATGACACCCATCGTCAACGCCAAGGAGTGAATGCAAAAACTCCACCTCAAAGAACCAGGTGAAACAAACCACATCTTATGAATCATGTATATCACTCTACCAAGAGTGCACGATCACACACCATGGGTCCTCTATAAACATGGTAGGACGAACTACCACCGGAGCAATTTTCATGCCTCCACATTTAACAAGATCACGCAGGAGGATCCGCACAACCAAACAGATCGCACTGTTGTAATCCTCGCGAAAAAACACGTGATATCGACTACTTACTCACCTCCAACATATATCTGACAGAAAAGTCACCAACACCGCCTCACGCCCAAACGACGTCCCGTGATCCCGAGCCTCGGCCCCAAAAATAGTGGGGCGCCCCGCACCACTACGATCCCCTCGAGAAAACACATCAAAACGACAGCTCATTTGAGCGCAACAGATATCCGGAGAAAAAGATATGTTCCGGCTACCCGCGAATGAGCGGTTCCACACGGGACCTGCACCCCAGTCCCGAAGAGCTGCCAATGGATCACACCACTGCGATCCTCTTAAAAAAGCACACGAGATGGACTAATCACTTTTCCAAAACGGACACACGATGATAAAGATGGAAAATCACCGTCAACGCCCAAACAACCATCGCGGGGCCCGCACCACTGTGTGGAATTACAGTGGGCAGACTGCGCCAATGTGATGCCCTAGGAAAAACACCCATCATCTACTACTCGCATGCCCCGAACAGACGTTCGATGAAAAAGCCGCTAAAAGTGGCACGCAGCTCAAAAGACGGGTTGTGGGTCCGACACCTCAAATTCGTCCTCAACGCCTAAAACCACCCTGTAAATCACCACCTCGTTGGCAGGTTCCCAACGCCACTGGCGGCGCTCAAAACCGACGTCAGATGCATCCGCGCCGCCCAAACCAATAATCTCGGAAAAACTGCTCGTCCACTTAAAGACACGTAGTGCCTCTGCGGCCCCTTGTTTCCGGAATTAAAAATTCCTGAAACCATCTCAAAAATTCTGGCTTGACGTCAGGTCGACGCCGCCGTAGAAGACGTGCAAAACGGACGCCCGTAGAGAAAGTTACGGGCGTGAGAATACTGAGGGGCAAAGCCCCTTGGGCTGGACCAGCCTGCAGCCTCGCCGAGCGGGCCGGCTGTGGACCTGCGGTCAATGCGTATACTGGCCACGAGGATCTGGTCGCGCTAGCCACATGAATACCTGCCTTCGGCGGGTCTTGTTCCACCGCGGGGTCGCGCGCTGCGATCCGGAGTCTACGAGTCAACCAGCCGGCACAGCCGGCCAGCTCTTCTGCTCTGCGCCGCGCGAAGCCGCCATGGCCGAGGACTCTCCATCGTGCCGATGTCCTCGCATAGCCGCTTCCTGGAGCTCCTCCGTGCCCACTCGCTGGACTGCCATCCCAGAAACGTCGCGCCGCCGCTTGAACCTCGTCGGACCACCGGAAAACCCCCAGAACTCCCAAAATTCCCGTCAACTTCGCTGGACCACTACGTCCTCCTCGTAACTCGGATTTGAATTCGAAAAATTGCAACGGAAAGAAAAAATTGTATACCACACGTCCGTGGGATTTTTTCAAAGATTTAACAGAAAATAGACACATAAAAATGAACTCAATGTAGGTTCGGGAATAAAAATTGAAACCACAACAATCCTACCTCGTGGGCATTGCCCGGAGCTTCACGAAGGAGCCACCACCACGTCGTCACCTTGCTGGAGCTTCCTCGCCGAAGTGAAGGAGGAGAGGGAAGAGGTTTGGATGGCTTTGCTAGGGGGTGAAGAAGGGAGGGGAAGGGGATGAGGGTTTAAATAAAATTAAAATTTTAATTAATTTATGCCTGTAATTTAACCCACATCTGAAACCTTCAATAGAGTCGAGGTTAAGCCTCCCCTAGGCCACAAACCACCTCTCGAGCACAAATGCAGTCTCGTATTGTGATTCCGAGATTCCGTTCAAAAGTTATAAAGTTGAACGCCCAAAGCCGCCAAATTATGAAAATGCCCTTATGTCCATTTTTCACAGACGGGCCGCGCTTACAAAACTTAAACCCTTCCTAGGGTAAACAGAACATTCCTAACTCAATGGTTCCCTCGGTTTTCCAATCCAAGCCACCGTTTAAGAGATACTTGTGTTTCAACATTAAACAAATAAATAAATCAATTAATTTATCTGTTTAACGTTCCAAAAGTGAACGAGGGGTCCAAACGCCCTGCGCTGGCATATTTTATGTCGTTCTTAGGGTAAACACCCCATTCCGAACCCATCCGTACACTCAGATCTCTGATCCGGAACACCGTTTAAGAGTTATAGCATTTATTTGGCGTTTCTAGTGTGAACGCACTGAAAATTTTATTCCGGCCACTCCGGGGCTCAAAATCGCACGCCGTCTGAGTGTGCTGCTCTGAAATAACATCAAGAATATTACAAAGTCTTTCGTAGAAAAAACCAGGTTCTTACATCATTCCCTCCTTCAAGATTTTCTTCCCAAAAAAGAAAAACTATGGAGTAACACATGGTACTATGCCCACACCTGGATTTACCATACCTAGAAAAACCCATGCACAGCTCTGCATCACCGCACACAGACCAAAGTATTGATCCATTCACACGAGGCCGGCCCTTGCAGATGGCATGCACCCACTCCGGACTATGGGGTTAGGGCAAGGTGGTAGGGCACCTCTCCATCCCTTTCCACGATCTCGAATAGCCCGAAGGCCCTCAGGGGTAGCTCACCTCCCCGGTCGAACCTCTATGTCAAACGCCGTGACTGGAATCACCGCCGTCACCTAGAACAAGGCCTGGTGATTCCCTCCTTCAAAATAATCATATTGTGAGACAACAAAGGATATTTGGTCACGCAAGGTTCTACAGTCAATGTCACTCAACCAAGACTCTCTTATATGCTGGGGGAGTGATGGAGTTGACGCCATCGACCCAAGAGGAAGGTTACACACCTTCTAATCTACCAACACAGTGTTACACCTGACGCCCTGCATCACCCTGGTAACAACTCAAGAAAGAAGGAGGGAGAAAATCATTCCACACACAGAGAATATCAATTCTACTATAGAATGTAGAAGTGTTGTAGATCATACCTCCCATCACCTCATGCTCTACAGGATCGTAGACATTCAAAGCTCGCGACTGTCTGTGGTCCCAACTGTCAGCTCACGGAGCCTGAATTGGATGACCTAGTGGTTATGGGAAGACCTCGTGAAGCTGTCCCCACTCCTAGATCATCCCGCTCCTCTTATAGCACCACCTCCCTGGGTGCTACTCCGATCACGGCACTGCCTCTGTTGTGGTGGTGCACCTACTGCCTGCCAGAAGCTCTATGCTTGCCTGGTCGGGCAGTCCTATGCGAGGTGACCTCGACCATCGCAAGCATAGCACCGACTCTATCTGGGCTGCACTGGTGCCCTACGGCACCACTGTGGTGTACAACCACGCCCCTGAGTCCGATTTTCAAAAAGCCACCTGCATCGAGGTTGTGCTTGCCAGTGCCTGCTAGCTGCGGTAGACGTCTCAGCTCCAACATGCCTATTGCCACCACCAACTCCAGAATGTGACAAGAATCCCTCTGTCACCAGTGCCTGCTCTAGCACCCCGGCATATGTGGAAATGGCCAAGGGTTCTATGACATCATGAATCTCTCAGTGGAGACACTCCTCAAACTTTCGTGCTCAAAAGTTGTCGTCATGGACCAAGTCCGGGTAAAAGCATGCATGGTCTGCAATACTAGTCGCGTACTCGGCCACTGTCATCCCTCCCTATAGAAATTGAAGGAGCTCTTGAATCCTAACAGAGCACAAGTAGTAGGGGAAAAACTCCTCACAGAACAAAAACCGAAAGTCAACCCAGGAAAGTGATGACTCATCTAGAAACTAAGTCACCAGACTCCACCAATCCCAAGATGATCCACGAAAAGGGGTGTCTTCCAAATCCACTCTCTGATCTGCCGGTGTCTGCACAAGCCTGAAAAGTTAAACCACTACCTCGATCCAAATCTCTGCTGCTTGAGGGTCTGGCTCTCCACGAATCCTTAATGGTCTTTGACGCTGGAACTCACAGAGCATGTTCAACCTGTGCTCAAGCCCTGCCTGCTCTACTGAAGTTGTCTGCTGCTCAACCGGTGGGGTGCTGCTACCGGCCCACCCGGAGAAAGGGGCTCGCATGATGGGTCCTAGACTGTGGCCTCGTAGCTCACAAGGTTGTCGTCAGGAACCAATGATGGTATCCTGGATAGATGTCTTCACAGAGACATCTTGAATATTATCAAGGAGTGTCGTGATCAGATGAGCATATATGTACATACCAATAACAACAATGATGGGGAGCTGGCTCGAGAAGGAAAGTCAAAGACTCAATCCTATGTGATGCACAAAACCAGTTTTTTCTGCATCAAGTGTCTTAGCATGCTGAGCCAAAAAGCGGGTTATCAATGTCCTGGTGAATGGATACATCGGCCGCTGCACCATCACTGGACTCCCTGGCCTGAGAGCCACTCTCGAGACCCGTTAACACTGTTACCGTAAATCCCAACCAATTCCTTTTTTTAGGAATGTCCGAACAGCGTCCAAAGGAATGAACCACCTCTGATATCACTTTTTCACGACCTGACGCTACCCGGGCTCGAGCCACAACTACCCAATGCCCGCCTCCATTGGCCAGGGGCTGGAGACTAGCGTTGAAGGCACAAAAACTCAGGGAGGCCTTTGCCGAAGTACCTGTACATGCACACACGCAGAACAATCAATGAAAAATTGCAGAGTAAAAGAAAAGACTAGTAAAAAAACGGAAACTGGTATATATAAACCACAAAGTTCATCGACCTCTACAAGTAAAAAGAATGATGAAGGTACACTGAAAAGTAAAGAGGAAAACATGCGCCCAATCAGAAAAGTGTCCCAACTTGGCAACAGGTAACCAAAAGAAAAACAACTTGAAGGGTCCCCCGCCTGGAACCCGACTCCGACTACCACATGTGATCCAAGCTCCCAAGCTCCTATGCTCCTCTGATGTCACGACCAACCTGTCCATCATCTGCAAGGTCACACCAAGTGTTGGCAAAGCCCAAGTAGGGGTGAGTATAAAAATACTCAGTAGGATACCCCGAAGGCTCGAGGGAGCAACAAAGGAGGTACCGAAGGGTGAGCTGTAGAGCGAATAGGAAAAGTAATGGAGTACAACAAGGGTTGCATTGGAGTAATAGTAGAGATTCCATCTCAACCCAACAATAGGAAAGGAGGTAGATTCATCCAGAAACATGGAGCTGGAAATGGTGAGAAGATGAACTTCCTGTCGAGTCTTCGCTACCTATAGCAGGAGAGTTGACTCATCCAACCACGAGAAGCTAGACACGGAAAGCACGTGTCATACCCCGCGCATCTTCACCTCTCCGAGAAGGAGAGTAACCAAAACAAAGAAGTGGGTATTGGAACAAGGTATATACATATCCTTTTTCTCAATCAAGAAGCCCAAACAACGTCATAAGGGGATCTCCATCCCGTAGCTCAACCCAAGAAAATATTATCCAGTAGTCCCAGAAATAACACCATCAATGCCCAGCATCCCACACATCTGCCCCGAACTGTATGTCAATGGCTCAATCACTGCACCTTGAAACTATTCTCTTTGGGCGGCACTGACTCGCCCACATGGTTTTAGGTCGTGTCACAAGGATGCGTCTCGGTGGGGAAAGCACTCCTCATACATGAGAGTTCTGGGGGGAATGTCAAAACACACCACGTCACTGCCCTGCAGTCGAGAGGTATGCTCAAAGTCAATAGGAGACCCATGGCCTAGCCCTGTTGGAGGAACCTTGGAAGTCAATGGGTTCCCACTATAGGGAGACCCGGAAAGTCGACAGGTGCCACACTGCCCAGTCCCGTAATAGGGTAATCTACTGGAGGGAGACCCGGCTAATGTCGGCGACATGACCACTGCCCAACCCAGCTGGAGGTTACCCGGCATCGGGGACCACTTCCCAGCCAAGTTGGTGGTAAGCCCGACATTGGGGACCACTGCCCAGCCTAGCTAGAGGTAAACCCGGCATCAGGGACCACTGCCATGCCCCGCTGGAGGTAAGCTCGGAACTACTCTGGTCATCCTTGCTGGATGGTACTGCTCGGTGAACACCACTGTACTAGCCATCCCTACTTGATGGTAACCCACTAGCGATCCCTTCTCGAAACAACCCTAGACCTATTGGTAACAACCTCATCCCAACTGGAAACAACCTCAGCCCTACTGGAAATAACATCAGCCTTGCTGGAAACAACCTCAGACCTACGGGAAACAACCTCAGCCCTGCTGGAAACAACCTCCTGGGTAAAGGATCGGTGCCTGCGTAAAGTTCTAGTCACTCCGAATCCACAAGAACTCTACTAGGGAACACAAAGCTACGGGAGAAACTCCCCGGCCCCTCAGGGTGGTCACGCTCCAATCCGATAAGTCACTATCGAAGCGGACTAAGAAAAGTCATCCTAGAATGTGGAAAAACACCCACGTTGTACGAGCACACATAGTCGCAAATTGTGCCACAGTCTGGTGAAATGGAATGGTACTAAAACCCCTCACAGCTGAAGAAACAGAGTAAACATACCATCTCTGTCGGCCAAACCATCACGAACGAAACCAGGGGGAGACCACTCAACCCTGCTGGTCAAAACCATCAGGAGGAGGACTAGGGGAAAACTCAAACCTACTAGTCAACAAATGAGAACAAAGGGACCCTCTACATTGCGAGAGGTCAAAAGTACGTAAAGTAGAGCACAACACGAACATGGGGCCCACACGACGTGTGGCTCTAAGTCAACCCCAACCAAGCACATAAACATTCTTAGGTACCAACATCCACATGTATCTCCCAACACTCCCGTATACTCCCAGAGTATACCACGTCTCCAGCCCAAAGGCTAACATGCACACGGCACCCATCGTCAACGCGAAGGCATGAACGTAACAAATCCACCTCAAAGGACCAGGCACGGACAAACACATCTTATGAATCATTTATATCACTCTACATAGAGTGCACGATCACATGCCAAGGGTCCTCTACAAACATGGTAGGATGAACCACCACCAAAGCGCTTTTCATTCTTACACATTTAAAAAGATCGGTCAAGAGGCTCCACACAACCAAACGAATCACACCGTTGTAATCCTCACAGAAAAACACACGAGATCGACTACTTAATCACCTCCGATGTATATCCGACGGAAAAGTCACCAACACCGCCTCACGCCCGAACTGCGTCCCGTGATCCCAAGCCTCAGCCTCGAAAATAGTGGGGCACATCGCACCATTGTGGTCCCTTCGGGATAGCACATAAAAAAGGCTGCTCAATTGACTGCAATAGATATACTGAGAAAAAGATATGTTCCGTCTCCCCGGGCATGAGCGGTACCACGGGGGACCTGCACCCCAGTCCCGAAGTGCTGCCAACGGATCGCACCATTGCGATCCTCTCGAAAAAGCACACGAGATGGAGTAATCACTTGTCCAAAACAAACACCCGGTGATAAAGATGGAAAATAACCGTCAATGCCCAAATGGCCCTCGCGGGGCCCACTCCATCATGCAGAATTATAGCGGGAATATTGTGCCAATGCGATGCCCTCGGAAAAACACCCAACATCGACTGCTCGCACGCCCTGAACGGACGTCCGATGAAAAAGTCGCTAAAAGCTGCACACAGATCAAAAGACGGGCCATGGGGCCCACACCTCAACCTCGTTCTCAATCCCCGAAACCACCCTGGAAAGCACCACCTCGTTGTTAGGTTACCAACGACCCTAGCGGCGCTCAAAAATGACATCGGATGCATCTGCGCCGCCCAAAACAAAAATCTCAAAAAAATGATCGTCCACTTAAAGACATGTCGCGCCTCCACGACCTCTTGTTTCAGGAATTAAAAATTTCCAAAACCATCTCAAAAATTCTGCCTCGACGTCAGGTCTGTGCCGCCGCAGACGGCTTGCAAAACGGGCTCCCGTAGCGAAAGTTACGGTCATCGGAAAACTTAGGGGCAAAGCCCCTCAGGCTAGACTAGCCTGGATCGGCCAGTCCGCACGGCCTGGGCCGGCTGTGGACCTGCGGTCCATCCGCTGTCTAGCTCAGAGGGGCCAGTCTCGCCAGCCGCGTGAAGACCTACCTTCGGCGGGTCTTCTTCCCCTATGGGGTCGCGCGCTATGACCCCGAGTCTACGAGTTAACCGACCGGCACAGCCGGCCGGCTCTTCCGCTCTGCGTCGTGCGATGCCGCCATGGCTGAGGACTCGTCACCATGCCAAAGGCCACCTAGAGACGCTACCTAGACTCTTCCATGCCCGCTCGCCGGACCGCCATCCCGGAAACTCTGTGTCGCCGCCTGAACCTCGCCGGAACGCCGAAAAACCCCCAGAACTCCAAAAATTCCCGTAAACTTCGCCGGACCACTGCAGGCTCCTCATAACTCGTATTTCAATTCCGAAAGATGCGATGGAAAGGAAAAATTGTATACTACTATTCCATGGTACTTTTCAAAGATTAGACAGAAAATCAACACATAAAATTGAACTCAAATTAGGTGCGGGAAGAAAAATTGAAACCGCAACAATCCTACCTCGTGGGCGTTGCCCGGAGCTTCACGGAGGATCCACCGCCTCGCCGTCGCCTTTCCGGAGCTTCCTCTCCGGAGTGGAGGAGGATAGGGAAGAGGGTTAGAGGGCTTCTCCATAGGGTGAACAAGGGAGGGGGAAGGGGATGAGGGTTTAAATAAAATTAAAATTTTTAATTAATTTAAACCCGCAATTTAACCCACATCTGAAACCTTCGACAGAGTCGAGGTTAAGCCTCTCCTAGGCAAAAAAAAACCGCCGTAGCACAACAGAGGTTTGTAATTTGATTCTGAGCTTCCGTTCAAAAGTTATAAAGTTGAACGCCCAAAGCCGCCAAATTACGAAAACGCCACTGGGGCCATTTTTCACAGACAGGTCGTGCCCGTGAAACATACACTCCTCCTAGGGTAAACGACACATTATGAACTCAACGGTGCCCTTAGTTTTCCAATCTGAGCTACCTTTTAAGAGATACTAGTGTTTCAACATTAAACGAATGAATCAATTAATGTATTTATCTGTTCAATGTTCCGAAAGTGATCGAGGGGTCCAAACGTCCCGCGATGACATGTTTTATGTCGTTCCTAGGGTAAAAACCCCATTCCAAACCTATCCGTACACTCGGATCCTTGATCCGGATCACCGTTTAGGAGTTATTGCATTTATTTTTCATTTCCTCTGTGAACGCACTGAAAATTTAATTCCAGCCACTCCGGGGCTCGGAATCACATGCCGTCTGATGGCGATACTCTGGAATAACATCAACAATATTCCAAAGTCTTTCGCAGAAAAAAATAGGTTCTTACATTCTTCTTCTTCACCATGACATTGTCAACGAACAACAAAGAAGGTAGGGATTTTATATAAGTTTGATATTATTCCCCTGTATTCTTCCTTCAAAGAAAAAGAATCGTTGTAGACATATTCCTTGAAGTATGGGAATAATTTATTGTAAGAAGGGATTTATGTTCTTCATTCTTACCTTCTGTTGAGCCGCCTGCTACCAATATAATCGTGGAGGGTGCGGGCCAAGAAAACATGGCCCGACCACTTCGTTGATCTCCTTCGGTGTTCTTCGCGATGGAGAAGGACGAAAACCTACGTGGAGGAGCACAAGAATGGCGGCCGCCACAACCGCCATCCGCGACAAAGGAAACGGCACACGACACCGCCCTGTGGCACCGTTGCCCCGTTGCGCACTCGCGGAAGCCTCTGCAGAGCGGCCCGCACCATCACTGCGGCCCTATGGCTCTGTCGTTCGTGTACCCCCCCCCCCCCCCCCCACACCCTGCTCTATTTCTGTCCGCACACCCTGCTCACCCTACAGATCCAGCATCGCGGCACCCTCCCAATCCAACCCCAGCCGCTGGCCTCCCGAGCCCCGACTGAGTCAGCCTCTCACACCCCACGCAGCGCCTCAGCAAAATGGCCTCTTGTTCCCCTTGCGACACCCCGACCGAACCATCCCATGCCCTCGTGGTGCCCTCCGGGCTGGGTCACCCACCCAGATCCCTCCAGGCCAAACCGCCCTCTCGCCAACCAGCGGGCGGTCTAAGCCCTTGCGGTCGGTCCGCGCTCTCTTGGCTCTTCATGACCCCTCACGACATACAGGGCTAGGCCTAGTGGGCTGGGACAAACCCAACGGGCTGGCAGTCCCAACGGGCCTAGCTAAACCCAATGAGTCAGGCCGGGTCAACCCAAACCGGTTCCATCCAGGCTGGGTCGGGCCGGGTCGGTCTGATCGGGTCGCACCGGACCCAGGCCCACTACAAACATTTACTTTCTTTTGGCCATATCTTTGGTACCAGGAATACATTAGATGAACCGCATGTGGAACTGGTGATCTTGGAGTATGACGGTCCCTTTGAAAATATCCCACTGTAGTATGGGGTATAGTTGAAATACAGTCCGGTTGGATCGTGTAAGAATCCAACCTGGCCCCTGGGTCTAAATGGCAATTAACTCAAAGACCGGGCGTCCAATTAACACGTTTTTAGTTGTGTTGAGACCCTTATATCGTGGAATATATTTGGGATACTTCTTATTGGGACTTCATGGATGATAAAGCATCGACCAGTAGCTTTTGGAGCGGATCTTCCAGAGATAAGCTAGCTTTTGTACAAGAACTTAGTAGCTGGCTGAGACTTGACAACTACTAACCGATTGACTAAGTGTGACTTGACTAGCATAATGGGGAACGACTAGTTGTGGCATAACACCCATGTAGGAGGAGCGCCTAGTTGTGTTGGCAGACCTAAGGTACTCGACAGGATGAGCAACTCTACAGGATATGAGGGGGAGCACCTGGTTGTGGTGGTAGACCCATGGTGGGGAGAACCTCTGCGTGAAACATCATACTCATAGTACTCGACAGGAGGAGTACCTCTGCAGTAAAAGGTTATTGGGAAGCGCTCTTGGTGTCACGGTAGGCCCACTATACTCGACAGAGGATGAGTTCTCTTGCAACCGTGGTTTTGATAATGTGAATAAAAATCCTTGTTGAGAAAAGTCATTAACATTTGTGTTTTCCTCTTGATTGAGAAGGATTACATGATAACATAGGTATATGTATGGGAATATACATATGGGGGGTTTCCTATAGATATTATACTTTGTGATTTATCCTGGTTGGATTTTGTGTGACATTGAGGGTCTTGAGGTCCCTACCGAGTATCGTTATACTCACCCTTCCACGGGCTATCCCCACACATCGTTGTGTTGGATACAGACTATGGACATCATTGATTGAGGCTGAGAGTACCAGGACTGGACTGAACCCATAGGTGGTCCTTATGACGAGTCAGTACATGAAGGAGACTGACAGATGTGGAGTGCTGAGGAGGCTATCTTTACTTACCCTTCAAGAAGGAATTCGAAAGGATGACCCACCAACTGTTACACCTTTCTTATGTTGTACTTGTACTTCCAGTTCCTTGTAATTTACAGTTGGGCTTGTATTTCTGGCCCCTTTTACTCATCGTCACCCATTTTTTATACAGTTTACATAGTGTTTTTTATCTAGATGTGTGCTCTGTTGTGTGCGTTTAATGGTTATAAAGGAAATACCTTCCTAGTATTAGGGTATTATGGATTTGGTGCTAGTTTTCAGCCCTGGCATATGGAAGGCGGGCTTGGGATAGTCATGACACAAGCCCTGGGGTATTGGTCATGATGGGTGGGCCCTATATCTTCTAATATATTGGGTAAAGACTTACAAATCACGATATAATGGGGTAATGAGAAGTGATGCACAATTTAAAAATGGAAATGGGTGATTGAAGTTTGATCCACTGAAATAAAATATGAGAAAAGCCTTATACATGATGGGAAACATTTTGTGTTACCTAATTTAATATATTTTGATTTTAATGATTTTGGATATGCCATTATTCTCAAGTATTCATTTTTTCTTAGATATGAACCATATTCATGATGTATTCTTATTTTATGAAATGATTTGTTATCTTTTAATTATTAGGTATAAATTTCATATATTGCATTATTATTCCCATATGATCATCTTATACGCACTTATGATCCTTTATTGTTATCACTTTTTTTATCCTTACTGAGAATCTGAGATCACCCCTATATTATTTATCCTTTTTATCTTGGTTATGATGAATATAAATATATATTATTTTTATTGAAGAATATATTTAGTGATGAATTTAAGGGAGATGTTGAGTAATTTTTATATATTAAGGTGTTTTTTATATAGTGTAAAAAATTTACATTCAATAAAAAATTCATGTTTTTTAGTCAATGTTTTTTTCTAATTATATAAATCCCTTAAAAATAAAAGGATGTTTGAAAGAATTGAAATTAAATAGTTTCTTCGTATCATGTAAAATGGATGGCCATATTTAGAGGATGATAATATTGGTATCAATATAGGTTTTAGATAGTTTTGTAAATTATGTTTTTGTTTTTTTAGAAAATTTATAAAACTATAATTGTCTTCCATTTTTGAAAAGTTGTGGTTCTTCCATATTCCTATTTTATAGATAAAATTTATATTAGTTGAGATAATTTTTAATATTTTTTGGATTTAGATAATAAAATATTAATAATATCGCTAGGGATAAGTTAAAAGGATAAGTACAAGTATAATATAATATCCAAATGAAATATTAAGTTAGAGATTGTGTGGTTCTCCAATAAATTATATCCCAGTATGGATACTTGAAAGTGGACGCGACTATGGAACAAATTCACTTAGGGGTAATCAAACCAATAGGATGATTGAATATTGAATTGATATACTCATATGTGAATGATAATAGAGACTAAGACTAAATTACAAGATATAAACACCTTTGGAATATTCTTAGCTCTTTTATATTTTATTTAAAAATCATTATGGAAAATTTATTTCCTAATTTCATTAGACACTGGGGTTATGATGTACAAGAGAAAAAGAAAAAAAAGAAAAAAAGAGTGAAAAAAGTATTAATGGATGAAATTAATGTGTCAATATGGAATATATATTTGGATTGAGTTTTTATATTATTATGTGCAATTAAAATAATTTTATTTATTCCATTTCGGTATTATTATTTGAATGAAACATGTTCCGAGAACTGAATCTAACAAATGTATGTATATAGAAAACATTGTGACTTATAACTGATTAATTCATCATAGTTAAATGGTCAAGAATATTATTACATGAATGGTTAAATGGAAAATGTGAGTATCATAGTCATACATAAGGTAGTGATGATGTTGTTTTAATCGAAATTAAATATCAACACTCTTATATATTTTCATTTATGAGTTATATTTATTTATGACATTGTGTTATTTTCTAAACTTTTTGGTGATTGTGTGAATAATCTAATTATTGTTTTTCAATATTTTTTCTTTAATTGTTGGAAACAAATATTAAATAGTTTTAATATCTTTAATCAAGGTTTTTTGATAATGTTATATTTTCTAGGAAGACCATTGAAGATAACACGATTGAGTTATATTTAACTTTTATGTCTAAAATATTCATGATGGTAAGGTAACACAAGGTCAGTTGATTTTTGAAAACAAAATGATATATAGTCTTTACTACCATTAAATTTAATAGTTATTTAATGAAAAAGTAAATATAACAAATGTATGGTAAAGTTTATCTTTTTGGGATTATGATATTTATTTACCCATTTGGGACTTTATGAACTATTTATTAATCCATTTTTGGTCAGTAGTAGTGTTAATATTTGAGGAATATATAATCTCATAGTGGTTTAATTTCTTTTATATTAAAATGGGTTTGGGAGAGGCCTATTATAGAGAATAAAGGATTATGTTATATACATAAAAGGATACAAGATTGTATGAATCGATAATTTTGTTTGAGGAAAGAGAAGAAAATTGATATATCCTAAGGGATTAACTTGAATGACGAGTATGTTAAGAATACCACAACATAATTTCATTAGTTTGGAACAATTGAAATTATAAGGATGGAATTTTATTAGTGGTGATGTTGTAATGGCGCTATATTTTATTATATTTTCTAATTAAATCAATTATGTTCTATATCATTCTCGACATGAAACACTAAACCAAAAAACAAAAATATACCTACATATACACACATATATTTATATATTATAAATATAAATATGGATGATAAAATTATATTTTTAAGTAGTAGTCATGAATAAGAGTAAAAAAATTATGAAATGTATTAATATATATTTACATATAATGGATATTTTATATAAATGTACATAATTATTATTCTACTTAAGAGTATGTCTTTTTCATGTGTTATAATTTTCATTAAACCAAACTAACTATACTATTTTTAAATTAATATGTTTATAAAAAAATATTGTTTATTGATTAATTATAGATGTATTAGTGTTTAATAGTAATTAAGATTACAAATATGTCATAATTCAAATAGTTAATTTTCCTATGAAAACTCTTTCTGATTATAATTTATTATTTTCTTTAAATGTTAAAATAGATAAATAAAGATATATTATTTTAAAAATAAAACTACACTTTTGGATTTATATTTTTAATATTAGTTTAAGATGATATTTTGAGATTTTACTAAAATAATTGAATTTTTGGTTAATAGTGTTGAATAAGAAATTACATTAATTTTATGAGATTAGTAGTATATAAACAACATTTGGGAATATAGTTTATGTATTTCAATGAATTTTTTTTAAAGAGACTATAACATTTTAAAAATTATAATTTAAATTTATAAAACAATATTTGACTTTTTAGAACTGTAGTAATATTTTATCAAAAAAAAATTTAATAGATTATACATTTAGTATTTATAATTTAATTTTTACCAATTTTATAAATTGAATAAAATAATATGGTTTTTTAATATTGAATTATTTTGGTCAAATTATATTACAAGGAATTTTTTTTCCTAAAGGATAAATTATCATGGTGAAAATTAGTTATTGTGGGGAAAACCAAAATGGTAAAATAAGAAACCTAAGAGGTAAATGGCCACACATGTAAGAAAATAATTTCATTTTTTTGTGGTTTATCTTGACCTTATAACATCCTAAATCCATTATATTTAAATATATGTTGTGCTTCCCATGTGAGTAACTTCTTATTATTGAAAAATTTGGGGTATTTAACAAAATTTTATCCCTTTTGTCTTATAATAGTTGAACTGATCTCGTCAATTACCATAATACATAAATAAATTATTTCAACTCTAAATCCATGAATATATCGCATAAAAATGCGAAAAAACATTCAATAATTTGTGCCCTTCTAAAAAACCAAACAATAATGGCTTAACAACCTTATTTAAAAGAAACATTCCAAGAAGTGGGGTATAAAATTTTAATTTCTCCATTATTCTTTCTTTTTTACTTATGAGAACTTATTCAAATGAAAATTCTTGTAAACCCTCATAAAATGATAAAATATATATCATTGTTATATTTTTATGTTACTATAATTATTTATAATTATAAACTAAATTTTACATTTAATTTATAAATAATTAATCAACCATTAATGTGTTGTGGAGAATATCACCTCTATGGTGTAACATGTTTCATTTCCTTCACAAAAATACAACGATATTACTAATAATGAATTTAATATATAAGTATTATATATCTGAAATATTTTATATTTTCAAGTGATAAATTATTTTATTCCTTTTCTTCATTCTATTGAAAATGGAATCACCATCAATATATGTGAATAGACTACCACATTTATGGAATTATCGATTTAGGTTTTTCTTTTCAGCACCACAATTTTTGGAGGGTCCTAAGAAAATTTTAAATTGAGAAATATTTTTTTATGATCTAATTAATGTTATATCATTAAAAATATTAGGGACAATTAATGATATAGTTAATAAATGAACATAGTTAATTCATTTTTTTAATTGAACGTATAAAGAAGAAAACAATATTAACATTTTATAGTATTTTTATATGAATTAGTTTTTTTTAAATCCCCATAGTTATAATATATCACACAAATAATTACTATTTGGGATCATTATGCTTCATGTATAATTAAATTACAACTAAACCATCACATAATCATCCATTTATCATTTATATGTTCATGTTTTTGATAGCTTAACCACCTACTTGAACAATGATATGAATTTTTATCATGGATGACTATAAGGTTAATTAATATAATAATATTCTATAAATATGTAAATAATTTTTTTATTTGTTCTAATATTTTGAAATTATAATTAGACTCATTAATTAATAAATAACATTTCCTTAATCATAAATCACCACAACTCACTTTTTATCAATTTTACCATCAAGGATAATGAATAAAACACCCATGAAAGAAATTTAAAACATTATAAATTTGTATAAACCATTCATAGATGTATGTTTAATATCCTAGTAAATACAATGTTTTTTTGAATAATGAGTAATGAAACTAATATTATGAATTTATTACAAATGATAAAAACTATAAACACCCATTGTGGGAAAATATGTAAAAATAAAACTAAGAAGAATTAATATAAATAATGAATAGTTATAAATTTTATAGATACCCAGGTCAGATGAACCATTAAGAGGGGGTAGGGTGAAACAATGAATTCTATTTTTGATATTTTTTTCAATTCATCTTCTATGGTTCATTAAATCCTAGATCTATCTTTCATTATAGTCTCATCACTCTCATATGAAAATAAATGAATGAACTAAAAGAACATGAGGATATTTAAATGTGTTTGAATCAACTTGTGAACCTAATCTTTTCTATGTTTAATATAAACTATGATATTGATTCTCCATTTGTAAATAAATTTATTACAGGTATATAAAATCTTTCAAAATTCCTAACAGACAAGCACTAATAATTCGCGATCACTAATGATTAAAGTGGCATATATCTAAACATTAATATTATACTGAAATACACACATTTGTTATCTACAATGACCCTTAATAGTTGAGATATCTTCTAATACTTCCCATTTTTGTATTGGTATCCCACCATTTATTCAATGGTCTTTCCCAACCTTTTGTAAATTGGTCTTCAACTACTTTTTCCTACTGATGTTGTATGCACACTTTCCTTGTTCTATTTCAAGTATACAATGAAAATCTTGTTCATAAAATCATTGTATAAATTATTAGAACATTTAAACATCTAGTAGTCCTTGATAATTATAGTAAACTAAATGTTTGGATTCACTCAAATTTGTTGAATTGATGAACCCAATTCATATCATAATTTTGGTATGAAAGATTAAAGATTCATGAATTAATCAAATATATTATCGAATTATAAAATATCAAAGGGGAACTTCATTAATGTAGTATACATTGAAAATCATCTTCAAATTCACATAAGATTTTCAAATAATAATAGTAATCATTATTATCACAGGTTTATGCATGAATTATTACATTTACATGGAATCTATCTCATTTACTTATTCACTACCATGTCAGTTTCAAAATGAATTTTAATCACACGTATACTATACTACATAAATATTTATCTTTATGAAAGAAAATCATAGTATTTCTGTTATGTATAAACTGATAACATGTACATTAGATATTTATTCATGGAAATAGTATATATATATTTTTAAGGATCATTATATAAACGTATTTTGAAATCATTATTAACTTCATGTATAAATATAGAGATATCATAGTAATGTTTGTGAAAAATAATGAATCTTCAGAAAACCTATGTTTTCAAAAATGATGGTTACATTTTGAACTAATTTTTTTAGTATTATTCATGAAATTGATGGAATATATCAAGATAATTCACATGATATATTATGTACACGAGATCTCTGATCCTTCACCAAATTGATGTAATGCTCATAGATCTTTTCATTTCAAGATTATAATTTCCCGGATGAATTATTTTTCTTAAACGAATGTGATAACTATCTCATGTAGCTGTATTTCTAGAAATAATACTTGTGGTAGTATTTATTGGTGAGTTATCACAACCATAAATTTGATCTTTATGCTGAATTAATTCTTTTATTAAATCCAAAAAAATCCATGTCATGGTTTTCATAAGCATAAATGATCTCAACATTTCTCATAAATACCGATGCTGAAATTAATTTTGTCTTTATGATGGAATCCACATTTTAATACCTTGATTATGACATGAAATATCATTTATATGTAATCAATCCCATGTATTAATATAGATTACTTGATTAGCCTACAGGGAGTATGTTATCATTTGGAAGAATATCATCTTCTTTAAATAAACTAATGAATACAAGAAAAAGATATCATGCCTATAGATTATTCAATTTGAGCATGCATAATCTTTTATCACTAATGATTAAAATTTATATAACTTTTATAAGCACATTGATGTACTCTGGTTGATGAAATTACTTGTAAACACGTGGGGGTATATTATTATGTCACTATATTGATAAGACAACATGGATAAATCAAATCATAAAAAAAATAAAATAACCTTATAATATTTATTAGAGAAACAGTTTCCCCACATCCCATATCCCACATTGATAATTCAACTGGTTTTGGTATTCTTAATAAGTGATTCAATGACACAACCATCTCAAGAAAGCACTGGGATCACCACATTGAGCACTAAACACACACACACAAAATGAGCAATGCCACACCTTTCCATGGCATATCAATAACTCATGAATACTCCCTATGAGATCAAATAATGTCAAAATATTTTTTCAGACATGGATACCTGGGTCGACCCTCACCAACATGGTTTACCCATGGGTCCCACATGTGTGTTTGAGGAAGTCCTCAGTAAACATCTTATTCTCATATTTTTATTAAACTCCCACAAATATTTTTATCCAAATTCCATTCAAAAACTCAAATAAAAATATTATCTATTACTACTATTGTTTGGAAATGAATTATAAAATATATTTATTATAAAATAGATTTTTTAATTCTTCGTGAAATCATATTTCTCCATTTCATTCCATATAAAAAATATACTATACATTACCTTAAAACAATTTTTTACATATGATTAAGAAACATTACATTATCCTTATACAATGATATGAATATTTCAGGGTTCTCAATTCATATTACATTACATAATTATATTTCAAAAAATGTTTCATATATATTTTCAACTAATACTTTTCATTGATCTCTTAAATAATAAAACAATAATCGTCACATTAAAATTGATCATTTATCAATCTTTAAATCCAAACAACGTTAATATTTACTGGGATAATTACTCATATTGGAAATTCAATGTAATTAATTGATTCGGTAAAAATTATTGAAGCATATTTACCTTATATCAATGTCACCATAGAAAAATTGACTCATTATTGAAAATAAAACACTTATATGGGATAAAAAAATCCACAATTTGTTTTTTTCAATATCAAAACACTTAAATAAAAGGCAATATATGGTGATAAAAATATTTTCCCACACTTATTAGTAATAAAAGATAAAGGATAAGTATGGTACTTCAAATCTATTAAAATACGTTTCATGTATTTGAAGATTTTCTACACCTCCCAAAGAGAGAATGATGATACCACACACATTTATTTGAAAAAAGTGTTAAATTGGTCTACTATATATCTATGTGGGGAAACATGGTGCATAAATCAAAAGAGATAAAACCAAGGTGTTCTATGATATCCAAAAAATAACATGCATTTGATGTCTGTATTATAATTACATAACTCTCAATTGGGGGATGTTTGAAATTGATTTATCAAGAAACATTTAATCCTTCATATTTTAGAAAACACAGAAGTAGTTTTTAGTATAAGAAATGATACCCTCCCTTTTAATCAAATTTTTATAGAACACAACCCATTGAATAAGTGAATTTAAAATAGCTATGAAATTGTGATTTAAGTGTGATTCTCATACCTCAAACATCATGATTTAAATTTTTCAATATTTTCTAGACTAATAAGAATTTATTGTAATGATAAATTATTTTCACAGTTTCTACCCATTAAGGGGTACATTTCTCTTTTCAATTTCATAGAAGTATATAGACTCCATTTAGGAATATATCTTCATATTATCTGTTAGTGACATCCTAAAAATTCTCCTTTAATTATATACATGTAAGCTCCAAACAAATAAAATAATAGTGAACAAGGATGTTCATAAATGATTCTTAGTTAGAAAAACATGGATGATATTCTATCAACCTAGATAGTCTCCTAAATCCTTCTCTAGTAATATTTATTCTAGAAAAAAATTTAAATTTCTTATTTAGAGAATTTGAGGGTGGCCTGATTTTTATTATTACTTTTAGTATTATTATTAGAAACATGTTCCTTATCATATTATTAATTTACAATTTATTCGTTTTAACTTATTTATTCAGATGAATAATTATATAGTTCATTAAAATATAGTTTTTTTAATTCCTATAAACAACATCACCTGATGTTTCTGAATATGATCTTTTGGAAACATCATATCTAGACTAACATCATTTGGTGAATTCTTTAGTCAACTATTAGCACACAAATTTTCATCTATTTCATTGAAATATCCCTTTGAAAAGAATTTAATTGATCAAATTGGCTAATAAACATTTCTATGACTATATTATTATTTAGTTGTATGAAGTAACTATCTGGGATGTTTTTTCAGGAAATTTTTTTCACAATGACCCTATATGTCACGTAATTCATAGATTTTCCTTGGAAATTTGAATATATTTTTTGATGATTTTTTTAATTGACACAAAAATTGATATTCTATGAATTCTCTTTCATCCCAAATATATATATTTTTCAAATTCATCCTCCTTGATGTATGAAAATAATTGGAAAGTGGCATATTATACTATTAATTTATGGGCATTATATCTTATTTTTAACACAACACAAGAAGTTACCTATGAAACTCCATGTTATATAATTTTGAATTTTTTATTGTGGATATACTATTATTTCTATAGATATAGTCTTACCATGATTTTACCTCTGTTTTGTGGATCATTATTTTCCAAACTCATTTAATTTCTCACAATCAACATCAACCATTATTCTTCGAATTTATGTGTCAAAACCAACACCAATATATTGTATATATTTAGCATCATTGAATAATTATATATAAAATTAATCTTATTATTTGGAAATATATTCATGAATGATTTGGATGACTCATATTGAACATCAATTGCTTTATTAAAATCATATCTTGTCATATTCAATGTGTTTTATACTTTAAGGCACCTAATCCTTGTCTTACTCAGATATAATTTTTTATCATTCAGTATTTTATTGAGTAATTTATACAACATTTTATAATTTGAAATTTTCACATTATATGTTTTGACCTCTTCAAAACTATCATTGTCTATATTGGTAACATTTATTTTTTTTTGTTTCTACACCAATTTGATTCATTTCATGGGATAACTATTTTGATTAAGACAATACACCTATCTAGATATCATCATGTATCATTGTAGATCTATCATTATATTTCATAATGTCTTAAATAGTACCCATGTCATTAACATATTCAATAATGTGTTCATGATTTTTATTTGGAAATTTATATTTTGATTCACAACATGATGAATTTTATTCATCAACTATCAAACTCAAATGGGTTTTCTTATGATTAGTTGAGAACATATTATTTATTTTAATATAAAATTTTAAATTTTTCTCGATCATATTTTAATGCAGTATTATTTTTAATCAGTACTCTTAGAATCATTAGTCTCTTTATTTGAATAATCAGTTTCACAATTTTTAATTTAACTAAATTAAATAAGTTTAACAGAAGAAAACATTAAATTTTCACTTTTTTTTTCTTATAAATTCATAAATAAATTACATGAATATTTTATAACCTATTTCTCTTAACTAGTCATCATTAAAACTTTAGATTGTTAAATATTTATTATAATTATTCTTGAAAATTTTTATTTTTTTGAAATCCATTTCCTCCATTATTGTTTTTGAACATAGGATATTTTCTCATCTCATAATTTAATAGAATATTGGGAAACTCATTATAATAGTGGTCTTTGAATTATTTCAATGTGGAAATATATGTATGAAATATATCAATAAAGGTACACATTAGTTTCTTGACAATATAATATTATGTTAAAGTATCTTAAAAACCACTAAAATTAATTACTATCTAATTTACCTTGTTAATGTTTTCATATATATGTTATCATTATCCATTAACATATCTCCAAACATGCATATAAAAATTTTTGTTTTGTATTCTTTGATCTTTGCATTTCATTTATATATATTATTGAATTTATCACACAAATCCCTATCAATTTTTAGTCAAATCAAATTAGTGAAAAATTTATCCAAAAAGGATAACAAAATATCATTTATGGATTTCTAATATAATTCTATATCTCTATTATCTGGGTTTGTCATGGGAACTTCAATTCATGGAATGATAATATACACCATAACAACATCACATAATTTTAGGCTTTTTGATAGAAGATATATATGAATTTTTTTTTCTTCTACCCATTATAGTTCTTACTATTAAAGAAAATATATACTCTAATATTGACTAAATTCAAAGTCACTATAATTTTTCATCAATTGATGATAGATATTTACATATGGAACCTCATCCTTAGATGCCACTTATAAATCCTGGGTCATGTGAATGAATATTTGGTGGGGGTGAATCAATGGTTCCTTTTTAAGAAATTACTTGTTCAATTTAATCTATATGGCTGGTGAGATCCTAGAAACAAAATAATTTAAATTAGCACCAAAACCATATGAAAGAAAATTAATTTTATAATTACCACAAGAGTATTTTTTTTCTAGGATCGTTCTATATGTGAGAACCTACACATTCCTGTGTTTGGGATGATCCAAGACACATATTCTCTAATAGTAAAGAAAATTAATTTCTAGTATAGAATATGTCTTCAAATTCCTAACATAAAAACTCTCATAATTCCGGATCAGTATTATTAATAGTGGTTCATCTCTCAATTTTATCTTTAGATAGAAATCCCACTAGAGTTTTTTGTGCCGACTCATTCAAGTTGAGCTATGTCCCAAAAAGATCTAGTTTTTTATAATAGTATCCCACCAGTTATTGAATGATATTCTCAAACTTTTTTTACTTAGTTTTTAAACATATTAAAACTTTTATTATAATATATAGGTATTATTTTTTATATTTCATTTTCACATAGAAAAATGTTATTTAGGTAAAAAAATTTCATTTTCATACTAATTATTAGAGCTTGTCAGCTTATGATACTCACTCATTTTATAATACATAGATTTTTTGGTCTCACACAAATCGTTGAATGTAATGAAAAAATATTTCTATAATATTTTTTGCAAGAAAAAACATTTAGAATTGAATGAAACCTCTTTTTGAATTCTCAAATATCAAAAGTGAACTACATCCATGTTAGAAACATTTCATGACCACTTTAACTTCAATGGAATTTGGGTCACAATCTATGTGCACAATCTTCTCACAAGTTTATACGTCAATTATTTCATGTACATGGAATCTGTAGCATTTATCTCATTAATGTCGATTTGGTGGAACACAAACATTCATGAAAACATATAGTATGCTACAAAATGAGTTGACTTCGTAGAAGGACTAATAAAATTTATTTTATAAATGCACTAACAACATTAACACTTAGTTACTTTCTTCATGTAAGTATTATAAGAAAATACCCAAGGATATTCATATAAGATTGTCATGAAAACCATAATGACTTCATGTAGGGGTATGGTAATTTCTTAGTAATGTTTACCAAAATAAATTATGATTCACTGAACATATGAATACAAAAATAATGATTATATTTTAAATTAAAGTGAATTTTTATTCTTAAAGCTTCCTGGAATATCACAAGATCTTTAAAATAACATATTTTCAATACCGATTCTTATTTACATAATGGAAGCCATGTAAATGTCCAAGATATTTTCATTGTGAAACAAGAGTGTCATGGATGCCTTTTTTATCTTAATAAATAAGGTCTCTCACTTTTAAGTGAAAAAATAGTATTCATCTATCTTGAGAAAATAATTTGAGGTGAGGTATAACCACCTTAGATATGATTAAAACTCCTCTTCAATGGTGTTATTAAATCCACCAAAAAAAATTTGTGTCATGATTTCCATAAGAACCTGTGATCTTAATTTTTCTAAAATATATTGAAAACAAAAATAATTGTGTCATCATAATGAAATACCCTTGTTCATGTGATTATGATCAGATGCATAATCATTTTTATAAGCTCAGACTATGTGTGAAGGTTTATTACATGATCATCCACCTAAAAATATTTTTTAATTATACCTAACATCAAATTATTTAGATAAATTCATGTATATAATACAATGATTACACGCATGGTGAATATTTGATTTGAGCATTCCAGTTTTATATTTTTAACAATGAAGATTGACATTTATAAGATTTTCCTATTCTTGGTAAATTACTATGATGCCTGAAGAACCATTAAATTGTTTGTTTTGGTAGAATATGGCATCTTTCCCTTGATTGAATGTCCCAAACAAATCACATAAAATAATTGATAAAATTTTTATCATTATTAATGGGGCGATAATGTCCCCATATCTCATATCTCATGTTAATGATTAACTTATTTTTAGTATCTTTAATATGATATTCTGTTTTAAAATCTTCTTCATCCATCCTTGGGGTTAACACCTAGAATACTATACACACTCTCTATATAGGCTGTGCCACACCATTTCACTCTTCCTCGGTCACCAATGCATGCTCCTTGGGTATGCTATATAAGGCCAAATCCTTCTGCCTTCATGGCTAGATTGACCGACCCTTTTATACGTGGATAAAACGAAGGCCCCAAATGTGTGTTTTTCTGGGTACTCAATTATCATTGGTTATAATTTTTTATTAAACTCCCATAAAAATTGTTATACAAATGTTATTCCAAAACTGAAATTCAAATATCAAAATCCTTCTCCTTATTTTGGAAAGTGAGTTCCAAAATATTTTCAATATAAAATTCCTTAGGATATTCCCCTTTATCGAATTCATTACTCATGACAAATATATAAAACTTCAATGCTTTATTATTTATTTATTGTTAGATAAATTAATTCTGTTTGATATATTTCAATGCATGCTACATCGGGTTTAAACAAAATGAATCTATTAATATATAATTTAAACATAATAATTATATTTTAGACATTAAGTTGGTGTGTTTGAATAGGAGTAAATAAATTTTGAAATTTATATATTTTACACATTTTATTGGTTATATATTGAATATAAATAAAAATATGTATCATTTTGAATTAAATGAAATGTTTTTTGAAAATTTGTTTATTGAAAGAAATTAGATTCATCTCTACTAATGTATATAAGATAAAATATAGTTTTTTGAAAAATTTATAAAATATTTTTGACAAAAAAATATATTTTTAAACCATAATATCAAAATTTTCTTCGGATGAATTTTTTGTATTTTTCTAAAGGGTTTCATTTTTTCAATGAATAGTGAATCAAAACTGATTATTATTAAAACTAAATTTTCATTTAAATTATTACAAAAGTTAAATTAACTTTTAAATTTATTTTGATGTAAAATTATTTTTATTATATTATAATAAATAAATTTTTTATTAATCCATTTCATATCAAATATTGATATTAAAACCCTCTATACATATAAGAAATTTCCCTTTGGAAGCATACTTTTCATCACATTGGTATGTGTAATTTAAAATTGGATTATAAAAACTATATGAATTGAATTTTAAATAATGGATTCAATATATTTAGCTATAAAAATTTATATTATATATTAACATTATATTAATTTTGAACCATTAAAAATAGTAAAAGTGGTAAAAAATAATTACCACTACCAAGGTAAAAACTAATTTTCTGAGGGCTAAACCAAAATTATGTTGGTTAGAATAATCCAATGTTTTTTCTAAAACCCATTGGATCCATATATTTATATATTTTCACAACTAATGAACTTTAATTATATATTTTGGAGGATTTTACAATGATAAAATTATGGGTGTAAATGATTCTTTTCAAAAATAACATCTGTGTCCTATTACCCACTTATAAAAGTATACCCTATTTCCTCCCATATTCACACATCTAAATCCATTTGTTTCATCAAATAACTTCCAAAATGACTTCCTTAATCCCAAAAAAACATCCTATATCACTTATTTGGATCATAAATCCATCTTATAAATTATTTTTGTGCAAACCTAATGAACGCACATCAATTGGACGTAATGTTCCTAAATGATCATTTTTAATTTATTTCCTCCACCTCCTCATAATTAAAATATTATTAATTCATGGTAATATAATAAAACTAATATATCCCATATTGTGATATTTTTTTATTTTGTAGAAATAATTTATATATATATATACATATATATATATATCTTCCATCAAATAAGATATGAGATCTCTAAACATCTGTACGAATGGCTACCATCTCACGAACATATGAGAATCTCTTTTAATTAACACATATCATAGAATGATATAATGATTCTCTTAATGTTTATATATAATATTTATGATATAATTATAATTTTGTTGTTATAATATCACATATTGTAAAATCATTTCCTTTTTAATATTCATATAGGGTGCTTTTTCAGGTACTTTTGATATTTTTATGTACATTTGAATTAGACAATTGGATTGGGGATCATTTGAGTAATTTTTTATGAAAAAATAAGTAACATGGGCTGTGAATGTTTTTCACATGCTTAGAAAATTCGTATGACCAAACCGTGACAACCATGCAAAACTAGATAGAGTGGTCTGCACGGTTTGCACACTGTTTGTCTATCCGAGCGACCAAACCATGCCAAATGTGCCAATATGGATAGAGATTTCTACATGGTTGGCACATGGTTTTCCCTATCCATGATCCCCGACCTTCGAAATCCTACAGATAGATTAAATTATCTAAAAATACTTTTTAAAACCACTATAACCCCTTGAGACTCCCATATTCTGATCATGGCTCTTGATTAAAAATTTATTGGTGTTCTCAGTGACTTTTGAATGGATTAACTGGTGATTTGAATACTATTATTCGAGATCGAAATCCCATTTTGAAGATACGATCTCTTCCCAGTAGGTGGATTTCATCATGTTTCATCTCTCGTTTATCCCTCTATAATTCCTTGTTCTTTTCATGGATTATATCCACCATTTACATGGATCTAAACATATGAGTTGAGATCTAGATCTTAGAATGATGATCTAGATCTAGATTTTCATGATCTTGTTGCCTTTGATCTAATTTTTTGTTTGGGGATTTAGATATGAATCTTGATCGATGACATTGTGCCACTACAGTTTTGGGGATTCTTTTGTGCCATCATCCACCAATGTTGGAAGTCTAAATTGAACTGCCATAGTCATGAATTTGACATTTGAATGCGGGTTTATATATTTTCTAGCTTCCCTTGATAATTGATTTCCTAAATTTGGGAAATTTTGAATATGGTATTTTAACTTGTGATTTCCTTGGTGATTAATTGATAATTATATCACAGAACAAGCCAAGGGGTTTTCGAAAATAGATATTTGGTTTGGAGATTGTTAATAGATAGAGATATTGTAATTGATATATTGAATTAATGTTTTTATGATAATTAATTCAGAGAAATTAATTATGAAATGATGTTTTTCTATGTAAGATAATTAATTGTGATAATTAATTATGTTCCATAATGTTGATAAAGGATAAATTATTGTAATAATTAATTATGAAAATAATAAATTATTTATGGATAATTAATTTTGAAGAAGTAATTATAGAATGTGAATTCTGTCGATTGATTAATTAATCAATGAATTAATTAATGATTTATGTTCTCAGTAATTTTTTGAGTTAATTAATGGAATTTAAAATGTTTATATAATCATTGGATATGTAATGGAATGACATGTAAAATTCTAGTGAATTAAAGAATTATTAAATAGATGAGATTTTTGTCATGCTAGACATGGATTTCTAGACCGATTAGATATTAGGACATGGACATGTAATTCCTCCCCAATTGTTATCCAATCATGACGTATGGGGTGCTAGGAATGAAAACAAACACTTAATGAGATATGGGGTTCTATGAATGATGACCTACAAATAATGTGATATGGGGTGCTAGGAATGACTTCCTACACCAAATCTGATTTTGGGGTGCTATGAAGGAAAAACTACACTGAATGAATGATAATAATGAATGATGATTGAAATGGGAAACATTTATTTAAACTGGATAGAATGTGACGACTAATGAAAAAATGACAATGTGATAACTATTATATTATTCATTGAATTTATTTCTTCGAGGAACCTAATTCACTATCATTTGACATGACATGTTTTAGACACCTTTGGTGTTGGCCTACTTAGTTGTACTCAAACTCTATTCGGCCATCCTAATCAGCACCTGAGTATACTTTATTGTTGTAGGATAGGAAATGAGCAAGGCCGTGTGATAGCTTTCTATTTAGGATTGGAGTGTGGGGGAGGGAACCAGACATAGTTTGGGACCCACATTGGAGTCGTTGTGTCTTTAATATTAGCTGCAATGTTGACACATGAAACTTTCATTATCCTAACATAGTTTACATTAATATTAAGCATTGTATTGTCTTGCTATATTATTATATGACTAGGTATTATTCATTTATTAATACACTTTCTTAGTTGTTTATTGTTATTTTCTTCAATTTGTGTTATGATTATGATAAAATATTGTATATTCTCCACAGGACTAACTTCCTAGACCCTCGCCGTTACTTAGCACTCTCTAGCATATGCGGAGGCATGCTTGAGGGAATATGGCCAATTGTCTTGGGGTGCTGTATAATGGAACCCAGTTTGGGACGTCACGATGTGGTATCAAAGGAGTTTTCCGTTATTTCTACTTTATTGTAATATATATTTTTGGAAATGTCGAAAAGGGAATAGAAAGAGTTGAGGCTAGGTAATGAGCAAGTGCATGGGAGTTTCAAACCCAAGTATTGCATAAAATCTAAGTACATAGGATGAGATTGTTGTGATTTATATTTAATATTATATATGGATATTATTTCACCTTGGGTGAAGCACTTGTGGTGTGATTTGAATTTTTTATGACATTTATTGAATTTTGACTTATGGAATAAAGAGGTAGGATACATGAGTCTACAAGAAACATTCTAAGAACTCCAGGTTGTTGTGATATGCATCATTCTAATCCCTCTTTTTAAAACAGGTTATGGGTAAGTTGTTGAACATGAATTGGGTTTCTTTGTTGAGAGATTAAAATAATGTTTCAAAATTTTAATTAATAGGAGTATAATGAGATCCTTTTTATTGATGAAATGATTATGATTAATTATTTTTTTAATTAATTAATTTGATATAGTGTGATTTTTTAATGGATGAATTAATTAATGAGAATTTACGTACCATTGTTAACGAAGACCTTAGAGTAGGATGGTGAAGGGTAGTAAAAAGGCCTCAGAGATGAAAATGTGGTGAGAAAAATAGGAAAAGGACATGTTGAAACTTGTTCTATTAGTTTATCCTCCTATGTGAATGTTTTAAGGTTTCATTATTAGTCCTAAGATGTGTGTTTCAATTTGTAGATATATGCCTCTAGGATACTTTTTGAGAAAGAGACTACGGGGTATGGCCCGGAAAAAACATCAAGACAGAGAACATGAGGCACCATTGGTGTAAGATGAGGGGGAAGGGGAATAGTTTACAGATTAAATTTCTCGTTTCATGCAATTCTTGGTGATAGACCCATGGCTACTTCGGAAAATCATGAATGAGTTGAAAAGTGAGTTTCAACTACAAAACACTTCCTCTTTTACTAGATAGGGTAGATCAGATGAAGCTGAATTAATGATTGAATCCATAGATTTGATACCTGACCATTTTGAGACATTGGTTGAGAGAAGGTTCATGTTGGCATTGTATATGCTATAAGGGTTAGTGAAATTCTGGTGGGAAATTCAGGTGCGATCTAGACAGACTGATGATATGTTATGGAAGGACATTTTGTAAAAGTTCTTGGAGCACTTCTATCTAGATAAACTAAGACAAGAGAAGGCTTTAGATTTAATGCTTCTAACAAAAGGAAAAATTTCCATAATAAATTATGTCGGATGTTTCACAGATTTACAGTTTTTTCCTCCAGTTATGGAGAGAAATGATGCTTCTTCAGCACAAAAATTTAAAGATGGGCTTTGGTGGGAAATTAAGACCAATGTAAATATATTTTGGATGAATAAATTATCATAAGTGGTTAATAAGGATCTCATTTCATAGCAGAACCTGAAGGAGGCTTACAATACTGGATAGGTTGATGTCACTGTATGGTCAGGGAGTGTGCCTTCTAGGGGGAGTATGCACTATTTCGATAACCTTACACAAGATAGTGGAAAGAAAAGTGGAAATTCAGGGGGAACAGTTGCACCAGATCTTACAAATTTTCTTTTCCACGAGTTCTAAGTAGGGAAACTATCATACACATTTTCCTCGACCACTATTGGAGTGATTGTTTTTAGCATGATGGGGAAAATATAGAAGTTCTATAAAAAGACGCAATAGGATGGTACTGACTGACCAGCTGCTCTGAGTTAGAGTGTGGAAAGGGGGTCCTATAAACCATATCTGGTTTGCAGCTGGAGTTCCACTAGAATAGGTGTTAGAGGGATAGGACATAGTTTTTTAACGGAAGAGAGCATGTATCAGTAGAGTGATGCTACTCAAGGGAGTTACATGATACTATAGGGAAGAGGGGAATGGTAGTTACATGTAGTTTAGAGTACACTTTTGGAGTGGGAGGCTAGTTCATAGATAGTGATAGGTATTATTCTAGATTCTTATACACTAGCTACAACCTTTTTTGATATTGTTGCCTCTCATTCCTTTATATATCCTATTATTGTTAATGGGTTGAGATTGGAGGTGGAGTCCGTAAGCGGGGTGATGAATATCGATACACCATTGGGAATGATTCCTAGGGATATATATTAATGACATGGCTGTTCACTACAGATCATAGTGTATCATTTTCTTTGGGATATCTATGTTATTGATATAACGGGCTTTGACTTGATTATGGGTATGAACTAGCCAGTTTCATACCAAGACCACATCGATTGTTAGAACATGAGAGTGACCTTTGTATCTCCTAAATGTGAATAGTATGTTCATTTTGGATAATGGGATATCAATATAGGACAATATGGGCCAATTACTAAGCATCTGGAATATCTCACAACCCAAGTTGCGATTCTTTTTCTTCATGATTGGAGTGGTATGCAAGACGCAATTCCACCAGTAGTATAACTATTTCTGGTTGTCTTTAATGAATAATTTTTAGGGATTCCACCTAAGGTGGATGTGGAATTCACTATTGAGCTCATTCCAAGGGTTGATCTAGTATAGATTCCACCATACTTAATGGCACTAACTAAGATTCAGGAGCTCAAAATGCAGTTGGAGGAATTTGAGGATAAAGTGTTTATCCGTCCATGTACGTTGCCTTGGGGTCACCTGTTTTTTTTTTGCAATAAAGGCCAATGAGAGTTTAAGATTATGTGTCAATTAATGAATGATGAATAAAATGACTGTGAATAATCTATATCCTCTTACTCAAATTGATGATCTATTTGACCAGCTGAAGGGGGATTCATTGTTCTCAATGATTGATATGAGATCATGGTATCATTAGGTGAGTGTTTGGGATTTTCATATACCATGAATTTCTTTTAGAAGAAGATATGGTGTATACAAATTTATTGTAATGTCATTTGGGTTAAAAAACACTCGAACAATTTTTATCAACATATTGAACATTGTCTTTCATCCATAACTGAACCAGTTTGTGGCAGTGTTTGTGGATGAAATATGGGTGTACTCTAAGACTGATGATGATTGTTCCCAACATCATGACATTGTCCTAGGTACAATATTAGATCATTAGATATACACTATTCTATCTAAATATTATTTATTGATTAATAGGGTATACTTTTATGGTCACATCATCTTAGAAGAAGGTGTTGTGGTGGACCGATAAAAAGTCTAGGCAGAGATTTATTGGGAGCATCCCAAGACTATTTTTGATATCTGATGATTTTTGGGATTAGCTAGTTATTACAGGAGGTTCACCTTGTACCTTTCCGGATTGGAACCACCACATTCATGCTTGAAAAAGAAATGGGGTAAAGTTTGATTAGACAGAAGCAAGTAAGAACACATTCCAGTAGTTGAAGAAGCACTTGACATCAACAACGATTTTGTTCTTACCTCAGTTGGGTGACGAAAACAAACTGTATTATAATACTTCTAGGATCATACATGGAGATGGGTTGATGCAAGTGGATCAGTGCATTGCTTATGGATCCTAATTGATGAGGCCACATGAATGGAATTACCTTATGCATGATCTTGAGTTGGAAGTAGTGCTTTATGCTCTTAAGTGTTGGAGACACTATATTTTGGGTAAGAAGTTTATAGTTTTTATTGATCAAAAAATTTTGATATATATCTTTTCACTACGTCACTTGAATCTTTGGCAGCGAAGATGGCTATGGTATATATAATCCTTTTATTTTGAATAGGAATCTACACCCAAAAAGGGTAATATTGTGGATGATGCCTTGAGTAGGAAGGCATAGCCTCTGTTGGTAGACGATTCAAGTTCATAGTAAAAGATGAAGAATTTTATGGTGAAAATGCATGTTATTGTTCTGGAGAGTAGGTTGAGGATGAATCTAGTTTCATTAGTATTGGAGTCAACACACTTGTGATGGATCAGGGATATGTTGTATGAGGATACGAAGTGTTTTTCTAAAAGGGAAATCCTTTTATTAGAGGAGACACCATCCGGATAGATAATAGATTGGGATGATACTGTCTATGTGAGAAATTGGGTTGATATGCCTATGAGTATGTGAGAGGATATAATGTATGAATTTAATGCGTCAAATTGGGTGGAAAATCATGGGGTGAAAAATTGTATCCTGACCAACAATGAAAATTTTCGTGGCTAGGCATAAAAATGAGATACCAGGGTTCATAATGATATATTTCATCTGTCAGTAGGTGAAGGTAGAGCATCATCAAACTGGAGGCCTTTTGTAGTACTTTCCTTTTCTGGAATGGATGTGGGATGAAATGACTATGGATTTTGTGGTAAGAATAACAATGGTTATTAAGAAGAATGATTCTATTTGAGTCCATGTGGATTGACTAACAAAGGTAGATCATTTATTAGCTATCAGGGAAACCATTAGAGTAGAACACTTGGGAGAACTGTCTTTATGTGAGATAGTTCGTTTTCATTGGGATCCATAAACTATAGTTATAGATCCCAGTTTTCACTTTACTTAATACATCTAGTAGGGCTTAGAGAATGAACATGGTACATAGGTTTTGTTAAATATGTCCTTCCACCCACAGACAGATGGGTGGTTAGAGCGTGCCGTATAGGTGATATACGATATTTTGTGGGCATGTGTGTTTGAATATGGTAGTCCACCGGAGAAGCAATTGTGTTTAGTAGAGCTCGCCTATAAAAAATAGTTTTTAGGAAACAATATAGATGGAACCATATGAGGCAATTTATAGTGGACCTTGTATATCATCACTATGTTGGCTAAAGGTGGGCAAGTTAGGGATGTTGGGACTAAGTATCGTTCCAGAGACAGTAGTGAATGTGCAGTTGATTCGGAAATGTATGGTTATGGCTCAGAGTAGGAAGAAGTCGTATGATGATAGATGAAGATGACCCCTAGAGTTTACATGGGTGATCATGTATTCTTTTGGGTGTCGCCAAGATTGGGTCACCATAGGATACTATGCTTGGGAAAGTTGGAGCCCAGGTTTATAGGGTCATTTGAGGTGTTGAAGAGAATCGGGCCAGTGGCGTACCAATTATCCATTGCATATAAATTCAGCGCGATGAAGGATGTATTCCATGTGTCACAACTATTAGGATATCACCTCAACCCTTCTCATGTGATTGATGTGAAACTGGTTGACCATGAGATAAATGTCTCCATTTAGGAGAATCGGATTCATGTGATGTGGTCATAGTGAAAAAGTGTTATTGGGAAAGGACATGCTGTTAGTTCATGTGTCATGTCATCATATAAGTCTTCAAGAGGAAACATGAGAATGAATGGAAAACATGAGGCCCCAATAGACCAATATTTTGTTTCAGAATATTAAACAAGTTTCGGAGTGTAGCTCATGGATGAAATGTTATAATGCGAGGATATTGTAAGATCCCAGACTTTTGTGGAGTCATCTTTGGTGTTTTTTTGGGTACATATGATGTTTTTAAGTACCGTTGTTTTGGAGTAGTGTATTGGGTTATGTTTGGGTGTTTTTATAAAAAACTAATGGAATGTGGACAGTGCATGATTTTCTCATGGTTAAATAAACCGTGCGACCAAAACATGCCAACCATGCAAAACTAGACCGAGAGGCCTACATGGTTTGTACACAGCTTCTCTTACCGTCCAACAAAATTATTCAAACCATGCAAACATCGATATATAGGTCCACACGGTTGGTGAAAATTTTTACTTAACTATGAAACCCTACCTAGGAAAGCATGCACATGGATTAAATTATCAGAGAAACCTTTTAAAAGCCACCAAAATTCCCTGAGACTCCCATATTTCTACCTCAGATCAGGCATGAAATTCTTTTTGATTGTCCCAAGAGCCTTTTGGAGGGAATGAAATGTGATCTGAACATTGTTCTATGATATTAAAATCTCAGATTGAGGATCCTTTCTCTTCTTGGTATGTGGATTTCATCTCGTTGCTTCTCCCATTAATTCCTCAATATTTCATTGATCTTTTCATGGAATACCTCCCCTGTTTCAATGGATCTATTATTATAAGATAAGATATAGTTCTAGTATTGTGTATATATATATATATTTTAATTATCTTTATGTTTTTTATCTTAATTCTGTTTTATGGATCTATATCCAACGCTTGATTGATGACATTATGCTGCTTGAATTTTTTGAATTTCCTATGGGCTAACATCAATTGATGAGGGTGGTATAAATTTAAATACCCTAGTCCAGAATTTGATATGTAAATGTGAGTTTATGGACTTTCTAGCTTCCCATGATTATTTATTTCTTAAATTGGAGAAATTAGGAATGTGGAATTTTGACATGTGATTTCCTTGGTGATTAATTGATATTTTATCACGAATCAAACGAAGGGGGTTTCCCAAATAGAAATTTATTTTTAGAGTGGTTAAGGGTATAGATATTGTAATTTGGATATTTAAATAAATTTTTATAACAATTAATTGGTGGAAATTAATTATGAAATGATGTTTGGATATGTAAGATATTTAATTGCGAGGAGTAGTTATGTTATATGATGTTGATAAAAAATAATTAATTGAAATAATTAATTATGATAAGTTGAGATTTGATATTGATAATTAATTTTAGATAATTAATTATGGAATTATTATTTTGTTGATTGATTAATTAATTGATGAATTAATTAATAGTTTATAGGCTTAGTTAATTGTTGAGTTAACTAATGGCCTTTGAAATGTTTAATTAATTGATGGATTAGTAATATAAGGATGTGGATAATTATTTTTATTTGAAAAAGTATTAAATGGATGATATTATTGTGTGGATAGACATGGTGTTGTGGACCGATTAGAAGTTGGGACTTGGATGTGGCGTTCCTCCCCAATAGTTATCGAAGATTGAGATACGGGGTGCTAGGCATGAAAACCTACACAGAATGAGATATTGGGTTCTAGGAATGATGACCTAAATAGAATGATATATGTGGCGTTTGGAATAACGACCTACATTGAATGATATTTTGGGGTGCTTGGCTTGGAGACATACACCAAATGAATGATAATAATGAATGATGATTCATATGGGAAACATGAATTCAAACTGGGCATAATTTGATGATTAAATAATTAATGAAATTGTGGTAACTATTTAATTATGAATTTTATTTATTTCCTCATAGAACTGTACGCACTATATATTGAATGGACTCGTATTAGACATCATTGGTTTTGTCCTAATGAGTTGTACCCATTCCCTATTCGAGACACCAGATCGGAACCCGAGTATACTTTTTTGTTAGAGGACTAGATAAGGGAATTCCCTTGGTATAGGTTTCTTTTTTGGATTGGAGCATTTGAGAGGGAACCATAAGTGGTTAAGGACCCACTTGGGAGTCGTTTAGTCATTATTATTAGAATAAATGTAGATAATAAAAACATTCATTATCATAGCATGTTTTACCTTCCAATTGAGTATTTTATTTTATTGTATAATTATAATATGACAAGGTATTATTATGGTTCTTTAAAAGCCTATTCACTTTTTATTGTTGGTTACTTCCATTTGTGTTTTAATTCTGATAAAAGAGTGTATAGTCTCCCCATGACTGACTCACCAAACCATCGTTGCTAGTCGTCACCCTATGGCGTATAGGGAGGCACACTTTAAGGCATGTGGCCGGCCAGATCGGGGCACCGTATAGTGGACCCTAGATTAGGATTTTACACATATACATTCTTACTTTCAATTACTTTTAAAATACCACACCATCACTCATGTGTACGGTGGACAACAACCTCGTGAGGCGATGTGATTAATTTTGTCATTTATAATATTAATGGAAGTTGATAAAGTTAATATTAATGAATGTATCTAATATATATTACATGATTTAAATTCTGAAAAATTTATATCATACTCTCCATTACCATTTCACCCATTAATGGAATGATATTTTCTCTTGTGAGTATGAACAACTGACCATCTTCATGAAGTGATGGGATTAATTTCCCTTGATTATCTTTTACAAATGGTTAGAATAGCGAATATTCTAAATAAATATGATATGTATAACAATATATCATTATCAATATGATTAATTTATATCCAATGTTCATGAACCATGATATTCATGAAGAAGCACACATGATAAATCCAGATAATTAACAATCGAATCAATGAAAATAATGAAATATAAATTAAAAATGGGTTGTAAAATATTATAATATGATCATATATGACATTATAAATATTATTTTCCAATGTTATAACTTAATTACATTCTCAAAACCATTATATACGAGGGTTAATAAGATTAAATGAAAGAAAATCATAAGGTAAATGATTTCCCCTCAATTTCCATTTCATTGATGCATATTTGCTAATATGCATATATTCACTTTTATAATATGTATATAATATCCCTTTTAGGTATTAATATTAATAAAAAAATTATTCATTGTTATTAATGTTTCATTTTGTGTTTATTCTTATAGGGGTTACAATTTAATCATTTTCAATGTGGTAAAAAATTAGTGTACAATCTCACATTCAATTTTGATTTCCTACATTCTATTAAATCAATAACATTATTGTGATAAATTTTCACAAGAAACTATATTTTAATTAAGTGGCCATAATATTATATTATGCATATGATTTTTTCCTAAAGCAAATAAATTTTATACGTAAAATATTTATTTATAAATTCATTGGATTAATTGGAGAACAATTAATAAACCAGTATACTTTACTCAATATAGTTATTTGATGATAAGAAATATTTATTTATAAATTAAATAGATTAATAAATATATGATTAATTATTTTTAAATGTTGTTTTGGGTGATTTATAGTTATATATATCCATTTTATTCATCGACATGTCTCATTATACAAATTAGTTTTCTAAATCAGATGAGTTTTTACCAATAATATTAAGCATTCTTGTCAAAGGCCTTTAGAGGAGAGGTATCATCATGTCTGAGATTATGATGTCCAATAATTAAGAATATAATTAATTTATTAGTTAGTAATATTTATTATCCATGATATTTTCAAAATAAAATTATATATTAATGAATTTCATTATATGTTTATTAATTAAATTGTATTTTTATTCAGTTATTTACCTTGACAGTTTGATTATGATTGATATAATTATGATAAAAGATATATAGATTAAATGAATTTTTTGTTTAGTTATATAATAACAAATATTTATTATTCGTTATTGATTCATAATAGCTTCCCCTATATGAAAACCATACTAAGAATTGACATCACCCTTATTTTGTTTCCTTCTCCAATTATATGAAGAAGAATTCCTAAAATGAGTTCAAGGATTATATATGTTTTCCGTTACTATGATTTTAATTTTTTCCTTTGAAAAATATGTATAATTTCTTTATATAGTTTTCCAAAACTACTAAACTAATTTTTTTGCATTCAATTCCTTATATAAATGCTAATATAATAAGGTAGACAACAACTCCAGTTTGCTAGTGCTGGTGTCATTATATTTGGTATTAAAATAACATTAGAATAATCCATTGAAAATATAATAGGAAAAATAGATTAGGGAACATAACCCTTTGATAGATTTTATGGATAAGGATATAATTACATTCTATTTTATTTGTAACAAATAGATTATATTATTTTTCCTAAAAATAGATCCCTTTTTATACGAAAAAGGATGTATTTCTAGAATACATATACTTATGGCCCATATCTCCGAAAAGGTTAGATTTTTCTGGACCCAATCTTCACCTGGAGTAAAAAAACACCTTTATAGGCACTTAGGTTGACACTCTTGGGGAATATTATTAAGAAAATTAAACCTTTCTTTACAATCCAATATGAATGATTTTAATATAAAGATATCCCCAAATAAACCATGTTTATGATTCTTGTATTAAAAATTCATAAAAATTTTAATTTATGTTATGTGTTTCACTATACTAATCATTATACATTATGATTTAAAATTCATTATTTTATAAGCTATTCTTATATATTACATTTATTAAAAAGAGAATATGTTGGGAATAATAATATCAATACTGAGGGATATTGTAGATATTACCCTACCAATACATCCAATATAGTTTCTATTCAAAATATGCAGATCAATTGTATATTATAATAGCATAATCTGGTTATGAATATTATCCTTCCTCAAATGGAGCATCATATTGTTCTACAACATGATTATCCATTTCTGGATTTCTTCATATGGAATTAATCTCTATCATTTAATGGAACTACTAATCCAATGATTTAAAGAGTATAGATTATGTCTCTAGAGAATATATTTATGGCCTTGGAATGAAATAAAGAGGATAAAGTTATAGTTATAGTGTATTTTTAGGGGTGATGGGTCACACTACTCAAAGAATATGATTTCTAGATAAACTACCACACATGGATGGAAAATAATGTGACATGTTTTTTGAGAAGGAAAGACTATTGCGTTATGACCCATATGTGGATTAAGAGAGATCGATTGTTTATATATCCAATAAATATGGATATGATAACTATTATAGAAGGAGATAAATCACTCATTTTTCAAATTATTTGGAAATAGGATTTATTATCAATCTGATGTTGAGGACATTCTAAAGAAAATTATATATATTGATGATGTAAAATTATTATACTTAATTTGTTAAGTTGGGTGTCTAAAATTTGGAAATAGAATATGTGTTACATATATAACTAATCTAAAAAAATTTGTTTAATGCTCATAGAAAAAATTTCTAAATATACCTTAGTAGAACCAGGATTAAGATTGATTTGAGGGAACATTTTTTGGGACAATATAAAGTGAAAAAATTATAATTATGTGTTGAGATGATTGTTTTTTCAATATGTGAATGATGTGATATAATATATTAATGGAGTCTTGTAGCCTCTTCCTATTCCTATGTTTAAATGGATGACATTACTAGATAATTTGTCACATTACTTGAAAATATTTATTAGAAGAACGATACAATATGGGTTATAATTCATCATATAAAGAATCTACACATTTCCTCGCTATAAGAAATTATTTACCTACTGATCTATTCAAAATAATCAATAATGATGATGTTTTAAGACTTCATAGAGAACCTATTTCCATTGAGTATGATATTGATCTTTATTTTAAATTGATATTTTAGAAGATCATACATAAGGATCTTGATAAAAAAGATTATTTGAGCACTAAAAACCATCCTTAAAATTGATGAAAAATATATAGGGAATGTAAATAAAAAGTAAGACATGTTCAGGTTATTCTGACATGATGTTAAAGTTTCGTGGGATCACAATTTTACAATTTTTAGAGTTCTCGTATAACAACAGTTTACATTATTGTATGAAAATGGAACTTTATGAAGCATTTCATGGAAATAGCTGTCATAATACAATGTTTTGGGATGAATATGGTGAAAGGGATCTCTTAGTCCCAAAAATATTTAAAGTAAAATAATTGTTATTTCTTATTCATAATCATATTAATGCAACTCAAATTAGGTAAAAGAGTTATGCTGATAATCAGAGTAAAGATTTTGAATTCCTAGTTAGTGAATTTTTTTTCATGGGTGTATCTACATGAAAGGGTGTTATAAGGATTATAAAGAAGGAAAATATGAGACCCAGGTACATCAAACAATTTGATATATTATAATGGATTTTATTCATGTCTTACTATTATGAAATTCAACCATGTCTTTCAAAAGTAAATGATTCTTTCAATATATTTTTGTTCAAGAAGTTAATGTCACATCCATCACTTGTTCTTACTTATGAGGAAATATAATTGGAACTTGATATATATTAATTTAATGAAACAATCCACATTAATGAGACTAGGGGAAATGGATGAGTAATTAGAAAACTAAACTGTGAAAGTAACTTTAGATAAATAATAATCTGGAAGATGCATTGTGGGAATGAGAAGATAAGATAAAGAATATTTAACCTTATATATTTAGAAGGTAATACCCATGAAATTTTGAGGATGAAATTTTTGAATTAGGGAAGAATGTAACACCTCAATCCCTTGGGATTTATTTCATTTCAAATAAATACAATCTATTCGATTGATTGTGACGTGCACAACACCCGGTGTAAAAAATACTCTATCAAAATATTATTTCAACATTAAAATTAATCATAATTGTTATGTTGGTGGGGGTGAATAGAAATATATAAATTATAAAAAATACGTATTTTACAACCTTCAATTGCATATCAATTTGTTATAAATAAATATAATAACTATTTTAATGAAATATAAATGTTTTCTTGAAACTTAATCTTTCAAAGTAAAAACTATTGTCGATTCTTTCACACTTATTATAAAAATAAATATTGACACTTTTAGAATGTTTATTTGAAAAAATATGTTTCATTATTTAAATAATCATTTATAAATTATCTTTGGGTAATTTTTTGTTTTTTTATGAATGTTTTATTCTTTTGATAATTATTGAAAAATTATCTTTTTTATTAAAAAACTACCATTTAATTTAAATAATTAAAAAATATAAACTATATGATAAATTTTTTTGAATTAAAAATTAGGTAAATTATTTTATAATAGTTAAATTTTTTAGATTAATCCATTTTATATTGAATTTTGAAATTCTGTCCTCCCATACATGTGATATTTTTTCCTTTGGAAACCTTCTTTTTCCTTATGTCTTCGAGTGTATTTTTAAATTGGATTATTCTAATTATGTGATTTTAATTTATTAAATTTGATTCCATATTTTTACTCTACATAATTTATATTATAAAAAACTTTCAACCTAAATTTTTTCCACACTAAATAATAAATTCATTAAAAATTAATAACCATGGTAAATGTGTAATCTAGTTTATCAAGGGTTAAAATAATAAAAGCGATAAAATGATGTAACAAATTGTCGAAAAATATTGGATGGAAATAATTATATCTTATCATATATTAGGGTTTATATTAACAAATTTTGAGCCCTTTTTCATGATAAAACATCGATGTAATTGATACATTTCAATTAATCAACATGTGTTATATTCCTCAACTATAATAGGCCACCCCATCTCCTTTCTTATTCATAATCAAAAAACCTTTATTTAATCTAATTACTACCTATATAACATCATTTATCCCCTTCCAATTTCATATATACCCTTTTTGGTCAAAAATAATTTATTGTAAGGATGTTGGTGAAAACCTAAAGAGTTCATCCGAAGAGGAGATGAAGTTATTAAATTGTCATTTTATTATTATATTTTCTCCACCACCAAATAATTTTTTTTAAATAATGGAAATATAATAACCAATGTATCCAACACATAATTAGATATTATTATTTTAATTAAATAGTATATATCCATCTCCACATCCTTCAAAGGGGATAGAAAATCATCGATCGTGTGTTTGATAGATGACCTCCTTACTAAATGATGAAAATAATTTTCTATAAACACCTCTCATTGATGTATATATTTATGGCTTTAATGTATATATATAATATTTATGATTTTATGTAATTAATGAATTGTAATATCACATATACCTTCTTACATTCCATTCTATTTAAAATATTATAACTTTAATCATGCGTACTATGAACTACAACCCTGCAAAGTGATGCCATTATTTTTTCACATACCATTTACATGAAAGGTTACAATGATAAATTCAATGAATATAGATGATATATAAGAAATTATGTTTATTTTTTAAAATTAATATATCATGCACTCCCTTAACCATTTACTCATTAGGGGAATTATATCATTCCTCAGACGTACATACGACCTACATCTCAATGAAGTGATTCAATTCATTTTCCATTAGAAAATTTTTTAAAATGTATATAATAATTTAAATATTTATTATATATGATATATATAACACAATTAACATTATGAAGATGATTTATTTATAACCTATGTTAAATAATCAAACCCTTCATTAAAAAAATGTGTGAGAAGACAAGGAAATCAACACATGATGAAATAATAATAACGAAATATTTTTAACCAACATGTTATAAATAGTTATAATGTGGTTATATAAGATCTTATATATATGATTATTGTCCCATTACAAATTAATAGCATTATTTAAAACATAATATATTGGTTATTTCAGTTTCAACTAATTGAATGCATAAGGTAAAGGATTTCTTTCAATTTCTATTTTATTTGACATATTTATTAATATGAACACATTTAATTTCATGTGGTTCATATACTCACACATTTAATTAATTTAGTTGAATGAATATTTATTAATTTTTATTAATTTTTAATTTAATTTATATTATTCCAAGGGATATAATTTAAATATTATGAATGAGGGAAAAAATTACTCTATAATCTCACTTTATTTTGTGATAGATTAATTTATATTGAAGTAATTTCATTATTGTGATAATTTTTCATCATAAACTATATTACTATTAAATATCAATATTATTTTATTATGGATATTAAATATTTCTAAACCCAATAAAATGTTCAAATGCAGTGTTTACAGTGAATGTTATTTATTAACTAGTGATATATTGATAAATTTGTATCATTTACTCGATATTATTATTTAATGACAAGAGAATATTAATTCATGAATATAATAGAATATTTAATACATTAATATAGATATGGAAATGAATTTATTGATGGGTCCTAGTAATATGTATCCCCTCGATGCGTCGACATGTCTTATGAGACAAATTAATTGGCTCAACTTGATATATTTTTACTTCTAGTTTTACATTGTCTTGTGAAAGGTATTGACAGTAGAGTAATAATGTTACCTAATATCATTATGACTAGTAATTAAGAGTATCCTTTATATATAATTAATTAATTAATATTGTACATGATATTTTTAATGCTATTGTATTCTAATTTTTTTCATTCTTAGTTTGTTAATTAAATAGAATATGTATCTGCTTTTTACCCTCCCATATTGACTATGCATTATATAATTAATATATAGAAGTTATTGATTCAATGAAATGTTTGTTTTTTTGTTTATCATACCATATTGATTAAACAATACAATTTTTGATATATTTCGCATTAAATTAGGCCAGTAGAGAGTTAGATCACACTCTTATTTTATTTTATTTCTATAAATTTTAAAAAAGAAATATTTTAATGAGTTCAAGTATTAAAAATGTTTTCCATTACTATGATTTATAATTTTTACCTATGTAAAAAAGTTATTATGTATGTACATTTTTCTCCAAAACTTCTAAATGGATTGGTAAATTTGGATTTGAACACATGTATCTAAGCCAATGTAATCAATTGGACAATATAATTGAGTTAATAGAATCGAGGTTGTTACAAAATATATTCATCATGGCCCTCCAAAATTTCCCCATATTTTCACATGGAACATCACTTTACCCTTATAAAAAATTTAATATTACCTTTCCTTCAATTTATCTTCCTCCACATCAATATATTTTATAAAATGGTTCATATCAATTTTCCATTAAAATTTTCCTTTTATGTCTTAAAAAATCAACACATTTAATAGTTGAATTTCTTAATAATGTCATAAAATGTTAATAATTGATTACATAACAATTATCCAAGAAATTTACATAAACATAATGTCAGCAAACCCATGTTTACACATTGATAACAAATTAAATATATATATGGAATAAAAAATTGTATAAATTAAAATTCTAATGAGTAGGGTTCTAAATTAAGTGACTAATATTTATATTCTAGTTATACGTGAGGTTAATGCATGTTCTTGGATTTCAAGACAAGAGGTAAGAGTTTCATTGTCTCATATCTAAATTCATTATGCATGTTTGATATTTGACACAATAATTTATTTTATGTGGTGTTATTAATTCTTAATGAATGTGTGTTTTGATATTCATGAAATTTGTTGTGTTTTTAGAGAAATATTAAGTTATTTATTTTTATGACCATAAACACATTAGATACAAAATTTGTAAGGGTTTCTTTTCCCTCCATTCTGATTCATTGAGACAAGTTACATTCAATAAACCTTGTTTTTTAATATGATGTTCTATTGATATACTATACCAGAAATTTTATGAAAATTAATTTCTTGTAATTCATGGGATATTCTAATCCAAATAAATTTATTTTCATTAAAGGTATTTTGGATAATGTGTTACCACTATTGTTAGGATTTTTGGGAACTAAATTTTTATTCAGTGTGGCATGAACATATTATTGAAATTATTTCATATAAAATGTAAATATTATATACATTTATTATCCCCCATTTAAAATATTTCATGTTTCAAAGGGCATGATTCTCACAAGGGATGTTGATAACTCAAATCTATTTTTCTTCGAGTTATAAGGTTTTATCTTAAACCATGTTTTTACATGCTATGATTCTCTCACCCTAATGTTTTACTAATGTTTATTTTATAATCCTATCTCAAAAAATAAATTTTAAATAACCAAAATATTTTATCACTTTTTTTACGATGTGGGATTTAAATAATGTTAACAACAATGTATTATAAATGATCCTTTTATAATCCAATGATTTATCTATGGCATCACCTTTAATATAAGAATGTTTATTTCATTCTTAAAAAACCATGGGGATATATTATTTATAGAATTTAATGTTTTTAAAATCATTAATTTTACCTTTTTAAAATTTAATTTTGAATGTGGCATAGAGCATTGTTTTTTACTTAGGATTTAAATTATTTTTCCACGATCAATTTTAATTTTTCTCATCTATTTTACTTTTCATATGAAAAAGTATTTACATTCAGGTGTTATATATTATATTTCATTATATAAAAAAATATATATTTTTTATAATTTCGGTGATATAACATATGAAATAAAATAATTTGATTAATAATCCCTTGTAGTGTGATATTAATAAAATCAGTCTTTTATAAGGAGGTATTTTTTACTTGTGTCATTATCCTTCAATGTTTATTTTTTTAAAATGAGGTTTTGTTCTTTTGAAAACATAAAACTTATTTATATGGATAGATTATTTCATGCTATTTTATATCAAATATATTTTCCATCACCGCCATTGTCTTGTGTAACAATCTACCATTAATAGGTATAAATTTTCATCCAATGAATTTACTTTTGAAATACACTATTTTCAATTAATTTTATTGAATGGTGTTCAACATGATTCCATTAATTGATTGATTGTAAAAATTATTATCTTAATCTCATTATTCTTATCTATGTGGTGTAAAAACCATATTTTTTATTATCTTGATTGAATTTTATTTACTAAGAAAGTGTCTGTATATCAATGGATATCGATTTATTTTCAATGGATTTATCGTGTTATAATTATTGATGAAATTATTAATTATTTCACTTGCTGAATTTATATTAAGATAGTAATAAACTAATTTATTTCCACTGGTTCTTTATCATGTTCTGATAAAAACCCAATTTATATCTATGTTTTATTTATGAAATAAAATGTGAATGCTTTTCGTATGAAAGATTCACAAAACCCAACATTTTCTATATGTTTTAATGAATTAATGGTTATTTTTTATTGGACACAAGTTTATGGATAATAATCAGTTAATTTTTGGGCCTTATATATCCCACTAATGCATTAGGTAAATCATAACGTCTCATGAGATAATGGTAAAAATAGTCATGATGCACAATCCAAAATGAGAAACATATGAGTGAATCATGTTCCACTATAGGAAATATGTGAGATAAGAATGATTGAAAAAGGTAAATAGGTTATAATACCTTATCCTCTATGTTATAATTTATATGATTATATATGTTCCAAAATTAACAATTATTAATTTTTTCTATGGTATGTTACATTTTCTATGATGCATTATGTAAGAGTGTGAGCCCTAAACCTGATTTGAAAATTAATTTTCAATTTCCAAATCATGAATAAATATAGTTATAAATTATTATTACATATCGTAATTGTGTCAACACATCTATATAAACTATTTATATGTTATCTTCCTTAGTTTATATATCATTTCAAAATGTTATATAAGTTCCATGAAATTATGTGATATTTGAGATACTATTAAAATAATATTAAATATATGTATATGGTATAGATTCATCATATTAACTAAACACAAATTATGTATGATTATTAGGTTTTGGATGATTTTGTTCATTGAAACGTACTCTCATGTAGTTCACACTTGGGTATCTAATGTATGGGAGATCCTGGGGATAGATCCACTAATATGGTCACCACATGTTTCATGCTTCATTGGTTTTTCCTTTTTATGAGTAAATATTCTGGTCTCTCGACTTTAGGTAATTATAATTACATACCGTAATATCACATAATTTGATTCAATATGAAAACTATGGCATTTATATTGTGGAAATTAATCTTTCATTGGGTGTATCATCAATGGTTTGGAATTGGCTAAATAACCATGAATGTTATTTTCACATATGAAACGATGGTATGTGTTAGGACTTGTTGACCTTGATGGTAGTAACATTAATAAAACCATGGGAATGGTAATAAAAAGTAATTATATATTTTATGGTTATGAATAAATAGATAAATAAAGTATGATAGTACAAACAGTTCAATCTACATTATGAGATATCATGTTATAAAGAGATTGTATTACATGAAATGTGTTTGTGATAGGTTAATTTTTCTATGACTAGACCATATCTTCATTGGGAACTTGATGTGGTTCTAAAATATGCTCGGGAAATATATGTTTCAATAAATCTTATCAAGATAAGGACATTTAGGGTCACACAAAAATCATATTTATAAGCATTTCCAATTATATTGAATTAGTGTAAAAACATAGTAGGACACAATATAGTGACTCGGATAATGTAAAGCTTATAAAATCTTATAAGAAAAAAATTATATCAATATTATTGAAGTCTATAATAATAAACACATCGTCTATTTACATATTATATATACATAATAATTAGTTGTATTAATATCAACTTATTTTTCAAAAAATATTTAGCAATTAATATTCAAGGTTCATTTATTATTTTTTTGAGTGGTGAGTAGAGTAAACTAATTTTATTTTATCATGTAATGTGGTTTCAGTATTACATGTATTTGATAAATTTTTAATGACATTTGTCGTATATTTGTAGTTTTATTTATGTTATTTTTAATACGTTGAATGGGTTAACCTCTATAAGGACCAAAATTAAATTTAATAAAGTAATAATATCACAATTTAAGAATATTTATGATACAAAATGTGGTTTGTGGGGAAGGGATTTTTCAAATTAGTACTCATCTCCACCTCTCTCTGATGTCACATAAATAAAACTCAATGGGAAGATAAAATATCCTTCGTTCAATGTTTTAGGATAAATAATTTGATATCATTTGATCATGATATTGTTACGAACATCAAATTATTTATAATAGAACTAATATTTCATAATATAATGTTTTTTAGACTAAAAGAATATGTGTGGATGATCTAGAGGGTTCAGAGTTTGGTTTATCAGAGAAAAGAATACAAATAATGAGACAAATGTTTTTTAATCAAAATAGGTATAGGAATGATTTTGTTTTTTTATTTTTATTTATTATTATTATTATTAATTAACTAAATTTTCATGAAATTTGTGGATGAATATGGGCTTCGGTATACCATATTTGATGTTTCAAAAAAATCTAGACCCAAAAATTTAAAATACAAATTTTCATGATTTTGTAAGTACAAAATATCCATTAATTATTATCAAATGGGGAATACATTTAATTATTTTGAATTACCAAAAAATAAATTTTCACTTATTCAAGAAGTGGGATTCATTATAGTCCAGATGCCAAAAATGGTGTATCGATTAGGTATTGGATGATCGAGTAGTATTTTATTTAAAATAACATTTTTAATTTTATGATCAGAACAAAAAAATGATTTTTTATTTAGATATATTTCTTTGATGAAGGATTATATCAACAACGACTTGTAATTTCAGGTCAGTTTTGGTGTTTGGAACATTTCATGTGCGGGTGCTTTATGTTCGAGATACAGTGTTGGGGAAGTCCAAGTAATTGCATACATAATAATACACACACACACAACTATTTAGATATATATATACACATATATTCCTATATATAAACTATAATATATATATATAACACATATGTAATATATATGTGGGGAAGTTAAAGGTGATTTATTCATACATGACTATCAATAAAAAACTAATCCTAAATAATAGGCATATTGAGAATAGAAATCGAGTAAGGGACACATGGGGGGAGGCCCATCCGTACCAACATGGAAAATAATCTGTAAATTTTTTTAAAATGGGTGGTGGAATTAATTCCCATGTGGTGTTATATTATTAATTTTTAGAATTTGGGGGTCTCTTAGACCCCCCTCATAACATGGACGACCCCTTCCCCCAATTGGTGGGGGGCTGTGTGGAACCCGTACATAAGGTTTATGGTTGTGTATGTGCCACTAATCTGGAACCCCTACCTAGTTTGGTTCGGCCAGACCCATCCAACACATTCAAGTATTTACCTATGATATAAAACTATTCCGAGGGGTGGGGGTGTATAAATTATAATAAGCACAAATAAATATAGAAAAATTATGAAAATTGTTTTTTAATATTTATATTTAGTGTATAATTTAACAATTTATGGGACCATGTGATGACTGTTTGGTGAACTAAAATTTAGTTTTACTGATTTAAATTCCTCAAAAATACACTTAAGATATTTTAATTAAAAAAGTATTTTTTACATTCATTTAATTCATTTTAACTGATCAAAAGAAATAGATTGTCCAATTATTATCACATTTTATCTAATTATCTATTTATTTTTATTTAATTATTATAATTATTTAATAAATAGTGATCAATACATTTCAATGTTGATGATAATTTATATAAGGTCATCCATGTATACAATAAATATTTTCCTATCTATATCCCAAATACTCAATATTTCCTCTCCTTCCTGAATATAATAGTATAGAATGATTAATATTAAAGGGGATACATTTCATGCCATTACATTGTGAGATACCAGACAAGTCTCTGATGCATTTTATGGCGGTGTTCCTCTACATGATTCGAATGCATTATGAATCTAACTGTTAACTGAGGGTATAGGCTTATCCGTTATTCACTCAAAATATCAAACATTTTTTTAATATACTGCTCAAAGAATTTAAATTTATTTATTCATGTTTTATCACATCATATATGTGTTTTTTAATCTACGACCACTTAATAAAATGTGCAATCATTCATATATAAAATTAATATAAGTAGGGAGTGTTTTTCTATATCTCGATTATTCTAAGTGAGTTTGATCTCCTAAAACAATTTTTTTAAATATAAAATTTACACATTAACCATGAATAGTAAAATATATCAATGTAATATTAATCCATAAAACCATTCATATATTAATTTTAAAGAAAATCAATCATATGAGTTGCTCATTATTCCAAGTTAAAAGAGCCTACTACTATTAGGTTTTTCTTTTAATAGTGGTGGGTTGAATTAATTAATACCGAGAGAAAATATTTTTCTCTATCTAGCTTGAAGAAACATTCATTTATAGAATTTAGCAACATATGTTTCTTCATTTCTGGAGATATGGTCCCACTCGAAGGATCATAGATCTGAAAGATAATTTATGTGGATAGCCAAAAGCCTACACTGTGATTATACGAGTACCGTTGTAACCATATCTTACAATACGACGATAGGTTTTGAGGATCCTTTCCACATTAATACTAAATAAAATGAGTATTCATGATCTTATAGTTGGTGGATAATATAATTATAATTAATTGTTGGACACATTCAAATATAAAAAATCATTATTATCTATATTTTTAAATAATCTATATATAAGTATTTATAATATTTTGATTTATTTTATAGAAACTAGAATGTAATTCTAAATGTAAATTATGATCAATATCAGGAAAATAAGATGTTCTTATCAGCACAAATATCCCATAGTGATGTAGGAACTTGAATATTTTACTAAAATACAAAATGACATTATATGTTCTAGAGCCTCTAATACTTGATCCCCCCCTTAAGAAGAAAGCAAGGATGATAAATTTTATTTCAAGAGAATAATGAATGTATCAATTTATGACTAAAGAATAATGTTGTAATCAATATATAAAGAGTTGAAAATGTATCATGAAGAAATGAATGGTTATACCTTTCTATCAGATATCTGAGTAGTCTACTAGGATAATGTGAAGTTGGAAATAAATGGGATTGAGATAAAATAGTTCGGGTATAAGAATAAATCAGTTATAAGTTGAAATTCGGTATTCAAGAAGGTCCTCATGTACTCAAGATGATAAATTACATTGACCGATTAGATGAATTTGGATTCAATTTAGAGAATGAAATTTTACCTTATCTCATTTTCTCATACATAAAACACCATTTCTCTAGTTTAATTAATATTTATCGAACACAATGTATAGAGAAACCAATTTTATATCTTTTTGGATAGGTTCAGAAAAATATGATACTTTAAACAATTTTATAACATTAATTTTTAATGTAAAAAATAATAAATAAAAGATTAAAATTATAAAAACAAGTACAATACCAAAGGCTCTTTCACAATGTTCTTAAATTAATTAAAATGTAAATATAGAGATCATTGAATATAATGCAATTAAAATCAGATGTGGAATGACATTTCATTGAAATAGATGCTAAAATGAATTGAAAAAGAACAAGGAAAACATTTCTACTTCTTCTATATTCATAATTAAATGTAATATTTCACTTATACACTTTGGGTATTTGGTAAAATATGTTCATTACATATTTCTATAAAAATACATGAATGTAAGAAATAATGAATCATTACAATATTTCAAGGTACATTCACTACATGGCTGAAAATGTATGATACCTGCATTAGTGAAAAGAAGAAAAATATATTTATTTATATGTTAATGATATCTATAAAAAATGATTGTGTTTCGAATATTGGTTATAGTATTTCATAAAAAACAAATCGTTAAATAATACATGAATCATTAATAATAAATGAATCGGTAGCAATAAATTATGAATATAAAATGAAAAAATCACATCCAATTGCGAAAAGAAAATTTTTTATTATGTAAAATTTGTATTTGTTTCTCCCGAATATACATAGTATAATATGTAGATTCATTAGAGAAATGAAGCTTAATTATATCAGCACACCTACCTATGTAGTTTTAGATATGAAATTCTATAGATATAAAAACATATAAAAAATTGAACTAAATTAATTTGGATTGATATTGTGAAACATTTAAATTAGAAGCTAGTGTAAAATTCACATTGTTTAGGTGGTTACATTAATAGATTGAATGGATGAAAAAGGAAAAATGTGATATAATTGGAAAGGATATTAGAATACCCAGGTAGTCTTGTCAGAGAATATCATAATTTATTTTTCATTAATCAGAACAATTTAGAGTGGATTTATTAAAAAAATTACATTTTCTTATACACATTATTGTTATAATGTAAGAAAACATTGGATCAATGATACATTTTATTATTAATTCAACATAGTTCATTATATTTTTTCTACATAATTAATAAATAGTGGTCTTAACCAAAAAACATATCCCAATTATAATGAAAAATAGATATAATATGAGTGATGTTATGAAATTAATTCATTTTTTCATAAATCGCGTGTTATGGATGCAAGCAGATTCATCAAGGAAATGTAAATAAAAAACCCAGATCAATAAATACACAAATTTAATCTAGTTTATTATATATACATTTTTTAAATTTTACATATATAACGCCCCCAAATTTAATGGTATATCTCTTTTTAAATTTATCTTTTTTGATAGTTTAAATTGCACAAAACATTGAGCTTAACAAACCATGCTATAATAAAATTATCTCATAGCCTTTAAATTTGAGGTTATGAATAGTATTAACTAACTTATAAAAATATATCATTTAATTCATTGGATTAATATTAATTACTAACAAATGACATAACCAATTAAATATAATGTAAATGTTTTTATGAAAACTATTATCATGAGACAAAGGTGTTTTATCCTAATAAATTAAATTAATTACTATAAGTGAATGATATTAATTAAAATTATATAGAATATAAACAATATAATTTTTATCATTCAGCCTCTTTGTTTTCTATAGATGATATAATGATAAATCCACTTTTTACACATAAAAGCTATATTTCTTTAAAGGAATGGTTTCCACCCTTTGAGGGAACACTTATTTTAAATATATTTTTTGAAACATTTTTAAATTATATATGAAAATGAAATATTTTAATTTGAAATATGAATAATTAAATTTATCGTGATTAAATTTCTGGTTTTCTATAAGTATCTTGTTTTGATGAATAGTTTAAAATAGAGAATTTTAATTTAAAAATGAATATTGGGCCAAATAAAATGTACTGTTAAATTTTTTTTCATTTGGTATTATAGAAAAATTATATAACTTTTATATAATTTATTCTTATTTGGGTAATTTTATTCAATTTAATATTGAAATTGTATATAAAAATATTTCAATAATTGGATCATTTTTACATTATAAACTCGTTGTTTCATTATGTCTACTAGATTAATTTTAAAATAATTTCTAAAAATTATTTGAATTTCATTATGAAAAATTTATTTCCTATTTCTAATAATATAGTCAAAATTCATTAATTGTGTCACTTTATTGGATAATATGAATAGTAATTGTGGAAATTTTCATTATAATGGTTAATGCTACATTATGTAATTATATGTAAAAATAATATAAAATGACCTTAAATATTTGTTAATTTTATTTTTTTAACAATTAATCATCCCTAATATTTAATTGGTAAGTTATAAAAAAAATTATTTCTATTTTTATAAGAAAATTAAATTTATAAAATTTTATTCTATAACAAGTCAAATATGTCATACTCTTGTTTTTAATAAGTATCTCATTTTCTATATGTGGTCATTTAGAATATATCTTTGACTATAAATATTCATATAAAATAAAAATTGTTTCAATATATCATAGTAATTTATTTTTACTTTTTATGAAATAAATACTTACCTTAAAGGTTTTTATAATGATGATATAGTAAAAGTTTAACAAAGAGAAATGTCAAATAATGGATACCAGAAAAATTGATCTAAATACAATTTGAGATTATTATTTTCATAATTATGTTTCATAGATGATCTATAAATATAATTTAAATATTATTGGTTTTTATGAAATCTATCTAGTGTATTTATATTTTCTAATAGTCAATGTAATGAATAGTATCAAAATTGACATTAATGATATTTTTAAAAAAATAATGTTCTATTAAAGGATATAAAATTTATAAAAATATAAATATTATTTAAATGATTTATATATGGTTTTAAATTTTTTATACCAAACATTTCTGGTAATTTTTCAATTTTCTTGTAAAAAAATGTACCGTCAAATAGTAAAAGATCATGTTTCATCGGTAAGAGGTAGTGGGATTAAAAAAAGGTTAAAACCAAAAAAAATGGTAATAATGAGACCCAAACAGGTCTACAAACTATTGGTTGAGAGTATTTAGACCCGTAATCAAATTATATTATAAATAACTCACTTTTGAGCCATATATAATTGAAAAATAATTTCTATTAATTTAATATTTTTATAGTTCTCAAAAGTGCCACTTACTTTAATTATAAAAGGGAATCTCCCCTATAACTTATTTTGAAAATTTTTTGAACAATATATCAACAAAACCTAATTATTTAACTTATAAAAATACGTATTCATGTTTTTGATGGTTTTCTCTTCTATAAAAACAAAGTCTAGATCCCATAATAATAGATCTAAAGTAATTATATCGTAGAAGAGGTAATTGTTTTTACCAACTTATTCCAGTTCATTTTCACTTCTGCATCATATTCATGTGTTTTTTCAATGATAATGTAATAAATATAGTATCATATATAATGTGATATTTTATCATGATTATTGGACAACCATATTCCACCTATTACTCATCACATGGAAAAAAATGCATCGCATGTGCGTATGTACTGCTTACAATTTCCACATTGGGGTGCAATTTTTTTCATCACCACATTATTTGTTATTTATAATGATGGAAATAATATATATATATATATATATATATATATTATAATTATGAAATTAAATTTATTCATGAAAAGTAAAAATACCCTTGACATCTATACCCTGTCACCAAGAAGGGAATGATACGGTCTCTTATGTGTGCATACGTCCTACCGTCTCCACGACATGATGTGATTCATTTTCCATGATAACCTTTAAATAAATTATATAATTTTTTTAATGAATAAATATGATAACTATGATCTTAATATCATTATAGAGATTAATTAACAATATCCTATGCATAAGGAACGAGGCATAGACGAGAAAACATGTATTGGAAAATGATGTAATAAACCCCTGAACAAAGGGTATAATGAAATATTATCCCCGAGTGGGTGATAAAATTATATGAGAGGATCATATATGATATCATAAATATAAAAAAATTGCCTTATAAGTTAATGAAACGTTTTAACCCTTTATTCATGATTTTAAAGCATATACAACTAAAAGGAAGTGTCATGTAAGTGATTTCAGTACTCTACTTTCATTATTTGGGTTAGACATTTATTTTACAAATTAGATTATATGTGAAATAAATTTAAATTATCTTATGTTTTATTTCCACTTGTTTTATAAATATATATAGTGTGAATTAAAAATTGATTAATTTTGTTAATAATATGAGAATTGTAAGGTTTATTTCACAATCTAATTATTATTCTAAACTATTTACGGTTAAGTCTTTAGGGGAAATTTCTTTCATCCATGTCAATTTTTTCAAAAAAACATTTTAAAAAATGTTTTGACTATTCTCCTATGAATTTTTTATGTTTTTAAAAATGATTAACTTTTCGTAATAATGTTTTAATGAATTATTTTTAATGTTATCCATATAAGGTACTTTGAAACTTTTCTGAAAAAAATATGAAAGGAATTTTTTAACTAATCTGGTATTAGTGGGGTTTTCTTCCGTTATGACCCTTTAATATATTTAATCTTAGTTTGTATGTCTAAAATGTTTTTTAATGAAAATTTGTTTCCTCTAAAATTTCATAGCCTTTCAATTAAAAGATTTCAAAATATATAAGTGGTATTTCTCTCAAAGATATTTGAATTAACTTTTTAGAGTGTTTTCATATACAAAAATAATGTTTTTGAAATATTATGTTTAGTTGAGGTCTATATCATATTATATCATCTATAATATTTTATTAAATAATTTATGATCATTTTTCTTGTGGATAAGCTATTTTATACCATTCATAGTTTATGGTTTAAGTCTTCAAATTTCGTATGTTATTTTTTAATAAAATATTTCTATATTTTTTGTTTCACTACATTCATACGTGGAATGAATTAGAATTTTTACTTGACAGGAGTGTCATACTATATTTATTTAGTGAATCAATAGTTATCATGAGACAAGCTAGACTTTTTTACCCATTTATTAGATTCTTCATATGAATCATTGATAATGTTAGATTCCTAGCATGACGCCATGATAACAATAGATTCTTAGGATCAAACCTCAAAAGTATGAATTTATTTTTCAGAATTATGAATTCCATCATTATCAATCCATTTTTTAATATTTCATTTTATTACTCTATTTTTTATAATATCCATGGTTATGTTTCTTTTTTAATTTTATTATCAATATAGAATTATTTTAATTTATAATAGTCCTATCATATTTCTCTCATTTTTTTGATAAAATGGGGTGTGTTTCAGTTATTTAACATTATATATTTTTATTCCTTATTTACTCATAGCATTGGTTGTTCACATTAATTTCCTAATCATTTGAGATCACCCCTTTCTTAATTCTTATTTCCCCCAAGGACTCAACAAAGTGTTTTTTGATTGATTATGAATGGTTCTACATTGGGAATACTATTTTTCTCTAGGATAGATATTTATGAGTTTTATATTTGAAATGTAATATTAATTTCCATTATGTCTCTAGTTTTCCAATAATATTTAACTATTTGGTCCTTCAAAATTTGATTACATATATCTTATTGTAATGTAATAAATTAACCACTGACTATGGGATACTATGCTTGGAGTCTTTAATTTTTTCATCAAAGGATGTTTAGTAAAACCTTGGGACTAGATTTAGGGAAACATAGATTATATCATGATACATGATGATGTAATTTTGAAATATTCCCAAAGAATAAAATATTATGATTAATGATCAATTATACCTAAATTTTTATTTTTGGTTTTGTGATTCAATAGAATTGAGATTATACATTATGTTTCAAAATGTTATGATCTAATTTACAATATAACATTCTTTAGAAATAGTTCCTAACAAAAGGATGGGAACCAATTTTAATTCTAATAAGGATTTTTATACTGGGCAGGGTAATGAATCAGGATATGGAGTTATAACTGACCAAATTAATACAATATTAGGATATCAGAGTTAGGTTATGAGAAAAAACATACCCATATGATGAATCCCAGTCAAAAATACAATTTAATTATTTTATAACACATTATTTAAAAAAACCTCCATCATTCAATTGGACTAGAAATCCATTTGTAGCTAAGAAATGGATAACGTCTATATTATGGATATTTCTTACATTGGGATGTAATGAAAGGAATAAGGATTTCTGGGTATTTTATCTTCTCTCTGTATATGTAGATAAATTTTGTTTATAGATTCAATATACTACGAAGGATGAATAAATATAAATCATTGAATGGATGGATAATATGTTACTTTTCATGGAAAAATATTTTTCTCATGAAATGCATGTGGATTAAGATAGGTAAATATTGATTCTTAGAGAAAAAAAGGAAGAAAATATATTAATGTATAAATACTTGTTTATAAGATTATTGAGGCATGATGTGGACTATATACATAACAGAATTAATGAATTCTGGTCATTTCATTGATGGTTGAAATCTATTAATCTAATGGTAAATGGCCTTTAAAAAATTCACATCATTTAACGATATAGTTAGATGTGATATGAATATAATAAAATATTTGTCAAAGTCTTATGAAATCCAAGGGATGAAATTGAAGAAGATAATGGTGGAGAAAGAGTCGGTTAAAGGGGGGAAGGGAATTATGTGTTTTCAAACAAGTGTTACTTGTGGAAGGAAATAATAGCGTACATATGTAAAAGGAAAAGGACTTTGTTTCAAGTATGGGAAAAATTTCAAAATGCTTAGAATTTCATAGAAAATAAATAATCTTCCAATGTGAAATTCTTCCACTGCTAGGATATCGGGAACTATGAAAATGTCTTCCCCAAGTGTAATGAAAATAAACCTCAAAATAATGAAAGTGTTCAATGTCAAGCTTATGTTGTTATTATAGTCAAAGTGGAATAATTAATGAATTATTTTATTGATAGATGAATAAGATGAAATATATGGATCATGTTTTATTATTTTTTATGGTGTTTTAGAAATTCATTTTACAATTAAGGTTTTATGGTGATAATATTATTCATATATAATATATAGGATAATAAACGATACATTATGGTCTTTGGGGAAAGTAATGTTAAGTTGAATTTTAAAATTTTGTGACCTTACTTATATATTTTTATTCATTTAATTAAGATATATATGTATTTTGGATTATTATTATATAACATCACATAGAATGGATTAAGTAAAACATTGAATATTATTATTTTATCTTAATGTAAGATTTTTCATGTTTGATAACGTGTGCGATCAATTATGGTTTGGATAATAATTAATGGTCAATGGAATGACATATGGATCTTTTGATAGATAATATTTAACCATAAAATTCTTCCTAAATATCCATATCTTGGTTTATGTAAATATGTAGAAATATAACAAAGTAAAGATAAAGGATTATATTACAACATAGAAAGAAATATTGTAGGTTTTCTTGACTGGTTTTCCTAGATAGAAATAGAATTCCTAATAGCTAGGAAAATGATTTTGAACAATAAAAAATAATTTAAATTTTCATTCAAATAAATCAATTGTCTTCAAACAAACCCCAAATTTATTTGTTTTTTTCGGTTAAAATTATAATGAATTTGTTCTCATTAAATCTCTATACGAACATTATATTTTTACTTTTCATCAATTTCAATGTTTTTACATTGAGAAAATTTTATCCTATTCGAAATCCTAATTCTATATTGGCCTTCTCATTTCCCTTTCCGTCTAAAAAAGATGATTTTTTATTAATCCCAAATTTGATATGGGTTACCACAATGAAAATTTAAACTATAAACCTTTGATTTTTGAAAATTTTAGGATAATATTTATTAAATGAGGGGATAATTTAACACCCAATTATATTACGATATGTCTCTTTTTAAATCTACCTTTTTCTATATAGCTTAATTCTCACACAACACCGACCTTAAATGAACCATGATATACTAAAATTAGCTCATAGTTATTAAATTGGTGTTTATGGATAGGATTAAATTATTTAATAAAATATATTATTTAATTAATTGGTTACGGAATAAATATAAATATATATAAATCCCAATTTAATATTAATAAATTGTTTTCAAAAAATTAATTATCATTCACCAAATGTATTTTAACTAATAAAATTAAAGAAATTAAAAGTAGTGAATGATATAAAATAAATTTATATATAATATATTTATATATTGTTTAACATTCAACCTATGTGTTTTTATACATTATATAAAAATAAATACAATTTTTATGCATGAAAGTCTATATATTTATTAAGGAAAATATCCCACGTTTTGAGGGAACACTTATTTTCAAGGTTGTTTTTTCAATTCTATAAATTATATTTTAAAAAATATAATTATTATTTTAAATTTGAATATTAAAATTTAAATTGGTTTAGTTTATTGAATTTTTCTAAAAAATTTCATGTTTTGATCAATAGTGAAAAATACTAAATCTTAATTGAAAACATTTTTTAATCTAAATAATTTATAATATAAAATTATTTCTTGATTTGTTTAAAAGTATAATTAGATAGAATTTATATAATTGAATACAATTTTTTTAATTTTATTCAATTTCACATTGAAATTGTATAAAAACATTACAATCTTTTGAATATTTTTACATTAGATCCTATTATTTCATTCTTACAGCAATCTTAATTCTAAATTTAGTTCTGAAAATGCAGTAAAGTGAATTCAGAAAAATTTAGTCATATTTTTAATTAAATGATAAAAATTTATTAAATATACTAATTTATTTACAATATTAATAATAACATTGGTAATTTTTAATACCACATTTTACGGTAAATCTGGTAATTAATTGTAAAAGTAGTATTTAAAATATTATAAAATGACCCTATCACATTCCACAATATTATTGGATGATTATTTACTATAAATAATCATTAAATTATAGGATATTTTATCATTTATGGTTGTTTGGAGAAGAATATAACCTTTATAATATTTAACTTAATGAGAAGTCAAGTATGTTATACTCATATTTTTAATATATATCACATTTTTAATATGTTGTTATTCATAGGATATTTTTAACAATAAATAATCATTGGAAATATAAATTTATTACCTTTATAATGATAATTTTATTTAATATTTTAGATGAAATGAAAAACGTGATGATGAAACTATAGTTTCAAAATTAGAAATATCAAATAAATTATAATTTAAATAATAAAATAAATATAATTTGTGATAAATAATTTCATCCAACAATTTCATATATTAAATTTTTTTTATTTTGAATTTAATTATGTTTTTTTGAATTTATATTTTTTATTTATATTTTTCAAAAGTGAATATAATGAATTGTGTCAAAAGTGTTGTTAATGATATTTTTAAATAAAAAATATTTTATTGAATGAAATGAATTTCTTAAAAATTTGAAGCTCATAAAATATATTGAGATAATGTTTATAATGTCATCTAAGATTAATTTATGGTTAGTTTAACATATTATAGTGACAATATTTACCCTCAAAGAGTAGGATTCCATGTTGTCAGGGTAATAATTCATGGTATTAAATAAGGGTTAAAACCAAAAGACATGTGTAATAATATGACCTAAACATTTATAAAAAATACATGATGACATATTTTAGACCCATCCACATCTTATATTATAAATATTACACATTTAAAAAATTTATAGTTCAAAATTAATATATATTAATTAAATATTGTGCGAGTTTCCATAATTGTCTCTCGCATTAATTATAAAATGAAACCACCTCCCTCACTTATTCACACTACTTTGAGACTTATAGATATAAAAAAACCATTCTAATTCACTGATTAACGTGCTTATAAATGTTATTGAGGTTATCATCTTCCAAATATACCATCCCTGGATCCCTTAAGAAGTGATCTAAAGGAAGTCCTCCAGAGAAGGGATAATTGTTTTTATCAACTCTTATATGTTAATTTCTTATTATATAAGATATTCATGTGTTTATTCATGGAAAAGTATTAATTATTGTATAATATATGTTTTTAAGTGGTATTAGGATTATTTTAAAACCATATTCCACATTTTATCTATCATATGAAAAACAACATCACCCCATGTGCATACGTACTACATACCATCTCCACGCTGTGATGTAATCCATTTTCATTACCATATTATTTAGTTGGGAATAATGATGGAAATAATAGCTACATATGAAATTTAAGATATGAAATTTATTCTCAAAAAAATAATATACCATCAACATTTTTGCACTTTCACCAATAATAAAACGAGACCATCACTCATGCGTACATACGAACTATTGTCTTTAGGACATGATGTTATTTATATTCCATGTTAACCATTTAGGAATGATTATAAATATATTTATAATGAATATATTTGATAAATATGGCCATAATATCATTAATTTTATTATTTAACTATATCCTATACACAATAATTTGGAATTATATGACAACCAAACAACATGAAAATGAAGCAGTTAACACCTAAAATAAGTTTAATATATAAATATTATTAACAAGATCATGACTAAATGATGTAGTAGGATAATATATCATTTAATAAATATGAATGTGTTTGTGTAATATATTAATAGTACTCTTCAAACCATTATATTTGATGTTAAAATAGGCACAACTGAAATGATGTGTGAGGTAATGGATTTCTTAACTCAATTTTAATTAATTGGTTTAAACTTCAATTTCATTGAATATGTTATGTGTGAAATTAACATCTATTATATAATGTTGTACTTATACATCTATATAGTAATTTACAATGTAAACGCATTATATATTAATCTTATTAATGAAAAAATATATATAATGATTATTTCATAATCTCATTATTATTCAAGATTTTTGGGTTTAAGTTTCCACTGGGGAATATTTTACGTCAATGTCCATCTTTTATAAAAAGTTTTTAATATTATTATATGTATTATTAAAAACTTATTAACCATTTCATTAATTTTATAATAAGGTTTTTAAGTAATATTATAATAATTTTTAAAATGATGTACATTATGACTTTAAAAAAATGAAGAAGGAATGTTTTTTTAAATTATGTGGTATATGAATAATTTTTCTAACATTATGAGTATTTAATGTCTTCAGGATTATTTTACAAGTTTACAATTTTATTTAAAAATAATTTTTTTATATTATAGTATATCATTATTTTATGTAAATGATTTCTAAATAAAAATTGTATTTTTGTCATAAATATATCAATGATTTTACTAGAGTATTTTCAACTATGTCAACACTCAATATTGTAATCTAATGAATAATATAGTATTATATCTCATGATATCATATAATATATTTTATTGAATGTTTTATCATAATTTTGAATATGGATGTTCCATTTTGATACCATTCATGTATTTTGTTAACGTATTGACATATCATAAACTAGTTTTTAATATTAATGTTTATATTGTTTATATTTATCTAAATTATTACAAGGAATTAACTGGACCTATTAAGTGATGGTTAGGGCTCAATATATCCCCCAGATTCCTCGGTAGGCCTCGGGAGAGAAACTAGACTATGTTTTGGCCAATTCCTTGCACATTTATTAGATTCTTTGTATAAATTTTTTATAAAGGTAGATTCTTGCCATGAAGCATTGAAAATAATAGATTCTTTGAAGGAGGCCTTGAAAACATGTTTCAGATGTTTATCATTAGAAATTGAAACATTACGAAATTAATTATTGATATTCCATGCAATTAGTTTATTAGTTATAATATACACTGTTTAGTTTAATTTTATTTTGATTATTTATATGTCGTTATTTGATCATCTATTATTCTTATCTTATTATGGTCAAGTAATTTATTAAATAGAATGTGATTTAGTTATTTATATTTTCATATTTTTTATTCCTTATTTACTCAAATATTACACTATATTCTTACCCTTAATGAGCATTTGATCTCACCCATTTCTACTGTTTTATTTTTTTCCCATTATACAATGATGTGTTCTATGATTTATTATACAAGGTTCTACGAAGAGGATAATATTTTTCTATATGTATGTACTTTGTGAATTATTTGATTCAAATATCATTTTATTTTCAGGTTTGTATCATGTTTAAAAAGAATACTAAACTATTCGGTCCGTCGGTAAGTGATTCCTTGTTTCTTAATCCAATTTAATAAACTGTCAATAGACTCTGGTCTACTGAGTATGAGGTCTTTAAAACATAAATACATAAGATATATAATTAATTTCCAAGAGTTAACAATATTTATAAAAAATTATGCACATATCTTTTGGAGTTAGTTAGAGAAAAACTGACTTAGTTCATGTCAAGGGTTGACATAAAAATAATAATTTACATAGAAACATGTTTCACAATGTGATTTTAAGAAATGATTTTCCATAGACATGTACTCAATAGGAATAATAAAAAATTGATCGTATTTTTTATTCACCATGAAAGGTGATATATTTCTCAATAATAATAATGGTTCATATAATGAATTCATAAATGGAAATTAAATATGATAGAAAAGTATATAGGAATTTATAAAAATGGATTATATGTACCAAATTTATTTTCATATTTTTCCAATTTCTTTAATTAATAAAAATCAGTTTGGTTGTTTCAAATAGATTCTATACATGGGAGGTATAAGTTATAAACTAATATGTATTTATTAAAATAAAAACCCTTCATGGTAAAATCCATTTGAATTATACATGAAATATAAAATTTCTATGATTATTATTTTAGGAATTGGAATTCAATACAATCATTACTAGAAGGTGTTTATATGACTCAAATGGAATGGTATAGTGAAACAATATACATATAGAATTAAATTCAAGAGGTAGTGATCCATTTATAAATTTATTTTATCATGATGATCATATATAATTTTATTATAATGAAAATATTCCATGTGTATGAAAGTGGATAATAGGGTCATATTAATATCCCAAGTGAAATATGTTGTCAATCGTGTTGAAAAACCCATTAGGCTTATATCTATTTATGACTAGGTGGAAAGTAACTCTATACTTATTTTTCTAAATTAGAAACCCATGTTCTATAGAACATGATATTGAAATTTAAATCTAATGGTTTCTTAGGCCAATATGTTTTATATATATCATTAAGGATTCGAAATACTTGTTGGAAAAATTTAAGAAATATTTGTTATCAATGTCACATATCAGAAATATATCCAATAATTCATGCCTGATATGTACGATGAGATGAAAATAGTGAATAAAACTAAAAAATATTTGTAAAAGGATCTTTCACATATAACAGACCATGTACTATATGATATATCGAATATGTACTTAATAACACACAATGGTTATTTACCTACAGATTTTAGAGAATATAAAAATATTTTTAAGGGGTTAAAAAAGGTATTTCTCAATATAAATAATAACCAATATCAATTTTTTTCTATGATAATGTTCTTTTTAATCACATTAAATCCGTTGGGATGAAAAGATACAAATATAGATTATTTTCAGCATCTGATGCAACAAAAGATTCATAATTATAATGGAATTCCATGTTTTATGATCTAATCTTTTTTAGGTTTAAATTTATTATATATCCTAATTATACTAATGTGATCATCTTCTAATCAATTATGATATTTGATTATAATAACTTATTTATACCCTTACTAATCATCTGAGATCATCCGTTTCTTAAATTTCTCTTTCCCCATGTTATGATGTAATATATTATTTAATATGTTCCCAAAAGGGTGTATTATGTGAGAAATTTTTTAGGGAGGTTGAAGAGTTTTTATAGATTATGTATTTGTTCATATGATCAATTTTTTTTTTCAATAGTAGAAAATGAAATGAGTTTTCATAGTTAATGTTTTTCCTATTTCAATATAACCCTAAACGTAAAATGAATTGGAACTATATTTAAGTGAGTTATTTCATTCATATCATGTAATTGGAATTTTCATGCCTATTGGATGATAAAATATTTGAATACAAAGTGAATTCAATCCTCTGTATGATTTTTACACTATTTATGAAAAGAGGGATTAAACTTAATCCATTTTCTAACATTGTCTTCAATGATTATGGGAATGAATATTGAACTCATTCCATTATGGGAAACTGAAAAATATGTTTGTAGGAAAGGTATGTAATCCCCATCCACTATAGGACATTTTAAACTATGTCTTTGGGAATTGTAAGTAATCATAATCCAAAATGGGAGTTTTCACAATTCGTTTATGGGATTTGGCAGTAATCCCAATATACTATGGGTATTTGTATACATTGCAATGATGGAATTGGTAATTAACTTTGTAATAATATTTATATGTCATAATTAATTAATTTTTAAATATTTATGATTCAGTGATCTTAGGATATCATTTCTTTATTCAATGTTTATATTCTTATCTCAAACTATTTGTTCATGGAACATTTTTTGTTGTGATAACATTTAATTCCTTTAGGATTTATAGAAAAATCATATTGTTGCATGTCCTTTTTAATAATAAATGTCTCTCATGTTATGTTTTATCATATTCTTGTGATATATACATTTATGACATATTGATAATTTATTCACTTACTAGAATTTGAAATAATATCATAATCATCATCATTGTTTATTTACTAAAAGGGAATGAGAGAGTGCAAGACAAGAGGTACAACTGATGAGGGCCTAGGGGGAGAAATTGGTGCAATCCGAGGGAATCCAATCTCATGAGGTTAACCTATTCATGTTTATGTTGAATAACATTGTGAAAACATGAGGTACCATGAACTTAGGCTACGATGGCTGTCATATGATCTGCCACATTATTCCCTTCGTGCCATGTAAGATTCACCCGAATGTTAGAGAGAAAGCTCCTGCTTTTCATGATGGAGTATGTGATAGACCAAGGGGTAGGGCAGGAGCCTTGTATATTGTTTAAGAGGATGAGGGAATCTGTTTCAGCTTCAAGGATAATTATCCCCCCTACTGGCAAAGGGAAAGGCCTGAAATAATGGTGAGTTCTTCAGCCTGGATGGAGGTACCCTTACGCAGAAAAACTGAGAAGGAAAACACGAATGAGCCCCTTGCATCATGGTCCACCCCACCTCCCTTCATGAATCCCTCCGAGTATGATCTGTCCATGTTGAGCTTCAATCCACTTGAAGGGGGATGCCACTGGATACAATTTCCCTAATGAATTGCATCTGGAAGACCATGGACGTGCAGATACTGAAACTTGACCATGGTGGCCTTATTACATCGCTTGATAAATCTGGTCAAGTCAAGATGGAGGCAGCGTGTTTGGGCAATGATGGTCCTCCTTGAGGGGAAAATCCCTTCAAAGTGTGAATTTTTCCTCGCTTGATAGATACACAACACTCTTACATGCATAATGGTGGCCCTGACAGTCCATTCCACGCCCTTGTCACATGATCCTTGAAACTAGCGAGAGATGAATGCCACCTCATATGGATCACGGTTTTGCACAGCAGTGAATTCCCCCAAGGCATGCCATACCTCTTGGGCCCAGTCCCCCTTATTGAAGAGGTTCTCCAGACATTCCTCTTTATGGTTGTTACAACACGAGCAGTTGGAAGCAGTAAAGGTACCAAATTTTCTGATATTATCATCTGTGTCAAGGGCACCATTCCTCATCCTCCACGTGAGGAAGTTTAGTTTTGATGGGATGCGCTTGAGCCAATGGAGGTTTTTCCATTGATCTTGGTGGGTTAAGGGAATGAGGATACTACCGTTGGATTTGGAAGAGAATGCTCCTAATTTAGAGGGAGTGAAAACACTCATGTCTGCTTCCATGTTAATGACAATGTGATTAAATATTTCTTGTTGGTGTGGGTCATGTAATTCCTCAGTAAATGATGGGTACTTACAGGCCTCTTCAAAGGATATGTTGTAAGCTGGGAACCTCGGAAAGCCAAGCACATATCCTTCCCAGTTGGCGTGCCATTAACACACTTCCCCCTGGCCAATGATCCACCAGACGTAAGGAAGACATGAGAAAAAGTGAGGAAGGAGGGTCTGTGTAAAAGGGGGTGACGCCTTGCTTCCATCAGTGTGGCATCAAAAAAATTATTGCACATGGTTTTCCCCATAATGTTCTGCACTGATGAAGCTCTTAGGCTAGTTTGTCCTGCATGCCGACCAGGGAATCTGCAAGACTGCGAACATCAATGCCGCCCTCATCAAAATATCTCTCAATCCTCCTCCATGATACCCAAGAGCGTTTTTTTCATCCCTTGCATCCCATATGAACTCTTCCAAGATCTTGTCAATATTTTTAATAACTGAATTGGGAACATTAAAGGATGAGAGGGTGTTAACTAAAGTGGATGCAAGAACACTATTAACCATAGAAAGGTGGCCTCTGAATGAAAGGTATCTATTTTTCCAGTTGAGGATCATGTCAGATATGCGACACACTATGTGATCAAAATACCTAATACGGAGGTCTCTTGGGGAGATGGGGGCCCTCAGGTAGTTCATCGGCCAGCACCCTATTTCAATGCCAAGAAGGTTGCAGATGGATCCATCCCAGTTAGGAGGTAATTTGTTGGATATGTACACGTTTCTTTTGAGATTGTTGATAACTTGACCACTCCAATGGAAATAGTCTTCAAGATCCATAATGATGCCACAAGGGGGTCGTCTGTTGGAATTCAAGAAGATCATTATGCCATCGATGAACAATAGGTGGGTTATGGAGGGGGATAATCCTCTTCTTTTTTAGGGGAGGATCATACCATTGATCATGTTTTTGTGGATGAGGTGGCTGATGATTTCCTGCGAGAGGATAAAGAGGCTCGGGTAGAGGGGGTCTCCCTACCTTAGGCATCAAAAAAACTTGAAATATCTATAAGATTTCCCCATAAAATGAATTACGAACCATGAAGAGCTATAACACCGAATGATGAGATCCGTCAACCAAGGAGAGAGGCCCATACCTTAGAGGAGCTTGTTGATAAAGACCAATTCGATTTGATTATAGTATGTGTTCATGTTCCATTTAATGACTAGATTAGAGCCGTGGGACTTGTATTTGGTATATCTGGCCATCTCTGGGGCCATTGATATCTCCCCATGGATATAACAATCTTTTACAAAACCGTGTTGCTCCAAAGATATCCATCAAGGGAGGTGAGTGGCCAATCTAGTGTAAATGATGGTAGCAAGGATTTGGTTGGGGAAGTTACACAAAATTACTAGGTGATATTGAAGGATTGATGACGGGTTCTTGGTTTTGGGGATAAGAAATAGAGCCAATACTGCCGACACTCATGGGAGAGGCTCACCCTTGAAAAATTCTTGGATAATCTCAATGAGGTCACCTTTGACCACCTCCCTTACAACTCTATAGAAGGAGCCTATAAATCCATCCGGGCATGGAGCGCTTTCTGGTTTGAGTTGCTTAATCACCTCATGAATATATGCCCCCAACGGAAGGGCCTAGATCATCTCATTGTCCTCAGGAGACACCTGATTAGAAATATTTGCAATAAACTCCCCTTCCACCTCAGGGTAACCTTCGGGAATGCAGTCATTGGGACCTGTGAGGAGGTCTCTGAAGAAAGAGTGCGCAATATTCCCCACCACCTCTCTATCGCTAATGCACGACCCGTCCTCTATAAGGATGTTAGGTTGGATCATTCTCTTCCTTTCCTTAGTGCATGCATGGAAGAAGGTGGTGTTCCTGTCACCCTCATCAAGCCATCTAACTCTTGAGGACTCCCTCACTCTCTGTTCCAGAGGAAGAAACATATCTGTAAAGATGGATTTCTTCCTGAATAATTCGTCAAACACTGTTTCCACCCAATTTCCCTCAAGCCATACATCAAGACTTTCAATATCTTGCATTGTGGCCTCTGTGTCCCCATCTCTCGGAGGGAAGGATTTAGCCCAGTCTGCAACTTCTGAGTTTGTTGTGAAAGACAGTCCACAACCTCCCCTGAATAGGCGCACACCAGAAGTCTCAAACCATATCTTGATATCCGATAAGGTTGGCCCACTGGGGAGAGAATCTATGTGACGTAGGTGAATGATTCCACTTCAAGATAGAAATAAGGAGTGGGGAGAGGTCAGGAAGGCCGCACACCATGTGGCTGACTTTAATGTTGGGGTACACTGAAATGGTCTACATGTTTCCTAAGCACTAGTCCTAAAGGCTCCTAGAGTGCTGTAAACCATGGTGGATACTGAACTAGGTGAAGCGTTCTCTATTAAAGCCGAGGTCTGAGAGGCCATTGATAGCCATGAAACAGGAAAAGGACTGACTCGCTTTCCTGGGGAAGGGGCCCCTTCCGTTGCTTTCATCGGGGTCCACAATAATGTTCCAATCCCCTCCCAAAATCCATGGATAGTTTCCTAGATCAAAGCTGGAGAGATCATGACAACATGTCTTGTGCTGCTGATAGTCACAACCCCATAAATGAAGGAGGCAAAAAGGGATACATTATCATAGGAGATCTCAGCTGTTATATGCTGGTCACCCGGGAAAACAAGATCGACAGAGATATATCAATTCCAAAAGATCCAGATATGTTTGTTGGTAGGATCTGCATGCATGAACCCTTGCATGGATAGCCTTCTAGAGAAATAAGAAATTTTCCAGGACTGTTTTTGTGCTCTATGACGGCGATGAGACAGACCTATTTCTTACGAACCTCAGCTGCAAGAAAGTCCATTTTGGTCCGAGCAGCAATGCCCCAAAGCATTATAGAAAACCATTGGATACATTAGACAAGAAAAATCACATATCTGGCTCTGGGAATCCTATCATGCAGGGAGCATGAGGGAGAGAGCTCCCACATTTTCTTAGCCTGAGCACGAGTGCACCAACCTGTGCTATTGGGTGGGGAAACAAGTAAAGTGGAGGGAACCTTTACACAGCAGGCAGACCCCAAGCTTCATACCTTCTTGGAGGACTGGGGGGGAAGCATGGCATTCCTATGCTCGGATGGGGGATGCGGCCTCAAGATGAGGGGAGGGGTAGGGGAGGGAGGCTGGGGAGGCAATAGAGGGGGGTCCAAAGAAGAAGGGAGGAGGGGGAGAAGAGGGAGGGTGGGGGCGCAGGGTACAACGTATGAGGGAAAGTGAGAGAGGAAAGAGGAAGGGGCAAGAAGTTATAGATGAAGCAAATCCTTCAGAAAATACTGAACATTGGGAAGGTGCAAGAGCATCAGGGTGGAGGGACTGGGTCTAGGGGGGCTGAGGAAGTTGTTCCACATGCCTGAAAGGGGAAGGGAGGGAGGCTGATCGGGAACTGGAGAAACTCATGGGGAGTTCTGAAATAAGACCCAGGCCCCCAAGAGAGTTGGGGGATGCCATTGGGGGGCTGAACAAGGGGCCTCCATATGGGACTGCGTGGGGAGAGGGGTCAAAGAAACCACCAAATGAGTGACATGTGGGACGTTAAGGCCAACAGATGAGGACACCTATTCTAGATGGGTAGTCGCAAGTCTTTGAGGATGGTTGCAACCGCCCGGATGGCATTTCCTACAAACCTAGAGGGAGTTACCTTTGAGGTAGCATGAAGAAAAAAACATCGTGTAAGAGGGGATGTGAATAGGCTATGACCTACTAACGGACTTCTTGACTCAATGATGGATGCTAGTCAGTAGGAGGGCATGAGATGTCCATTTCAACAAATATTCTGGCTTCTGAAGAATCATAGCAGCTCCATGTACGTTCATTAGAGTAGAGAAAACCCCATAGAGAGTCACTTATATACTTGAGGAAGCCAACATTCTGGAAGGGAAGCAGGATCCTAGGAAGGATGAGCCACACCATAGCTAGGAGAATTTACTTCCCCTTATGCACATCCATCGACTAACAATCAAGGCTGAAGCGCTATCTACCCAAGGACCTCAGGGCCCGACACCACGCATGGACAAAGTGATCTTCCGAACCAAGATAAACTAGGAAGGCATTTTGGTGGGTGGAGGAGATCTTCGGCAGTGAAGAAAGGACCCACGAACCTACCATGCACTGGAAAACCGAGATCGGAGGTTTCAGTGCCCCAAACTGGGCCACAATCATCCAGTGGAGGCATGCCTCCACCTCCCGAAAGGTCGACTCTGGGACCTCAACCATCAGACATGAGCCATAGTATGAGACCACCGGTAGGGGGAGGGTCACCGCAGGGAAGAATGGTTGAGGGGGAATGCGAGCCTAGGGGTAGAGGGCATCTCTGAAAGAGCAACCGAGGCTTGGGGAAGCGCGAGGCAAACCGGGAACTGGGATTATTAATAAGATAATTTATGAAAATTAAATTATGATGTTAATTATCCTCCACTCATGTTATCAACTTTGTCTTTAATTAATGGATAAAATTAGAGAAAAATAAGAAAAAAAAATTGATACCATGGAAAATGTAGAGATTTTCCCAATAAGAATTATAATGGGATATGAGAAGGAATAATAAATATTATGATTATAACTAATAATCTACTCAAAATTATTATTAACATCATGGCATTATTATTTTGGAAAACCCACTAAATTAATGATGGATTTATTATATTTGATGATACTGTGATGAGTAGTATTAAATAATAATGATCAAACTTACTTCATATCATTAATATTAGAAGAGATAGTGAGGTGAGTTTGTCAAAGGAACTACTAGATGTTTGATATATGGTAAATGAGGGAGTCAAGTAGTATGATGGAGAGGAAAATGAATATTTTAGTTAACATGATGGGTGAAAATAATTTTATTCTTAAGGATACACAAGAAATTCAATGTTTTAAATGTGGGGAATTTTGAAACTATTAAAACAGTGACATAATCCAAGGTATTAATAAAAAACTGACACAATGAGCTTCCAAGACCAAGGGAATAAGTCAATAATTATGAATGAACTACAATATATATATATATATATATATATATATATTCTAAAAATGATGTTGAGTGAGGAACACCAGTCATCCCCTCCTGAATTGTGAAATTTGAGATTTTTATCTTATTCAACCCTCTTCGTTATGCATAGAATGATTTTTAAGAAAATTAAATCATCACCTAGATAAATATTTTTTAATTAATAAATAAAAAATCATAGTGTTATGATTATTATATACCATGTATATAACTCCTCTCTAATTTTTTTTATTGAAATGCGATTCCTATAAATTCATTTTACCATTCCTTTAGTAAGATTTGATATGGTAATAGGTAAGATTTGACCGTCACTATATTGGGACCATGATTACTTACAAGATATGAAAAACAAATTTTAAATCCTAAATCAACACAGGATCACATTTTGGTATGAGGTTAATTATATACAACATATGAAAAATTATTCCAATATATTGGTTTATTTGGAGAAAATAGTTCAACTAAATGTTTTTTATATTCCTATTATATGGTAAAAGATGCATTTAATAGTAAAACATAATCTAGTAAGGATGAAATATCACTTGAAATAAAATAATTTGTCTTGTCTATATTATAGACACCATTAAATTGATTCATTAATAATTATTAATTAAAATTGTAAGGGTAAAATTTATTTTGGGGGGAGAATGAAGAGACTCACAATTTTAATATATTATTTTTTTGAATAAAAACTATGATCATTAACGTGTTTTTTTATTAATCATTAAACTCAAATGATCCATGAAATATCATAGAAAAATAATTATAAAATTATTAAGAACTTTAGTAAATATTAATATATTAATATCAATGGATTAATAAAATCAAAATAGTAGATTAAAAATTTTATTTGGAAAAGTTTTTTTAAATAAATTTAACATTTATCAATTAAATATTTTATTAAGTGGTATATATTTTATCCTAATAGAAATAATTTATCACATTTTAAATATAATATGAAATAATATATAAACATCCTATTATTATAAATTGATATGAAATAATATTAATAACACATAATGATAATAAATTTATTGTCAATAAAACGATTTGTAATATATATATATTTAATTTAAATGAATATTTATAAATTTTATAATGTTAATTTTACGAAATTAACATCACCTTTAGTTTTATAATGTTAAAATTTTCAGAGGGTGAAATTTTATGATCTTATGAATCTTTTATTTCATTGGTGAATAGTTGAAAATACAATTTTTACCAATACCATGACTCTTATGACATTTTTATTATATATTTATTAATTAGTGATATATAATCTATTTTTTGGGGAAATTTTTTTTATTTTTTTAGTGACACGATAATTGAAAAAATATTATTTGTGGTTACTAAATAATATTTCATATTTTAGAAATTAAGTTACTTTTTTATCCTAAAATAAATTTAATAAAATATGAATTTTTTAGATTAGAATGTTTTTTATCAATTTTACAAATTAAATAACATAAAATTTATTTAAAATAAGGAATTATGATTTCAATAATGATGAATAATTACCACTTTATTTTTATGCACAAATTAGTAATTACATAAGTAAAAACTAGTTACTATGATAAAATCTAAAATGTTAATTGTAATAAATATTTTTGAAAGGAAAAAAATGTTGGAAGTTGTGTTTTGATATATTATTCATCTTTTACCCTCAACCAAATACAATATTATATAAATTTTTATCCTAGAGAGTTGAATAATGTAAGGAATGTTTTAAAAAGTAAACCATTTTAACAAAAACACCATTCTCACCACGTATAAAAGGTAACATTCACCACTCATTCCAACACCAAAAATGTATATTTACTCTTGAAAACATATCATTAACAATTATATTAAAATTTTACTTTACCTTCAGAAGATTATTTAACATGGTATTATCCTAAGACCACTATTTCCTAGGAATCGTCCAAAAAAACTCAAAGTTATCGACCAAAGTACTCTTTCTCCTAGCATTTATTGATTTCAACATTACATTTTCAATTATAATGTCTCATTATTATATAAATAATTGTTTATTTTCTTGAAAATTAATTTTATTATTCCAATGAAATTTTTGGGAATAATCTTTCTGCTTTTCCTTTAATGAAAATTGATAATGTCAATCATGCATATGCATAGAATACCACCTCCAAAAATTAACATATTTTTTCTTTACAACCATTCATGAGTTTTTATAATAATGTTTTTAATAGATAAATATATTTTATATGAAATTATTAGGTTTCTAATATAAAAAATTGGACAATCTATCAATAATTTGAGCAACAAATAACCATTATCTATCAAACTGTTTAAAATAATAGTTCTAAGTAAACAAAATTTTTTAATAACCAGTAATTGATTAATATCCACAAAATATTCCTATAATACATTCATATTATGAGTATCTCAATAATTAAAACCATTTAATAACATTATTCTTCTTTTATAGTAGTATAATCACTTAACCACTCTAGAAAAATTCATTAAACTATGTTATATTTTTGTTCTGGTCAGTTTCACCACCCACATAGACAATACTACAAAATAATTTCATTAATGAGTATCATAATTAATAATAATATAAGATACAAAGATGTAAATAGATACTTTATTTTTGTTCATTAATTATAACAATGGTATCAATCATATTGATCAAGATACCATATTTCATTTGATAAAAAAATAGGTAAACATGATCATCACCAATTTCACATTAATGGAATGTAACTTAATCAAACATAGAAATAAATTATACAATTATAAATAATTATAAATACTCTAATATTGAGAATTGAATGGTCTATTGATTATAAAATGTAGTATAATAATGACTCATGATGTCGTTATTATGAAACTAGATCAAAATGGTCATGATTACTCACTGAAGATAATAAAAATAGGTAAACACAAAATAATATACATGCAATAGAATAAATATAAACTAATACTATATTTGGTTATAGTCATGAATAAGGTTTTGAATATTTTTACTATCATAATAATTTCTGTTACATTGGAGGTTATGACATGTTCGACTAAGCCGGAAAACAAGGCGCATTTTTTTGGATCTCAATTTTGTTAATTCATATATTAAAAATGTATACCACTTATTTAATTATGGTTTATGATTTGGATATAGATTTACTTTTTAAATAAATACCCTTAAATAAAATGTATTTACTTATCCATATAATGTTTTATTTTCTACGTATTTTAAATTCGAAGGACTACGACTGAGTAATGATTTGGTTTTACTCCAACCATGTTTCATTGTGTTATTGTATTTCATCAACATCTTCATACATCTATGCATGATTTATTAAACTATAATATTTTAGATTTATATTTATATTTATATATGTTGATAATGAATTTTAACTAAAAAATATATTACCATGATGAAATTCTTCATCAAAAAGTATATCATTGTTGAGATTATTTCTCATCCTTTTTAATGTGGGTTTCTTCCCTTTTCCCATAATGTCGATTTCCAATAAGGTAATTATTTTTATTTGAAATCAAATTATCTCTTACCTCATTTGATATTAATATTCCCCTTCTTATATTTTAAAAATAAATTTTATTATCTATTTTATTCTGTGGTATTTCATGAAATGTTTTTTGAACAATAACTAGGGATCTTCAGAAACCACCACCATTACTTATAGATCTTGTAAACTCTTTCATATCTTCATATTTTCCTGTAACATATGAAAATTTATTAATTACATAAATTTTATATATTTTCATTTAATATATTCAAGTATTACTATACATTTATTTTTTTTGTTGTTAAAAAATTTTATAATTTCCCGTAAAAATTCCAAGTTATTTGTAATCATGACTTAAGAAAAGGTTTTTATTCCATATTTCATGACATGTATCAACTTTATAAAAAAATTTCCACAATGAAAAAATTTTAAAAAATACCCCATTATTTTAATGAAGCTTTTATTGAGGTTTATATATAAATTTTTTCTACAACCCATTAATAGATAAATAACTATACAAATAGATTTTATAAAAAAATTGTATATGATTTGATTTATTTACCCACCAGTGTGGCCTGCCCTCCACCCATCTCATTCACATACATATTCCTACATACAAGAAATGTTACCTTTTTTGATTACCACCACTAAATAACTCTCTAAACTTAGTGTTTTTTTTTATTCTTCTTGAATGTAAATTTTTTTGTCCCAAATCCATAAACTATTTTCCATGAATCATTTAAATTTTTTGTATTACAATAAAATAATAACCTCAATTATTATAGCCCAAGAGTATTCCTATTTCATTGAATAAGGGTTCATATTTTATTATATCTTTTCATAGTATTTCATAATAAAATTTATTGATGGCGATTTTATTTCAGAAATTAAGTTTCTAGTTACTTTTTATTTAAACATATAAAAAACAATAATTTTTTGTGATAAATTTTAAGAAATTATGTAATTAATTAATTTTTTACTCTTTTGTTTTTTTGATTTTTTTTGGACTATGAAATTATTCATCTTGATTTATCATTATAGTAATTGAAATAATTCATTTGAGGTCTTAAACCAGATTGGATCAAAAATGTAATATATAGTTTGAATATATAGAGTAGTCTTACTTTCATAAAATGGTTAATATAGATTTATATTATGTAAGAATTTTCATTTAATAATTTGTTTCTCAAAAATATTTATACTGAGGTATTATTTTTGAAATTTTAAATTGTTTTTACTAGAATAAATATTCCTCCTATAATTAAATATACATATTTTTAAAATGATACACATCCTTTTAAAATCTGAATGGTTCTAAAACACTGATATATGTGGAATTTTTTGTTATATGAACGTCACTATTATCTTATTTAAATATTTGGGAAAATACTAATATAAAAAGCCATTTTCATTATGTTGATATATTAGAAATATTTATTTCTATGGATTATGCCTTGTGTTGGTTGTTTTTGAGTAATATATTTTATGATCTATTCCATTTTGAATATTTTATTTTTTAACTAATAATATAATCTTTATATAGAATAATAATCTAATTAAATGATTGGTTTGTACCTTGGGATCTTTATTCCAATATATATACTATGTTTTCTGGCTGATATAAAATATTATATTTTATATTATAATTCACATACTGACTAGTTTGGGAGATACTCCATACATATCATCACCAATGATTTATAACAGTTTACGTTGACAGTTATAATTGTACATGATAGTATTATATTATTAACCATATTTTTTATAAATTCTTTTCTATAATTGAAAATGACATAAATTTATTTTTCATACCATGTTTTGGGTTTTGAATCAATATAAGTATTTACATTTTTATTTTGTACAATGATGTTTTGTGAATTATTTATGTTTTTTTCAATTTAATGAGTTAAAATTGATTTATATTTTAAGATTGGGGTGTATTTTGTTATAATGTAATGTGAGGTTTCATGGTTTCTGGAAACATTATTTTCAATTAAGGCAATCAATGAACTATATATTTTTATTATTTATTTTTTGTTTTGATGCATTTTTTTCTTATTGTATTTGAATTGTTTAAATTGATTTCTATTTCATGTTATGTTATGTAACATAGTGCATTTTATGGGAAACAAAATGTTTTTACAAATTATAAATCATCATTTTTAAAATGGATTCAATTAATTTGTTAAATATTTTTATTATTTGTTTAATGAAAAATATAATTTATTGTTCACATATCATTATTGAGACCTAATAATTTGATGGTTTGTGTAAAATACTATTTTATATCAAATTAAATAATCATTATTAATGAATAAATGATTGTTTTTTATAAAAGAATGTGTGAATTACATAGATAACCATTTTTCTGGGATACTTAAATCAATATAATTTTTTTGGTGGAGATGACATAGTGATGCATACTGATTTTTTATCAATTCTCAGTTAACATATTATTTAAATAAGAATACAACATAGTGAAAACATACGTTAGCCTAAAGGATGTATCTCACACAAAATCAAATTAATATATCCACCGTTTATATTATAACTAATATAACACTGAAGAATATAAAGAGGTCTTCTTGAAGGATTCATGTAATATTAAAATATCACTATATATAAAAATCAACGTAATTCTCATTTAATGAATGTAAAAAAAATTTGTTAGAGAGAAAGGACATCAAAACAATAGAACAACCAGAGTTAACCTTCATCATTTCATTATTAGTTAAGAATTTACTTACTAAACACACTCTATATTATCTTTGAACATTATATTCATCCCATGCTGTGAATATACAGTGCAGTCAATGATTTCTAAATACACCGAACACCACATCTTTGATTGAGGAAAAATATTGACGAAAGAATAAGATATTCCACATATGGAAAGTGGAGACAAAATATATTATTTACCACTAAGACCCCATCATTTTGAACCTAATCACATAATAAACATTATTAATCAATGTTAAAATACCTGATATCAATATAGGATTTATCCCCCATGAACAACCTCAATCTTGTTACTCATGGTCTTTATTTTTATAATACAAATTGAAGAATAACAAGGTGTGAAAAAAATCACGACTAAGTAAGAGGATTTATTCATTGATAAAATTGGACATTATCATCACAAAAGAAGTACTGAGTATGCTATATCAATTAAAATCCCTATGATATAATCAATATTAAAAAATAACTGAAATGTAAGATCTAGGCCTTTTGTAGAGGAAATCTGAGGCACGTTTTCATGTAATTTTGATTATTTTATTTACCACTATTTTGGAGTAGTGACATGGGGTGAGTTTGGGTGATCATTTAAGTAAAATAAAGGACAGTGGGTTGTGCACAGTTTGCACACAGTTTGACAAACCGTATGACCAAACTATGCGGACCGTGTAAAACTGGATAGTGAGGTCTGCATGGTTTGCGCACAGTTTGTCCTAACAGTGAACCACTATTGAGGAAACTGTGCACACAACTTTTTATTTCCAAAAATCCTTTTTAAAACCACCGTAACCATCATACTTCCTTATGTCCCCACCTTGGATCAGGCTTGGAAATTTCAAGGTGATTCCAAAGCCTCTTGGAGGGATTCCAAGGCGTTCCAAACACCTTTCCTCGAGATTGAAGGCTCGGATTGAAGATTCAATCTCCTTCTAGTGAGTGGATTTCAACATGTTGTTTCTTCTATTCATTCCTCAATCATTCGTTGATATTTTCATGGGATATTTATATATTTTTAGTGGATCTAAACCTATGAGTTAAGGTTTAGATCTAGGATTGTGGATCTACATCTAGTTTTGCACGATCTTAATGCCTTTGATCTTATTTTTGGTTTTGAGGATTTATATCCAAAACTTGATCGACGACGTTGTGCCGCTCAGATTTTGTGGATTTTCATTGGGATAAAATCCATCAATAAATAGATTTAGGTGGTTTAAAATCCAATGCCATAGTCTCATATTGTTATGTGTATTCAGTTTTATAAATGCCAAGGCATAAATAATTAATTGGTGGTTTGGTTATGTGGTTCTTGTGAATTGTGGATCTAGTTGAATATGGGTGAGAGTTATGATGGAAGGATAAGGATGATTAAACATTTGAATAATTTTGTATATGTGAATTGGATATTTTATTTGAAAAAGAGTTGTGGGACATGGAATGATGCTCATAATACCCATAAGGGTTCTAGACATGGTGTTCTAGAACCAATGACATGAATGAAATTGATATTTTATGGGACAATGACTGATTCTCAAAATACCCATGGGTTTTGATACAGGGACTGATTCTCCAAATTCTCACATTAGTGCTAGACATAAAGTTCTACACTCTTTAATTTATTTTGTACTATGGTTTCATTTCTCTATTCATAAACTTAATATTGTAACATAGTAAATATTAATTGAACAGGAGAAATGGTTGAGGATCCTATATGAGCCGAAGTAGGCATTGTGTTTTGGGTGTTGTCAGAAACCCAGATGTTTAATGTATTAAAGACAGGATAATTGGATAAATATAAATGTTTTCCATGTTTCCTTGCTTTATTATGTATGAAACTACATACACTACTTATGACTGGTTTTTTTTACACTGTTGGGGTGATCTACAGATCAAACTCACACCCAACTTGGGGTTCCTGATTGGTACTGAAATATATTTTTTTTGTTGCAGGACAGGACAAGGGAAAGAGCCCTGGTTAGAGTGTTGTTTGGGGTTGGAGCATGGAAGAGGGAACCAGACGTGGGTTGGGACCCATTTGGAGTCATTGTGTCTTTACATTCAGTTTCATTGTAGACACTTAGCACTTACATTGTCATATCATGTTTTACCTTTCAGTTGAGTATTGTATTTCCAGTTTTTGTTATGCTAGTGACATTGTACTGTTATAATTATATGTGTGTCCTCTATTGCTTCGTTACTTCCACTAATATTTTATTCTAATAATAGAGGGCATAGTTTCTCAATGACTAACTTACTAGACCCTTGCTTCTAGTCGGCACCCACTGGCATATGGGGAGGCATGTTTGAGGGCATGTGACCAACCATTACAGAGCACCATTCAGTGGATCCCGAGTCAGGATGTTACGAAGTGGTATCAGACCTGGTTTTCTTTCTTCTTATTTTGTATTACTATTCGAGGAAGGTGTACAAGGGATTAAGGAAATTTGGGTATTGATAATGAGATCATGTATCGGAGTTTCAAACTCACATATGGGGGAAAACTCAAGTACTCATGGTGGGACTGCTGTTATTACTGTTTGTTGTTACAGCTGAATATTAATTCACCTTAGGTGATGCACTTGTTGTGTGATGTTATTATTATTTCTGGAATATATTGTCCATTGATTAATGGACCTGAATGGAATGAGTGTTTCATCTAAAATCATCATTGTAGGCACTCAGGATTATTACGACATGCATCATTTTAAGCACACACAATAAACAGATTATGGGTAGATTGTTGAACTTAAACTATTTTTTTTCCTTACTTATGAAATTGAAAGGAAAATGGGGAATAAATTTGAAGTTGAAAGAAATAATTTTGAAGTTATATGAATAAATTGGTTGTGTGTAATTGTAGTAATATTGTGAACTGTTTCCAAGGCTGCATGTTAGGCTTTGTAGAATTTTTCCTCCACGACACTTGTTGAGAGGACGAGTGGGGACGTTTAAAAAGGTCCTCCAGGGGTTAAAACTGAGGCACCAATAGTACCAATTGAAGAAGTGGGGGAAATTTTTCGATAGAACCTCAATGTTTCCATGAAAATGATGGATAGAGACCCAGGGCAGGTTGTGAAATGTATGTCTGATCATACGAGGGAGTTTCAGTTGCAGCACCCACTGACTTTTACTAGAGATGGTGGTCTGGAGAAAGCTGCATTTTGGATTGAATCTACCCTGAATATATAAGAACACATAGAGACACCTGTTGAGAAGAGAGTTAAGTTGGAATCTTACATGTTGCGCAGTAAATTGAAACTTTGATAGGACATCCAGACTCGGGATAGACAGCTAGAAGATATGGAGTGGAAAGAATTTCAGGGAAGTTCTTTGAGCACTTTTATCCCGACACGCTCCGGCTGGGGAAAACAGATGAGTTCATGAGGCCAACTCAAGGGAATAGGTCTTTGATGGACTATGTTGGATTCTTTACAGACTTACAATGTTTTCCTCCAGCATTTCCTCTAGACGAGGCCACTTCAGAAAGATGATTTTAGGATGGACATAAATGTGAAATTAAGTCTTAGATGAATATTTTCCGGATGAATATGTTTTCGGAAGTGGTAAATTAGGCTCTCATCTCTGAGGGGAACCTAAAATAGGATTCTAGTGGTGGAAAATGGTTTTTACTAGATTGTGAGGTTGTGTGACTTTTGATAGCAGGAAGCGATGTTATGAGAATGTCATTCAGGGAAGTTAGAGAAAGAGTAACCTGGAAGAGGGGTCGGTTACACATGACCTTACCCAAGTGTTTTTTCTCCAGTGTGGAAGGCTGAGACAGTATCATAATTAATCTCCCTGACCCCCTATTGAATGCAGATCCTGTGGTAGGATGGGACATCTCTAGAATTTCTGGAGGAACCCAAAGGATTCAGGTGGTGATGGATTATCTAAATAGAGTCAATGTGTGGGAAGGGGATCTTATACACCTTTTCAGTCCCAAAGTTGGTGTTCTACTGCAGGACGTTGTAAAGGGAATAGGCATGGTGCTCTAGGGAAGCAACGCCCATATCAGCAGAGTGGTACAAGTCAGGGGAGTCAGATGGAATCACATGGAAGATGAGGAACACAGTTTCAGGCAGTATAACCTACACTTGTGGATAGCGACATTAGAAGATCGACAATAATAGGTACTAATCTTTAGGATTCTAATTTAGATACATCCTTATTTGAAACTGGTGCATCTCATTCCTTTATATCTTCAATAATTGTTAATGGTTTGAGATTGACAGTGGTGTTTGTTAGTGGGGTTATGATGCTAGCCACACATTTGGGGGTACAGTCCAGATAAATCCTTGTGTGCAAGGGATCTTCTCTTGAGATTGGGAAGTACCGTTTCCTATGGTATATCTATAACCTTGATATTACAGGCTTCAAACTAAACTTGGGCATGGACTGTTTAGTCACATACCAAGCCCTTATTGATTATTATCGTCGGTGGGTGACATTTATGTCGCATGTGGGTGACCAATACATTCACCGCGGGGAGTGGGATATCCATGCAGGCTGAGAAAGGAAAATTACTCAGAAAATGGGAGATATCATAGCCCAAGATGTTAGTCGTTTAATAGATGAATAAGGTTTTAGGAATGTTTTCCTTCCACTAATGGTTGTTTTGTTTTAGTATGAATTTTCCAATGACTTCTCAGGGATGTCACCTATAAGAGATGATGAAATTAATATTGATATCTTTCCAGGAGCTGAGCCAATAGATTTCCACCATATAGAATGACACCGACAGAGCTTTAGGAACTCAAAGCTCAGTTGGAAGACTTAAATAAATAAGGATTTATCCATCCAAGTACATCCCCATGGGGATCACCAATACTATTTTCAATTAAGGATGATGGGAGATTACAGTTGTGTGTCGATTACCGGAGGGTAAACAAGGTTACTATGAGGAACTGATATCCTCTACCGTGTATTGATGATCTGTTTGACAAGTTGAAGGGAGACTGTGTTTTCTCAAAAATCAACTTAAGATCATGGTATCACCAGTTGAATATTCGAGCTTCTGATATACCAAAGACTGCTTTCAATAGTAGATATGGGCTTAATGATTTTTCTATAATGCCATTTTGGTTAACAAATTCACCAGTAGTGTTTATGGATATAATGAAAAAGATAATTCATTCATATGTAGATTAGTTTATGGTAGTTTGTGTGGATGAAATATTGGTGTACTCCAATACTCATGACGATCATCCCCAACATCTTTACATCATTTTGAGTTATCTAGGAGAGCATCGGATATAATTCAATCTATCTGAGTGTCACTTTTGGAATGATTAGGTACACTTATTGGGACACATCATCTTGTAGAATGGTGCTTCAGTGGATCCAAAAAAGGTGCATGCAATGATTTCTTGGGAGAATCCAAAGAATATTTTTGATATACGAAGCTTTCTGTGGTTTTCTAGATATTACAGGTGATTTATCCAACACTTTTCCCATTTGGAAACACCACATTCAGGATTGACCAGAAAGGGAGTAATGTTTGATTGGTCAGTGTCTTGAGAGATACCATTTTAGGAGATGAAGAAGCAATTGACGTCCAGACCAATTTTGGATCAACATAAGTCAGGTGATGAATACACGGTGTATTGTGATGCTTCTGGGATATGACTCTGAGCTGTGTTGATGAAAAGAGATAAATTTTTGGCATACGTGTCTCGATAGTTGAGGCTATATGAAAGGAATTATCCAACGCATGACCTTCAGTTGGCAGCGGTGGTTTATGCTATGATGTGTTGGCGACACTACCTCCTGGGTGAAAGGTTTATAGTTTATACTGATCACATGGGATTTAAGTACATCTTTTCTCATTATGATTTGAATCTTTGACAGAAATGATGGGTTGATTATATGCAGTATTTTGATTTTGAGCTGGTATATACACTCGGGAAAGAAAACGATGTGGTTGATGATTTGAGTAGGAAGACTTAGACTCAGATTGTTTATGAATCTAGTGATGAGTGGAGGATGATATCGCTGCTAGATGAAATACACGTTGTGGTTCAGTATAGATTCGAGGAAATGACACTCATGTCGGTTACAGTGGAGTATACACTTTGTAGACAGATCTAGGAAAAGCAATATGAGGAAACTGGATGCTTAGCCTTGAAGGAAAACTTTTAAGGTGGGGAGACACCTTTAGACTGGAAGATAAGAAAGCATGATATCGTTTATATGAAGATTCAGGTTATTGTTCCTACGACCATAAGAGAGGAGCTCATGCAGGAATTCTAGGCCTCATGATGGGTGGTGCACCCTTGTGTGACCAAAATGTATCATGATCTACGATGATAGTTTTGGTGGCTAGGCATGAAGAAGGAGATAGAATGGTTTGTGACATGATTCATCACCTATCAGCTTGTGAAGGTAGAGAATCAATGACCTGGAGGTTTACTGCGACCTTTGTCATTCCAGAATAGAAGTGGGATAAGGCGACCATGGACTTCATGATAGTCCTTTCAAAAACACTTAAGAATAATGATTCTATTTGTGTCATATTTGATCGACTGACAATGGTGGATGATTTATTGCCTTTAAGGGAAACCATTATTGTTGAGTAGTTGGGGGAGTCGTATTTACATAATACAGTTCGATTCAATGGGTTTTTACAAACTATAGTTTTAGATCGTGATTCACAGTTTACTTCACACTTCTATAAGGGATTGAAAAAGGAACTTAGTACTCCGGTTTTATTGAGTATGGATTTCCATATGAAAATAGATGGGCAGTCAGAGCATACTATACATGTTCTTGAGGATATATTGAGGGCATGTGTGCTTGACTTTGGTGGTTCGTGGGAGAATCATCTAGCTTTAGTGGAGTTTTCCTATAACAATATTTATTAGGAAACTATATAGATGGCACCATATGAGGCTCTTTATGTTAGGCCATGGAGATCACCACTATGCTAGATAGAAGTGGGTGAGTCAGAGTTTTTGGGACTGAGTCTCACAGAGAAGACGACTGAATAGGTTCAGCTGATTCAGAAACGAATGACTATGAATCAAAGTCTATAGAAGTCTTATGCTGATAGATGGACGTTCCCTCTAGAGTTTACAGTCGATGATCACGTATTCCTTCGGTTATCACCTTGTTTGGGTCACTGTAGGATATGAAGTCAGGGAATGTTGGCACCCAGGTTTGTTAGAGCTTTTGAGATCATGAGGAGAGTCGGGAATGTAGCATACCAATTGGGTCTTCCACAGAAATATCGTTCTATGAATGATGTCCTCCATGTATCACAACTATGATGGTATCACCCTGACCCTTCTTGTGTGATCTATGTGGATGATGTAGAGCTAGAGATAGATGTGTCCTTTGAGGAGCATCTGATACGTGTGTTGGATTGCAGTGAGAAGGTGTTTAGGGGAATGATCATACCTAATGTTTGTGTTTTATGGAAGCACGGATGTGTAGAAGAAAAGACATGGGAAAGGGAAGAAGATATGTTGACTCAGTTTCCTGATATTTTTATCTTGGAATCTCAGAGTAGTTTGGGAGTATAGTTTGAGGACGGGCTATTATAGGGTGCGGAGAATATAAGATCTCGGCCATTTCAGGAGTCAATCTCGGGCATGTTTTCAGGCACTTTTCATGTTTTTAAGTACCTCTATTTTAGTGTAGTGACTTGGGGTGTGTTTGGGTGAACTTTTATCTAAACTAAAGGATAGTTGGTTCTGCACGGTTTGCGCATGTTTTGACAAACCATGCTACCAAACCTTGCAATCCAAGAAGAACTGTACAGAGAGGTACACACCATTTGAGCATGGTTTGACAAAATGTGTGACCAAACATTGTGGACCATGAAAAATGGGATAGTGAGGTCCACACGGTATGCACATGGGATTTTCTAACCCTGTTTCACTGTCAGTGAAATCATGCGTGTGGTTTTTTAATTTTTAAAATACTTTTTAAAACCCCATGAACCATGTGATTTCCTTATTATCTGACCTTGGATTAGGCTTGGAAACTTGTAGGTGTTTCCAAAGCCTCTTGGAGAGATTCCAAGGCGATTCGAACATCGTTCCTCCAGATTGATGGATCAGATTAAAGATCTTATATCCTTCCAGTGAGTGGATTTCATCCTGTTCGTTCCTCTGTTCTTTCCTATATCTTTCCCTGATCTTTCTATGGGATATTTCTATCATTTCCATGGATATGAACCTATGATTTAAGGTATAGTTCCTGGATTGTGGATCTAGATCTAGTTTTTCCTGATCTTGATGCCTTTGATATTATTTTTGGTTCTAAGGTTTTAGATCCAGAACATGATCGACAACAATGTGCCACTTAGTTTTTGGGGATTTTTGTTGGGATAACATCCATAAATATATCAAGGTAGGTGGTTTAAATCCAATCCCACAATATCATCTTGTTATGCTTATGCAATTATATTAATGTCATAGAATAAATAATTAATTGGTGGTTTGGTTATGCGGTTCTTGTGAATTGTGGATCCAGTTGAATATGGGTGACAGTAATGATGGAATGATAAGGATGATTAATAATTGGAATAATGTTATATATGTGAATTGGATATTTTATTTAAAAAATGGTTGTGGGACATAGAATGATGCTCCTAATACCCATAGGGGTTCTAGACATGGCGTTCTAGAACCAATTCTATTCATGAAATTGATATTTTATGGGACAAGGACTGATGCTCCAAATATCCATGGAGTTGTGAGATAGGGACAGATGCTCCAAATACTAACATGTGTGCTAGACATGAAGTTCTATAATCTTTCATTTATTCATTAATATTGTTTCATTTGGATATTTATAATCATAATATTGTCACATATTAAATATGAATTTAACAGGGGTAATGGTTTAGGTTCCTACACAGGACAAAGTAGGCATTGTGTTTTGGGTGTTCTCAGGAACCTGGATGTTTAATGCATTAAAGAAAGGTAAATTGGATAATTATAAATTTTTTCCCTATTTCCTTGCTATATAATTCATGCAACCTCATTCACTACTTATGACTGGATTGGTTTTTGACACTGTTAGTGGTGATCTACTGATTCATACTCACACCCTACTCGAGCTGCCTGATTTGTACCCGAATAGACATTATTGTTGCAGGATAGGACAAGGGAAAGAGACCTGGTTAGAGTGTTTTTAGGGCTTGGAGCATGGAAGAGGGAACCAGACATTGGTCGGTACCCATTTGGAATCATTGTGTCTTTACTTTCAGTTTTAGTGTAGTCACTAGGCACTTGCATTGCTATAGCATGTTTTACCTTTTAGTTGTGTATTGTATTTCCAGTTCTGGTTATGCTTGTGACATTGTACTCTTATATTTATATGTGTTTTTTCTATTTATTGGTTACTTCCACTAGTATTTTATTCTGATAACAGTGTGTATAGTATCCCAAAGACTGACTTACTAGACGCTCGCAACTAGTTGGCACGCTATGGCATGTTGGGAGGCACTTTTGAGGGTATCTGACCAACTGGAATGGAGCACTATTCAGTGGCTTCCGAGTTAAGACATTACATGAAAAAATACACCTCATTCATTTCTAAAAAAGTTAGGATAAATGGTCCATTTATCATCACTAAAAAATTGATGATATAGTGTCCCTTAATCAGTTCCTTTTTTTATAAATGTTAAACATTCACCATATTAGTTCTACTAAAAGCACTAATAATGTGGTTTTTTTATCAGTTCTTTTATTAGTGTTGATAAAAGAAAATACAGCTGTGTGTTGTAAAATTTAAAGAACTCTATAGTAGCAGAAACTATAATAAAAAATCTTGTAAATATATAACTTAAATTAAAAAAATATAAAACCAATTAATGAAAAAAAACTATTATAATCTTTTTAAATTTTTTTGTACAATTACAAAAGTAATAATTATCAAAAAAACAATAAAAAACATTACATTTCATTTTCTATGTCCCCCGACCACCATTCATTCAATTTTCGAAGACACGACCCTAACTCGAGAAAAAGAATGTACCTTTATAGGAAAAATATTATAATGCTAATAATATTGTAGAGAAATAAATGATGAGAAAAGTCAATTCTAATCTAATCATTGGTTAATATAAAAAACATCGTTGATTAGATTGAGTTGCAGTTAATTCTTAGATGCCACACAGTTTATTTTTCATCTTCATGAATTATCTATGTGAAAATTAACTAAATATTTAAAAGATAAAAATGATTAGGAAATTAACTAATTATGTTCAGATTAAATTCTATGAAAAAATAGCTGATTTTTTCAATTTTTTAGATGTGATGCAAGTTTTAAAATAAAATTACACTTATATATTGAGAACACACACTTAAAATCATACTAACCACATAAAATTTCATATTTTTGTGAGGTAAATTTTTATATGTGACAAATAATTTATGTATAATTTTCCTAAAGTATCCAAATAATTTTAATGAATTTACATACTTTTGAGAATGTCGCATATGAATTTACTAAAATTTCATTTTAAACATGAAAACATACATTGAGTCACACTGATTTCATTGTGTGTTAGTCTGATAAGATATTGATTCCCACGCATCAAAAATCACTTATGTATCAAATTACTAAAATAAAATGAAAATATGAGTGTGTTTTCTATTTTTTAGGGAGTGAATTAAATTTTGAACTAAAATGTTAGTTTAAAATGGATGATGGATATGTTGAGTCATACCTGACACGTCATGTATCCGATTATGGGGCATGTGAAACCAAAATGTCACAAATGAATTAATGGTCTATTTAATAATTTATTAAAAACCTAAATTCAATTTCATATTTTTGAGTATATTACATGAATTTCTAATAAAAATAATTTCAACATTATATAAAAAGATAATGTTTGAGTCATACAGCTCGTACAGTGCATCATATTGAGCTACTGTTAATTTTTACACATCCAAAATTGGTTCTGGAATGTTTTACTATATTATCCAAACAATCCGAATCAATTCTATTGGTTTTGAATTTTTCAATTTTATTTTTTTTCTAAAACATCACTTTAAACTGGAAACATGCACTTTGAGTCATACTGGCCAAATAATGTATTAGTTTAATGTGAGACTAATTCATACAGATGAAAAATAACTTCTGAAATATTTTAAAGAATTACCAACATAATTCATGTAAAGTTTCTTGGTTTTCAATGAGTGAAACATATTATTATCTAAAATGTAAAAAATAAACTAATTACTTACATTTATAATCATACTAGGAGCACCATGCATCATATTAAGGTGAGAAAGAATCCCAAAGGATAAAAATGAGATAAGGTTTTTTTCCTATAGAATCAAATTAAAATGAATGATTTTGATTACTTTTATTTTTATCACATGCATTTTTTAATAAAATTAATGTCAATTTTTAATAAAAAACACACATGGATTCATAATGGAAACACCATGCATCAAATTATGGTAAGGATGATTAATATAAATGAAATATTAAATATGAGTCTTTTTCCTAAAGTATCAAAATAATCTCAATATATTTTCTATGTTTTGAGTTTGTCAATATTCATTACTACTAAAATTAATGTTAATTTAAAAAAGACACACACTGAGTAATATGAGTATAACTACTAATGATATTGAGGTACTGTTTATTCTTAAATATAAAAATAACTTATAGATAATTTTAATAAAGTATAAAAAAACCCAAATGCTCTTGTTGGGCTGTGAGTATGTTAGTGGTATTTTTTTCTAAAATGGTTTTTAAAACTAGAAACAAGCTCTTTGAGTCATACCAATTACATCGTGTGTTGTCTTGACATGAGACTGATTCATACTCCTCAAAAATGAATTTGTATCATTTTACTAAATTATCGATATAGTCTGATAATATTTTCTTATTTTTTATTTTGTGACATATTCTGAACTAAAATATCAAATTTATACTGACAATGGACACTTGAAGTCATACCGATAACACCCAGCATCATATCGAGGTTCTTCATATTACTACACATAAAAAATGACCTATGCGTCATTTTTATAATATTTCAAAAAAACGTGAATGTGATTTCTTATTTTTTGAGTCTGTCACCTATCTTGTTTCCTAAAATTAAGGATAGTTATAAATGAAATGACACAAATTGTTTTATATCGAGGATATTGTGCTTTAGAGTAGGGCTCGAATGATTATAATGCCCAAAAATAACTTATGTATAATTTTCAAAAATTATAAATAATATGAATGCATTTTATTATATTTTAGTATGAAACTATTCTTTTTTACTAAAATTTATGTAATTTTTAAAATAAAAATATGCACTTATAGTCATACCAGAAACAATATCCTTTGGATTGAGGTGTGGACTATTCCTTTAAATAAATAACATAACATAGAACGTTTTACCAATGTATCAAAAACCATTATATTGTAATTTCTTTGGTTTGAGTATGTCATATATCTTTTTTACTAAAATTAATGTCAATTTCAAATAAAAAGACCCAATTGGAGTCCTACCTATCACCCCCTTCTATCAGAATAAGTTTTCTTAGATTCCAATATGACACAAATGATAAAAATATAGTTTTAATAATGTATCAAAATAATTCAAATGTGTTTTCATTGTTTTGAGTATGATTTGTTTTACCAAAATGTTATTTTAAAATGGAAGCACACACATTGAGTCATACTAACCACATCATGTGTTTGTATGATGAGACACTAATTTATATATTTCAAAAATGGATTATAAATTGGATTCCTAAATTTCAATGGGAATCTAAGAATGTTTTGATTTTTTAATGTGAGTGGCATAATATATGATCTGAAATGTCAATTTTAAACTGAAAGAAAACATTCTGAGTTACAACGGACACAAAAATCATCATATTGAGGAGAGGTTGATACATATGCATCAAGAAATTACTAATGGGTAATTTTAATAAGGTATTAAAAGAAAATGAATATTTTTTATATCCAATTTGATTTTGTTAAATTTCCTTTTTATTATAAATAATTTAAATTTCAACTAAAAAACACACTTGGAGTCATATTAGGAACACTGTGTATCAGATTGAGGTGTGGATGATTCCTACATGTCAAAAAATGACTTATGGATAAAATTACAAATGTATGAAAATAATTTGAATTTTTTCCCTGTTTTGAGAATGTAAATATTGTTTTTACAAAAAAATAATGCCAATTTTAAATAAAAAGATACACATGGAGTCATGTTGGCCACACCATGTGTCTGATTGAGGTGCGACTGACTCATACAAATCATAAATGACTTATGGATAATTTTTTTGATGCATAAAAACAATGTAAATTCGTTTTATAGGGTTTTAGTATGATTTTAATGTTTTGAATTAAAATATAAATTATAAACTCAAAACATATTGTTTTAGACATACCGGGCATAGTGTGTGTTGAATTTAGGTACAAATGATTACGTTTATGATGTGTGTTTTGATTTCAAATATCTAAAACAATATTGAAATAGATGCAAATTTGGATGGAAGATGATACCCCATACTGCATGAAATGCCACATCCAAAATAAATATGTAGTCTCCTTTCATTCTTTCTCCTAATAGTTGAATGAAAAATATTACTTCTTAAAAGAACTATGAAAAAAATAAATTATTATTAACAAAATTATATGGAAATTAACATAAAAATAGTGAATGTTTAACTAAATAAATAGTAGGAATCCAACATTTCATTATTTCTATATAAATTCATGAATCATTTCATCATTTTCATTATCTCAGTTACAAAATCATAGTCCAATCTGTTGTAAGTAGAAGAACCTTCAAAAAAACCATCCCAACATATAAAAAAAGAATCTACTTGTATATGAAATCAATTATTACATTACTAAAACCATAAAGAATTAAAAAACATAAATATGAAATATCACATTAATAAAATGACTACTTTAAACTATAATAATGAAATTTGAGTCCTAGTAGTTATAGTATGTATCAGATTGTGGTTTGATTGAATCCTATATGTCAAAAATGACCGGGAGATCATTTTCCTATATTATTAAAACAATCATAATGTGTATTATAAGTTTTGAGTATTTAATATATATTTCAGTCTAAAATTAAAGTCAAATTTAAACTAAAACCACACAATTTGGGTAATGTTGTTCACACCAAGTGCCGTATTGATTCTCGATCAATTCCTAAACACGAAAAATGAAAAATGGATCATTTTCCAAACGATTAAAAATAATACAAATTAGTTTTCTCAGATTTGTCTATTTTGACACTCATTTTACACAAAATTAGATGATTTCAATTTAAAACATGTACTATAGGTCATATTGATGGTATCATATATCATATTGATGTACGGTCAATTCCTATATTTGAAAAATGAATTATGGATTTTTTGTCAAAAATCATAAAACAAATTTTATCTCATTTTCACTATTTTAACTATTTCATATATGTTTTAAACAACAATGATACTCTTGTATTAGAAACATGTACGTTGAGTCATACTGACCACATAATGCGTAAGATTGTTGTTTGGTAAATTACTACACGTAAAAATGATATATGGACTATTTTATTTAATTTTGGAAAGCAATACAAGCTTTTTTTTTTGGTTTTGAGCATATAATGTGTCTTTTGAATTGTTGTTCAAATTTTAAAAAATAGGTAACTAATTTTATTAAAAAAGATATTAACAAAAAATAAGATAAAATGATGATGAAATTAATTAAATAAGTAGTAGTAACTCACCACATCATGATTCCAAAATAAATTATAACACCATGTATTTTTTGCATTCATTTAAAAACTAATTGATTTCATCAATTAATATTTTACTCGAGAAACATATCCAATATAATATATAATCATAATGATATTATTTATACACATCCACAATATATTTCTTAGGTTATAACCAATAATACATAATCAAAATAGTAGGATATCCGATAAATATGATGTAGAAAAACATTTTGACACCATGTATAATGCCCACTCATCTATAAAAATATTTACTTCTTATGAATTTCATAGTTGTCAAAAATATTACTAGTACTAAGAAAATATAAACAAAAAAATGATTAAGGAATAATTTTATTGAAATTTTATTTACATATAAAAAATACATAATTGAATATTCTAGTGTTTTCCTGATTTATGATCTCAATAAAATATTTTATTACATAATTTACATAATCAGTTCCATTATCTAGCTTGAGAAACTATAGAAACAATGAACAAAAAATGAAAATTGGTTGGAAATTTTTTTGTTAGTATAATCTTCCGATATATAAATTATACTTTTTCAATTTTATATAATCCATATGATTTTAATTTTCAGTAACTAACTAAATTAAATTATTTATAATATATTGGTTGGACTTCCTATGATAACAAAATTAATATCAAAACATAAACTAAAACATGTAATTCAATGTTAATCTATAAAATATTGATTACAATATATTAAAAATTCACAATATGCATCATGGGTTCTTGTTTATTAGATATCCATGTGTTACATGCAAAAAATAAATATTAGGGTTATCAGGATTGAGTATGATCAGCATTCAGAGATTTCAAAAAACAAAAACAAATATGTAATAGATAATATAAAAACTTATTTAACATTATAAGATAACATTGCTTTACCCCTGCATTGTAGAAATAAAAAATTATTTATCATATATTATTTATTTCTAAATTAATCATTTAGATCATTTTTTTCTTATCGATTTCTTCCATAGGCAATGTAGTTTGTTTCATAGTAATGATACACGGATTAAGGAATCCATATCAGTCTTCACACAGTTTCAATTTATATAGTCTATATATAAATTCCTATAGAAAATATGAATATTTATTCATACTAAAAAATTTATAATATGTTTTTGGAAATATTTATTATGAAATTTTACCTTATGTATGTATTCACAAATGATACCCCCAACCATTCAATCATTAGAATATCAATTATACTCCCAAGACCAACTATGTCTGTAATGAAGATTTCATATTTATATTCTTCAGATGTAATGTAAGACATGAGTACATATATAAATTTTATCTCCATAATAATTTCTAATTATAATAAATATTGTAGTGGAATTGGCAAGAAGAATCTTCTTATAGTAGGTCCTCTAGATTTCATGGTAGATTTACTAAATTTTCTTGATTTGACCTCCCATTTCCCCATTGTTTTATCCCTCTATAAAACCATTCATCAGTAAAACCCATTTTTTAAAAAATTTATAGTATTTTCAAATGAAAAGTTTGTTAAAGTAAAACTTCATGTATCTTTATAAAATTAGACAACCATGCTCTGAACGTTACAATAGAATCATTTACCAACTTCATATACAAATCATCGAGAGTAACAAACAACTCTATGGACAGATCTTAAGGAATATTTATCCCAACTCTCATATGATCATTTAGGATTTCATTATTATTTTATTTTCTCTTAGGATAATACAGACAGTACATATAATATAATGCCCCAGCCTTAAACCTTACTTAATCTTGAGTTATTACAGGATTACACATTGAGGATCTTTTTAGGTTTATAGTTTTAGAGAATTAGATCATAAAACTTGCATTACATTCCACATTTAAACAAAGTGGTTACATAAAAGATAGTATTCATTTTTACCATCAACGAAAACATATTTAAAATAAAACATGGATTCTTTCTTGACACATCCTTAACACTATCATCATATCATGTACCCATCCCTTGACCTATGAAAAACATTTAAAAAAAACATGAGATGAGCATAAAAAGCTCAGTAAGGGATATAAAAATATGGAAAGGGAACATGAGTACATGTATACATAAGAAAAATGAAATCATAATCTACTCATAAAACATAATCACTTTAACACACGTCATCAAATCATGAATAAATCATAGAAATCATAAGACATAAGGGTCACTTGAGGCATTCATAAAATTCATATGTAGGGAGTAACAATCTTGGTTACGTTTGGAAAACCCATCATAGTGTATTCCCTAAATATCTTTGGAGAAACCTTAAAGTTAACTCCTTCACGTTACAAAATGCATTGGAGAGCTATATCTGGCTCACCCGCCCTTAGTTTATCACAGAACCACTCGTTTTCATAATAATGCCCAAGAACCACAACATAATCGTATCACATAAAACATGCATAAAGGAAACATAAAATTTCCACATTTCAATCACAAGATATCAATAAAACATATTGATATAAAAAATTCATTATGAAAACCATTTTGAATACCAAAATAAACGAAAAGTAAAATAGGGTATTCATTTTTTGTTTTTTAGAAAAATGTATGGCTTGTAGAGGAAGCCGAAACTCAAATAATGGTCACAGCGGCGGAGAAGTCGTTGTCGCCGCATACATACGACAAAAACATTCCCTTTTTTCGTTTAGTAAAATGCTTCATGTAAAAATATTCCTTTTGGATAAATGTAAAAGTCAAAGGGGTTTATACACCGTATAAAAGAATGTTGTGTATAAAACATAATATGCCTTAATGAAAGGAGATTGAGATGAAGTCCCTTACATAGTTAATTTTTAAATAAAATAGATCTATTATGTGTATTCACTATACATGAATATAAATAAAGTATAAATACAAGATAGGACATAATAATATCATGACATAATTTTAAAATAGGAGATTAACCCAAAGAATAGAAATTGGGTTAAGAAGTTCCCTTACCTCGGGTCCGACTTGACTCGATCATTCTTTAATTTCATGAATAATAAACTTGAGTTAATTTATACTTTCTTAAGAACCTTTTTCAAGTTAATTATTCCATTTATTTCACTTATTACCATGTTATGAACACTATGTAATTATTTAAGTTAATAACAGTCGTTTTAACGATCATTGGTACTTGAGTAAAAAATATGCTCTTTATAATTTCAAGTTGTTCATATATCCATTATATCCAGATTTATACTCATGATGTATATATCTTATATATCAAAGATATCTAGTATATATATTCATTTACAATATTACATAAAATTTAGAGGTATGAAATGAAATGCACCATTCATGAAGACGGTAAGCCGTATGTACACATGAACACTACTTTCATTTCTATGTCATATTAATGGAATTAAAACTAAATGAGAGTTAAGTATATTTTAATTAAATAATTATAATCATCATTTACATGTAACATACATCATATATATCCATTATATATATGTACTTATAATAGTACATTACATTTGGGGATAAGAAATGAAATGCACCGTTCATGTAGACGGTAATTCATACATACGCATGAACGCTACTTTCATTTCTACCTCATACTTTAATGGAAAGAAATAATAATGATATAAAGGTATATTATAATTCCAGTATAAAATCATATATAATATATTTTAATACATCCTTTATAAGTCCCACATATGGCATTAATTAATCAAATCACTTTGAGGGTGCGGTAGTCCGCACTTCCTAAAATGAAGATATCGCGTATACCCATAATGGAAGCCATAAAGGTATTCCATAAATGAATAATACAGAAGATTAAGTAAAACATAAACATATTATATATCATATATAAATATATTGACATCTTAATGGCCACCATTGAAGGTGTTATATGAGTGTTGAACAATAATCATTTTGTGTGGCAGAAATTCGCCATCCACAGAAATAGTATGTTCTTTAACCATTAAGTGTAGGTGTGTGTTAGTGTAGCTCGAATCCTTCTTATAAAAACATCGTATTATATGGATGACACTGGTGTTTTTACAAAAGAAATGACTAAGAAAAGTTTAGAGGGTTGGAGAAGAAAAATAAAACATAAGAACAGAAGAGAAAACACTAACTTTAAAAAGGGTAACTCTTTTTGATTTGAGCACAAAGGCATCCTTGGGAAGACTTCTGCCCAAATTGAGGCTTCAAGGAGTAAGAGAGAGATATGGAGAGAAAAAAAGGTAAGGGGTTTGATGAGCCAAAGGCTTTGGAAGTGTGGGTATGGTGGTAGAGATGGGGGCCTTTTATAAGAGGAGAGGAGGGGCACTCTTGGAAAGTTATAATAGGTTGCTTTATCATAAAATGCATTTCAGATTTAAAAGGTCCAAAAATTATATATTTCTAGGATAAGGTGATAGTAGTTCGAAAAATAATCATCCAATAGGTTTATGACATGTTTAGGTCTTAGATTTTACATTATCTTTTCATTTTATTTAAATCGTTAAATAATGAGGTAATCACTGCATCATCATGATGTCAAAAATAATTTAATTTATTTAATGGATAAAAATTATAAAAAATTACTATGATATAGGAAATCATTTTAGATTTCCAATGAATATATATATTCAAAACTATGACTTGTATAACCCCATGTAAAAAATTGTTTTAGTAAAATAACTCATATTTGTGTCATTTTTACATTAACATTAAATGAAAAGATATTAATTTCATTTTCCAACCAAAGTTGCTCCATGGGGTCCCCAAGTTGACCCATGGATTTTAATGGTTGGAAATGACACATAAAATAATGGTTGGACATGTGTCTTGGTCATTTCATATTATTAAAACATTATTTTTACCTTAAACTACACTAATTTACTCTAATCGCGATTAAAAATTTGAAAGTTACTATTCACAAAAAAATTATTTTAATCCCATTGAACCACAATTTAATTATTAATGACAACCATGTATGTAGGATTTTTGAAATTCAAAACATAGAGGTGGTAAAATTTCATTTAAATGAAAAATCAGTTTTTATAAGTACCACTTAGTGGTTTCACTTTTCATCAAAAATTTATGTTTTCCAAAAAAATACCAAAACTTCACCCTAAGATATATTTGATATTCCGAATTCAAAAATGATGTCTATTTTAAAAATTTAAAATCATATAAGTTACATTAATTAATTTAATAATTAATTCCTGCTGTCAGAGCAAATAGTGTGTTTTTATGAAACAATAAGTATCAAAAGATTGACACTGGTTTAAGTCCAATTTCAAAGTTAAATTAATTACAACGACCACTATTGGATTAAATGGTTAAAATATATTCTAATTTCACTTTAAAACCAATTCAAAATATAATCTAATCATATAAATAAATTATATAAAAAAGATGTTTTGAATTAAAAGACAACATTTTTCATTATTCATTACAAAAATGAACTTTATCGGAAAAATACAAAAAGTTCACACAAAGTAAATTTTGATGTCCAATCATAAAGAATAAGTTTATTTTGACAAAAATAGCTTATAAAATTGTCAAAAGATAGATTTAAAAATTGGTTGCCATCAAAAGTCAGTAAAACAATCTTTTAGAAATATTAGTGTATTCAATGCTTAAGATTGGATTTATTTTCATTTTAAGCCTCTAAAACACTATATAATTAATTAATAGACATAGATAAAAATATATATTATTCATCACTTATTTGGGATGTTACATATAATACCTTAAGTTTTTAGGATATTTTTTTTCAAATAAATTAAATTTATTTGAGGGATTTTGTTACACACTACACAACGTTAATTTTTTAATATACACAACACCATGTTATGATTTCATAATAACCATCACCAGGTTTAGCTTGTGTTAAATATAAAAAGTGGTTTTTAAGAATTTTTATTTATTATTATAATTATTTAAGTAATAAAATTATAACCTGACCATTAATCATACTAATATGAATAGTAAAAAATAAATTTTAAAAATTATTTATTTTGGTTTTATATAAAAAAGAATGTTTTAATATGACATATATAATTTTCAATAAATTATTTAGATAATTTAAAAATACAATTTTCTCAAAAAAAATTATTTTGTTCTTATGTCAAAAATAAGTAAACAAAAATTATAATTAAAAATTAAATTTTATAAAATAAACACTATTTTTGGAATAAATAATTTCAAAATTTACTTCGGGTGATTTTTTTGGTATTTTTCTAAAAAATTTCATTTATGGATAAATTGATAAAAATAACAAATTTTAAATTAAAACTACCACCATGTTTAATTTATATATTAATTTAAATTGTATTTTATTTTTTTATAAAGAATATTTAGTAAAATTATACCTCAATTAATCAAATTTAGGTGATTGGAATAAATTTATCATTGAAATGTTATATAATAACATTTCAACCTTTTAAAAATTTTCACCTAAAAAACCTACTGTCCATCCATTCTATAAGAATAAAATTAAAATTAATTTAATTAAACTTTTATAAATTGAATTTATAAAAGTTGATTCCATATTTATAATCAAAATAATTTATAATTTCAAATAATTCCAACTTAATTTTTGACCAAAATGATTAGTGAAAAATGTTAAACTCAAATAGGGTGATTAAGAGAAACACAATTTACTATGTGATTAAATATTAAACAAAAGGGAGAAATACCTAGAAATATTTACACCACCCATTTTATGAAAATATTTCAACCTTATCCATTGTTATATTTATATTTTGTACTTTATTATATCCCTTATACATGAAAAAGGGTGGTGAAATTATAACTGTCAAAAATAAACATGTTTCCCACTCACCTCCTGTACAAAAGGCCACCACCACTTCCCCTCTAATCAAAACGTAAAAACCAATTTATTATTACAATAGCTATATAATATACTTCTATTCATACCTTATCTAATCCTAGAATCCTTACTTTTGTCAAAAATCCAACCAAGGAAGTCCTTTGGTGTTTACCAAAATGGGACACCTGAAGAAGCAGTACATTCATCAAATCGCATTTTTGTTTTTTCATCAAAACTAATTAATTATTTTTCTATAATTTTTATATGATATACTATATATATCAAATTTATTGATATGTTGTTCTGTAAATATATCTACCTACAACCAAATACACATCCATCAAATGGTTATCAAATTCCCATTTTTATTTTTACGACAAACTACTACCTTACAACCCGATGTTGTTCATTTTTCCATTAACACATATGAGGGCCGGGAATAAGGATGGAAATACTATTAATATATTATATTTATTATATTTATCATTTTATTATGATTATGGATTTTTCTTATCACACACACCTTCTTGTTTATAATTTTTGGGAGTACAATAACAATGTTTGTGTGTTCGGTGGACTATTGCCCCATGAAGTTATGTGATTCATTCAAAATTTAGATGTAATGTACTAAAGATGTTTTTAATAAAAATATTTGATATATATGAAATAAAAAATATTATATACTTATATTAACTTATATAATTTTATTTTTATCAATCCAAAAATAAAATGGGAACATCGTTCATACAAACGCATGACCTACCATCCCTATGAATAGCGTTTTTCATTTCCTCTCAATATATTCTACGTATGATTATAAATAAATTTATAAATATCATATATTTTATTTATTTCATATTAATAATTATTTATATAATGATATCATGAAGATATAAGAGATCCCAAAATATAAGAAATCAGAACATATAAGAAAAATAAATCTATTATTAACTGAAACACAAGTTTATCAAACGATTGTTAAAAATTGGTAATATAAAGTCACAATAAATCATATATATTATTATAAATATGAATAAAATTATATATTATTTGTATAATAACTATATATTTTTATACATGAGGTTTGATCATGTGCGATGGAAGTCAAGAATTATTGAAAAATAATTTATTGTATCCCTTTTATTTTTGAGATACTTATTCCATATTTCCCACTCAGTATTTTGTGTGGTATATATATTTTACATTGACATGTTATTAAATTAACATAACTAATTTTAAGTTAATTAATGCTTCCATTGATTTTATTCTTTAATGGTGTTTAACAATCAGAATTTACTAAAATAATATCGGACTTTACTGTCAAATTTCCTTCTACTAGAAGTTTTTTTATGTTATACGACTATATTTTTTCACAAGGTTTATATAAAGCCCTTTGACATGTTATATCATGAACTTATTCATACACATTGCATATTTTGTCTAATTTTTTCTTATTCTTTTATGTGGGGATTGAATGAATATTATAGAAGTGGTTAAGATTTCATTTTTCAATATTATAATTTTTCAGGATTGTTTTTGATTAAGTCTCCAATATTGATATATTATGATCCATCCCCATATAATGCTCACAATAAGTAATTTTATTGGATTACTCATTATAAATTAATGTAACAGAACCATTTTCAATGCTTTTTTATATGAATTTTTTAATATAATATTTTATGAAAAAACTTAATGTGGATATCTATGCGGTACAAAATATATTTTCATTAAAAATAATATTTTCAAAAAATGTATCATTAATATCCCATGAAGATTAAAATAATTAAATACCCATGTTGTAATTTTTTTTAAAAATGCTTTGAAAAAAATATTCATGTTTTTTCAGATACAATAACCGTTTTTATTTTACTAAAATGTGAAATGATCCATTATTTTTTTATTTTTAAAAAATAAACATAATATTATAACATCATGACCAATAATTTAATTAAATAATTCAAAATATTATATCAAAATAATTTTCAATGAAATTTAATTTCAAACTAATATTTTTATTAATTTTTTTTCCAATTGGAATGGATTATCACTCATGAAATATTTTAAATAATCTTTTAAAACTATTTTTCTCATTGAATTAATCTTTTGGAGTTACTCAGTAATTACTAGGGATTTTAGAATAGGTTACCATTTATTTTATTTCTGTAAATCGTTTATGTTTTTTTTATGATGAATATGAAACCCATTTCTTTTCCAAGATTTATATTGTTATGAAACCTGATTCTTTTAATGATTTATTCAATGATGACATGATTATGAAACCTGCCTACTTTCCATATATTAAGATATGTTGAAGTTTTAATGATACCCACTACTTTTCATGGGTTATGATATGAATAATGTTTATGATTTTTTTGCACAAAAAATGTGGTTGTCATGATAAGATGTGTGGTACCTGCATCTCCCACCAATGATTTGGTTAAATTAATATATAACTCATGAGATAGGATGTGTTGATATGAGTAGTGAACATAATAATCCAATACAGCAATGGAATGAGTAATGAAATCAATACAACATTATAGGACTTGAATGATAAGACAAATAATTATTGTAAATAAATTTTTATACAATAATTTCCTTAGAAGTGAGAATTGGGAAATATGAAACTTATTTTCAATGTAAATGTGTATGTGACAAATTCATGTCTTATTCCAATGTTATGTTCACATGTCTCATGTCATTTTATTCCCTTATGATTCATGTCTTATGAACTACTAATATTTATTCCATGAATCATGATTATTATCTTTTCTATGACGGGTATGTATTTAAAATATTACGATCATGTTCTTATATAATTATATTCAAGTTATGCTTAGATATCTACCATGATTATCATTACTGAGAATCTTAAATCACCCTTTATTATAATTTCCTTCCCAATGTTATGATGATATTATTTATGTCTGATATGTCTAGTTAAGGTTTTACTTATTAAGAACATAGTGTGAGATGATGTAGCTCAATAATAAACCAGTAATTATGTTTCATTGTCTCCAATGTAACAATTATAATAAAGTTTCTTGGTATGCGTTTTGTGTAATGTAATAAATATTCCATGAAAATGATTTATATCAGTGTATGTTAGTCGTAGGTCACTATAGTAGGTGTTAGAGAAATGGTTTAGTTATACTTTGTAATATAGTATGATAAAAACACAGTGGGATCAATGCGTACATGTCTAAATAGGTGTCTATGGAAGATTATAAATATATAAAAATGTCTTGGTATTTTGTTAAAGGATAAAGTGATTGTATTCTTAAAAATACTTCAATGATTTGATACTACTTGTGGATGTGGCTATGGAACTTACGAACACAAGGATAAAAAGCTTGAAAATATCATATTGTGCATTACATGATCAATAATTGGTACATGACAATGAGACATACTACGATCCTATTTTTACATAGCTTGGGAATATGATTTCAGAATTAAAAAATCATTATGAACCATAGTGAAGGATTTAAATAGATTATGAAAATAAATGACCCTGGACAAACCTAAGGTATGATATTCTAAGAAATGTGTGGTAATTTAGATATAAATTTATTCTTTTTTCTAGGATTATGTGGTTACCCAATTAGATTATTTTTTCCTTACTCTATTCCTTTTTGTTTTAGTCAATGATTGGAACCCAAAAAAATTGGGTTAATGTCTAGTACAATGAAAAATTCAATGTTTTTCCACTTCTTAATCAAAATGCTATGGGATATTAAATGAAAAATATCATTTCAATGTTATCACAACTTTCTAAATATATGACGTATACAAGACATTCAAATTATAAAATTAGGGAACAATATTTTTCTGAGTCCTTAATGACTCAACGTCCACCTTTTTTGATGTTCTTTTGGTCGACCAATTTCTAAACAATAGAACAATTCCATTTAAAATATTTTATCCATTCATAAATGTTCAGAATACAAAAAAGTCATATTATTTTTCCATCATTTAGAATGTGATGAAGATCAATGGTGGTGTCTTATAAGGAATTTGAGGAAGTAAAATGAAATTTACTCCATGGATTGGGATGTTTTATTATGAAATATAACATGTTAAAAGATTATTCCTCCTTACAATTGAATATTCATGAGAAAAATTACCCAAATAATGATTTTGAGTTTGTTGTTGTAATTTTATGTTTAGTGATATGGTGGAAATATATTTATGGTTAATATTTTGATATATATATACCTATCATAAAATTTTAAAATATATATTCACAAAGAAGGAGTTGAACATGCACAAAAGAAAATGGTTATATGTGATTAAAGATTGTGAATACTTATTTCATTACCACACTAGGAATGAAGAAAAGGGAAGCAAATGCTCTGAGAAAAAACGGTCAATCAAGCTTATCCATGATGTGGATAATAAAATATCGAATATATCTGGATTTGAAAAGGATAGAAATGAAAATCTTGAAGTAATGGTAATTTTATTATCCTTTATCAATTAAATGTTCAACCATATATCCATGTGAATATTAATGGGGAATATAATGAATTGGTATAGATGAAATGGAATTATTTAAATTTTCCTAGGATTTTCCATCATTATGAGAGAATGATAAGGTTCAGGAACCATGTTTCCATTCTCTCTATAACAAATTTAAAGAATGATCGATTTGAATATTCCCATAGTTTAACATTCTAAATTCTTATGGGATGTATGTATATGCATTGATATTTGAAAAATACATCTTGTGGGATGAAATTAAGGGATATATTATAGAGATTGTATCCTAGTTCTTGGAATTCCAATAAGTTAAGGTTGAAAGATAAAATATAAGGGGTTTTTGCTGCCATTACCCATGCATGAGTGGAAATTGGAGAAAATCACCATGTAATTTTTCCACTAAACACCATAAAAGGTCTAAATAGATTTATTATATATGTTTTATAGTAAATCTAATTAATAACTCAAAACACTATATCTTGATTAGGGAATAATTATCTCTGGTTATGTAGTCTAGGATAGACATTAAGGAAGTGTTATTATTTCATGGAGTATGAAATTTCATTGTATCTGATCAGGACTCGAGCATTACCTCAATTATTTGGAGATGTCTCTTATAATCTGTTGCTAAGAATTTGAGTTTTAAAACAAACATATCATCCTAAAATAGATTCTTAGTTTGAATGAATAATTCACAACTTATAGGATATGTTGACATAATGTTATTTGGATTACAAATGAGGCTAGGATCAAGACCTTCCAATAATTTATTTTTCGTACAACAAAATATTTCCCATAAGAATTTAGATGGGTCCTATTAATTACCTATATAGAAATAAATTTATATACCCAATATAATTGGATGATGTTGGAGAATGAAATCTATTGGGACCAAATATAGCTTTAGAAATGGATGAGAATGTTAGAGCTATTCAACAACATATCAAGGTAGAATAGAGTTTTTTGGAATGTTATGCTGAACACCTCCTATGTGATCTAGAATATGAAGTTTCTGATAATTTTTTTCTAAAAATATCTTTATGGAACAAGATTATGAGATTTAACAATAAAATTAAAATAATCCATCGATATATTGGTCCTTAAAATATTATTGATCATATCGGTACAGTACAATATCACATGGTTCTTACACAAAATTACACTCAAGTTCATGATGTGTTCAATTAATATCTCTTAAAGAATTACATGAATTACCCTTTACAAGTACCAAACTCAGAGGTTATACCATTTTAGTGTGATCTTTCTTACAAGGAACAACTAGTGGATATTATTTATCGTGCAAATAAATTTCTATGAAACAGGACCCTCATCTGGCCATTGATCTCTATAGAAACCACTAGTTTAGGGAATATACATTGGAACATGACAACATTATAAGGTATAAGTATTTGTATTTAATTTAATAAGAGTGATATGAAATTCATTTAATGTGGAAAGGAATATAATACACCATGTATGTATGAATTTTTTTCAAATAAATTAAATTTACTTACTGTCTTTAATTTCACAGAACACAATAATATTTTTCTATGTTACACAACATTGGAAGGCATGTGATACATGTAACCTCATGTTTAATCTATGTTATAAATAAAACATAGTATGTATGATTTTTTTAATATTGTAATATATTTAAATAATACTGTTATAACCGAGCCGTTAAACATAGTAACTGGAATAGTATAGAGTAATTTAATAATATTATATTTAATGTATTTAATTGAAGATAATATTTTTATAATGAAATATATAAATTTTCACTAAAGTTATTATATTCTTGTTAAATACTACATTCTTAAAAAGAACTACATTGTATGTCATTCAATAAACTATTAAAAGAATAAATTCTTGAAATATTTAGAAATATAATTAGATAAAAAAAAATATTTTTTAATTAATAATTTCATAATTTTATTTGGGTGAATTTTTGGTATTTTTATAAAACATTTCATTTTAGGATAAATAGTAAAAAATATGGAATTTTAAATAATTTTTTTTCATTTAATTTATTTATATATTTTTGTTATATTTTAATTTTTTTAATGTATAACTATTTATTTATACATAAATCAATAAAATTTAGTTCATTTCAATCAATTTCTCAATGAAATTGGATATAAAAACATTTCAAAATTTTGAACATTTTTACTTTTAAAACTAATTGTCTCTTTAGGTGTACAAGATTAATTTTTTAATAAATTTTAACCACAAATGGGAAATGAATTTAAAAATGTTGATTCCATATTTTTAATCATAATTATTTAGAATATTTTATGATTATAACTAAATTTTTATTGAAAATTATTTGTGAAAAAGATAAAATTAATCACAATGATAAAGAGAAAACCCACTTTACTAAATGACCATACAATAAACAAAACGTAAAAATATCCTTGAATATTGTCAAACATTAATTTTATAAAAATAATTAAAAAATATAACTTCTATTATATAGATTTTTCCACTATTTTATCCATATTACATGGAAAAAAAACTATTTTAATTATCTCTTTCAGAAATTTACATGTTTCCTACTCACATATTTTATAAAATACTACCCTCTCTACACTCATCATACCTTAAATAAAAATTATTTCAAAAAAACTAACCAGATCACTTATACACATTCCTCATGTCAACCTATATGCCTTAATTTTTAATGAAATCCAACAGTGTATGTCCTTTGGTGAAAACAAAAAACGAGACACCCTAAGAAGAGGTAATGTTTGTCAAGAAATGTTTTTGTTTCATTTCTTCACAAAACATTTTTAATTATTTTTATATAATGATTAAATAATAAATTAAATATCTTAAATTAATTTATATGTTTATTTATAAAGTTTATTAAATAAAAACACACACACTCCCATCAAATGGGATACAAAATCTACATCTAGATGAACAACGGACGACTGCCTTGCGAACCAATGGCATTCATTATTCCATTACTACCTATCAATGTTGGGAATAATAATGGAAATCGAGTTTATATTTTTATTTATTATTTTTATTAATTTATTATAATTTTTTAATTTTTATATCACACCAACATTCATTGTTTTCAATTTTGGGATTACGATAATGTCATTCTTATGTACGGAGGACTACCACCTCATGTAGTGATGTGATTCATTCAAACATAACATGAAATTTATTTTTGATAGTTTAAATAAATTTATATGATATATATGACCTATAAATTATTATTTAATTATAATATATAGATTTATATTAATTATTTTAATCCAATGAATGGAAATAATGTTTTGGCACATGTAAGGACAACTCTCCCCATGAACGTTGTATTTTATTTCCTATTTGTATCTTTTATGGATTACTATAAATAAGCATATAATGAATATATATGATATTTATTTCGTTGTTATTGTTATTGAGATGAGGAAATCATGGAAAATATATCAAAATAATAAATATATCAAATAAAAACATAAATTAAAGACACAAGTTATTACCATAATCACAACCTTAAGATATGATTGTTAATAAATGGGAAAAATAAATTTATAAGAAAATTAAATATGGTTGTATAAAAATGAATATATTTCTGTAATAGATTTTTAAACTAATTATATTTATTATACATGAGGTTTTAATTTGTGTGATAGAATTAAATACTTAATATAAGGGGATTCCAAGTCTTACTTTTATTTTAGGGAGACTTATGCCATATTCTCCACTAGTTATCTTGTGCGTTGTATATAATTACTTTTCACATGATATATCATTAATATAACTCATTTTATTAAAATTTAAATTTACATTGATGTTATTATTTCAGAGGGAATATAATTCAAAAGGTACTCTTGTAATAGGGTTTTTTGTTTATATTTTCTTTATTTTAGATGTATATTATGTTATACACCTATATTCAATCCCAATGAATATATAAATACATTTTAAATTTAATATAAACAATTTATCCATCCTAATAATGTTTTATACTTCTTTTAATTTTATTCTTTTATAAGGAATATGATTTAATGTTACTGAGATGGTAAGGATTTCATTTTACAATATCATCATTAATTAGTATTTCTTATGAAAAATACTCCAAGACTGAAATAAGGTGATCCAAATCTCATGAATTATTGAATGGATTATTATTCTCTCAATTATAATGATATTTTCATGAAAATGAACCATAATCCACTCATTTTTACTTAAAAGTATTAAGAAATTGTTTTATAAAAATATGACTTCACATCTGTATTTGGCCAAAAATTGGTTTTGATTCAAAACTTTGTTTAAAAGATAATTATGTTTCATAAATAACTCATAATTTAAAGGGTATTTTTACCCATGTTTTTATTTTTACACAATTTATTTAATAGAATATTCATGTTTCTTTCATAAAAAATTCTTGTTTAGTTTTTAATGAAAATGTTAATGGATTCTTTATATTCACATGTAGGGGATGAATACAATACTCTGATAGTATAAAATATAATTTTCTCAATTATTCATTGGTATGTTTTATAAAAATAAAATAAAAATGATATCATAATTTTTTATGTATTAGTAAGTCTTTTTAAAATTAGAAATGGTATATTCCTCATGAAATGATATAAGTGATCATTCCTAATTATTTTACATCTATGATGAAATCGGTTGGTGTTACTCATGCCTTACTGGGAATATCATCCAAGGGTAACATTCATAATCTTTATTTAAAAGTTTTATGTTTTAATGGTATGATTTATATGAGACCAGTTTCTCATTCATGAGTAATGTGCTTATGAAACTTGCTTCTTTTCATGTGTTATGATACGATGAAACGATTATGTAACCTATATCTTTTCTATAGGTTAAGAAACAATGAAATTTTTATGATCCCAATTTCATTTCATGGGTTATGATATGATGATTTTTTTTATATTTTGTAATAAGTAAATATGGTTTTTATTATGTGAGGTGTGGGACCTATATCTCTGTATAATGAATATGGTAAAAAAATTTATATCTCACTAGACAGACATGGATATAACAAGGAGTGAAATTGGTATATTAATACATGGTTGGAATGAGGAGTGAACTTGTTACAACATCATAGGGATAGAATGAAAAGTGAAATTGGTAATGTAATAGAATTTTTCCACTATGATAGCCTTGGCAGTGAACACTGAAGGGTTTGAAAATTATTTTTTATGCTTATATGAATTCCACAAATTCATGTATCATGCAAATGTTTTGTTCTGATGGATAATGTTCTTTGATTCCCTTATTGTTCTTCTCTTATAAAATTGCAATCATTATTCCACTAGTCAATGATTATGATCTTTTACATACATGGTATGTTTTTAAAATGTTGTACTCATTTTCTCATACCTTATTGTCATATTATGGTGATTTTCTCATACCATTATGTTCATATTATTCATAAAAACAACTTTTTTACCCTTACTGAGCATCTGAGATCACCCTTTCTTATATTTCTTATCCCCAGTTGTTATAGATATGTATTATTTAAGATGTGTCTAAGAAGGCTTCTAATAATTAAGAATGTAGCTCGAGATTTTGTATCTCCCTTATGGACTAATGTTTATGTTTCCATATTTTCAAATACACAAAATAATATGTTCTTTAATAGTGTATTTTATTTAATATAATAAATATTCCTAAAATAGGATGCAATGTTTATTTAGACTACTCCATGGTCGCTATAGTACCCCTCAAAACAAAGAGGTGAGTTGGTGTTGATAGATATAAATCACATACAAATTTTCCCTATAAAATTTTATTAATAGGATGTTATCAGATGTTTATTGATTCACATTTAGGATAAATAGTAATGAAGAAATTGAGTACTTTAAGCAATGTCTGTTGTTTAGGGGAATTATTAGCCTAAATCTATTCAAATCATTTAGTTATTAATGTTTTTATATTTCTTCCACCACCATTTCAGTTTGATCCTCTCACATATATTGGTCTGATAAACCAAACCTGAAAATAATATATTTCAAATCATCTATTTGTTCATACAATCCTTTTATCATCTTATATAAATCATTATCTAGTTTTTGATTCTCAAAATATGTTTTAGGAGACACTCTAAATCATACACCTCTATCTCATACATTTTTTTACAACTGCTTCATTGTTTATGAATGGAAATCATATTCCATTATATTTGCTGATAATTCTTGATTATAAAACATATATAAAACATATAAACATAAATTAATATTTTTATGAAATGCTATTATAATGATTGATGAATTAATATTATATCAAACATACACTTTTTTCCCAAACATATTTTTTATATACTATTTGACCCTCCTTATTAATGCGGCCCCCTTCTATTGAAAAAGATGTTGGATAGAAGTGGGTCACATTTTGATTCATCAATATTCATATAAACAAAGGATCATATGTCATTTCATATAACACAAAACTATTATTTTTTATTCAAAATATAAAATATTTTATTATCTAGTGATGCATACCACATCCTTTCATTGTGATAAGGGTTTGTTGGTTTTGATGCATGTTCTTCATTTTCTTCCCCCTTCTTCAATTTCATAAATTAATTATTTTGAAACAAATTTTATGAAATATATATTATACAATATAATTAAATTAAATGTTTTTCATTGTGAAGACAAATTAAAGAATTCCATGTTTCATTCTTTATAATGTGTACATAACTAACTAGTGGGTGGGGATTTATATTCCCATCAACATCACAAAGATATAATGTTGTTAGAAGATTCCATAATCCTATTTGAGAATTTCTAGTGTCCATTAAGACATATTTTGAATATAATTCATCTAAAAATATCTACAATGAATAATAAAAATTAAATTAATGTTTCAATATATAATATTTTGCTAAAATATTGAATGTATATCATAACATTAACATTATATCATCCTTTAGGGGTTCCTTTGTTACAATCTTGATATAGAACCCTGAATCTATAAAAATTGAAACATTCATCTCCTATTGTGACCCCAATATAACAAATCAATATTTAATTATCTGGTATAATAGGTTAGTCATATTGATTCCATCCAACCTACAATTTTATACCATTACATATTGCCTTGGTAATTTTACTCAACATGTGATGTTTTGTCATTCTTGTTTTTTCATCAAAATTCTATTGATCCCCTAATAATTATATTGTTTTAACGTCAATGACTTAATATTCATCAGAACTGGTAACATCATCATATGCATAAGTCAGTTCCTACATGGGTAGTCGATCACTTAATTCAGATTATGTTAATACAATAGTGAACATATAATATAATGATGAAATTCATAGTATATATAAAAACACATTATCCTTATCATTAAAATCTATTTCTTCTTTTTAAATGTGGAAGATATTTTTTCCCCAATTGAGAATAAAAATCCACTATTTATGGAATACTCTAATGTACAAGACATTGACTATATTGCGACAATCATGAACTGATTGTGATCTCCCAATGAAAGGGTCATCCATAATTGAATTTTCAAATGAACCTATTGTTTTTTAGTCTTATGAGGGACAAATATCCAGTTATTATTTTGTTTATATATGATATGAAATACATTCAATGCATGTGATTCCAATATGAAAAAATCATTCTTTTCCCCTTCCACATTAAAATTCCTCTTTATGAAGCCCATATTATCATCTTTTTTTAATCACCAATAGTAAACCCATTTGAAATGAAAAAATGGCATGTTAAATGTCGTATAATTGAACTTGTATATCTTTAAAAAAGTTCACTTATATGGAATAATCACATAATTTGGATCTCTATATTTGAAACTATAGATGTGCATCACTTCCTCCCCAAGAATAGCTCCACTATTATTCATCATACGACAGTCATTGTAATCTTTTGTATTAAACAAAAAACCAATGGATAAAAAACTAGTGTAAGATATTTCCTTTTCATTTGGGCCCATGTCTATAAATAAAAGTCATTCGACAATTGAATTTGGATATCTAGATAAATCCTTATAAATATGATCTTCTAAAATTCTTATAAACACTTGATTATGTGTATTTGATATCCTTTCTTAATCCCTTGACGCATTAAAATGTTTGATAAATTATTTGTGGGATTAAATGTATATATCATAATATTATCTATTATATAAGATATAAAGGTGTGCATTCTAAAACTCAGTGATGTTAATTATAAAAAAATATCTTCCTGAATTATCTTCCCACGTAGGAAATAATCTATAATGAGACATTGGGAGACAGATTCTATTATCATGTAATAGGTAATCAATATATAATTAAACAACTTCATCAAAAATATATAATTATGAAATAAAACCTTCTAGTTGAATTTGATTAATTATATACACTTTAAAAATATTTATATACATTTCAATGGGATACCACCATCTGTAATGGACATGGCCTCTTTATTGAATCTCTATAACCAAGTGAACAATTTGTTGGACCATTATATCAATGAATTATTATGGGAAGAGCATATATAATTCAAATAATATGACTTTACCCTCCTTATTCATTATTGGAAACTTCATGGTGTCTATAACTATAAAGACATATACTTAAAACATTACATAATCTTGAATTAAATGAATAATTCACATTGAAGATATTTTCAGGTTTAGAGTTTTAGGGAATTTGGCCATAAATATTACATTTTATCTCAAAAATTACAAAGTAGTCAGTTCAAATCAGTTCCCATTTTTTCATAAAATGATAACTCTTGAAAAAAGTGTAATCTATAGTTCGCTGTTTTAGACAGCATGAATTTTCATTGATCCCATCATTGACCCAATTCATCTTTAGGTCCTTTGAAAAACATTTCAAAACATTGGATGAGCATAAAAAGATCAATAAGGATTATAAAATAAAGAAAGAAAATATTATTCCATCAATACATACCGAAAATGATCTCATACCTCATGAAATAATCTGATTTATGAATAACAAATAGAAATCATAAATCATATAGTTATGGTTTGGCATCCCTAACATACTTACATTGTATCTTTCACAACTACGTAGGGAGTTACATATGGAATTCCCATCACAGTGTACTCTCTAAATCACTTAGGAGAAACATTATTGTTTACCTACGTCACATTACCCAATTCATTGGAGAGATATCTCGACCTCACCCTACCTCGATTTATCATAGAACCACCAATATACATAAGAAATTCCCAAGAACCATTACACATTCATAACACATAAAACAAATATAAATGGAAGTTAACATTTCAACATTTAAATCACAATAAATCATTTAAATATACTTATATAATCAATCATTTATATAAACAATTTTCAATACAAAAATATGTAAAATAGTATATGTTATTTATTTTCCTTTTAAAAACATTAAATATTGTTAAGGAGGCCAAAAATCAAATAACACTCATAGTGGCGTAAATGTCATTATCACTGAATACATTAAAATTAGACATTCGATTTTTTCATTTAATAAAACAATTTGTAGAGATAATATTCTGTTTTAATGAAATTAAAATTCAATGGTGTTTATACACCTTATAAAATATGGTCAGGTAAAAATCAAAATATTCCTCAATAAAAGTATGTTGAGACGAAGTCCCTTACCTCTTTTCCGTCTTGACTTGTTCATTCTATAGTCTAATGAATAATAAAATAATGTTAATTTCGGATTGCATAAGAACCATTTTCATGTTTATTATTCTTTTTATATCACTTATTTATATGTTATAAATATTATTTAATCATTTAAGTTAATAACAGTTATTTTGTCAATATTTGGTTCTTGATTCAAAAATGAACTTCATATAATTACAAGTTGTTAATGTGGTAAAAATTAATTTATCTCTAGAATTATATTCATTATTTAGATAAAATATATATCATATATATCATGTATATATTTTTTTAATATAGTACATAACATTTGGATGTATGAAATGAAACACACCGTTCATGGCGACGATAAGACTTACGTACGCATAAACGCTACATTCATTTATATTTTATATTCATTGGAATGAAAGCATAATTATACATAGGTATATTATAATTATATTATAATATCATATATATAATTTTAGTAACACCTTATTTTATACTTTCTATGTATGGAATGAACGAGTCATATCACTTTGAGGGGCAACAGTCTGCACTTCTTCAAATGAAATTATCATGTTTACCCATTATGGAATCCATAAAGGTATGATATAAATGAAAAATATAGAATAAAAGAGACAGTATAAATATAATTTATCACATATAAATAAAAGATCATCTTAATGGACACCATAAAAGTTGGTAAGAGAATATTTAACAATCATCGTTTCGTGAGGCTGTAGTTCGTTGTCCACCAAAACAATATGTTCATTACCCATTAAAAAAAGTCTGTGTAAATGTAATTCAAAAACTTGTCATATAAACATTCTAGTATATTAAGGATAATGTTTTTGTTATTAAATGAAGTTATAAAAAGAGTTCATGGGGTAGGAGAAGTGAAATAATAGAAAAGAACTTAAAGAAGGTGTTACCATTAAATCAGGTAACTCACATTGGTTTGAACCAAAAGGATGTCTAGAAGTGCCTTCATCATAAGGTAAGGATTTTAAGTGGAATAGAGGGATCTTGAGAGATTATGTGGGCTGATTTTGGAAGATCCATGGGGCATAAGAGGAGTGGGGAATAGTTTATAGGTGAGGGCCTTTTATAAGGTGGAGGAGGGGCTCTTTAGGAATGATTAAAAATATTATTTTATTATATAATGATATTCGGTTTGTAAATGTCCAAAACATTTTCAAGTTTAAGATAAGGTGAATCTTGTTCAAAATAAAATCATCTGATATGAATTTTACAGTTTTTTGGATATTGTTTTAATTTTTATAATCTTATTTATAAAAATCATTCATTAACGAGGTAAACACTAAATCATTAATGATTTTCCATTATATTTATTTATTTGATATCTAAAATTTACAAATAAAATACCATGATTTAGGAAATATTTTTATCTTTAAAATTATAAATTATAGTCAAATATATGATTATATATCCCACATTAAAATCGTTTTAGCAAAATAATACTTGTTTATGATATTTTTATTTTTTATTTTAAATAAAAAGTTATTAATGTCATTATCATACCCAAATGGATTTGAAAGGAAACAAATCTCACCCAAGGATTGTATGGGTTTTCCATGACTCATCCAATAATGTTAGGACATGTGTTATGGTAATTTTATATTATTATAATATTATTTTTACCATTATTACCCAATTTACCCTAAAATGTGGTAAATAATAGTGAACAAGTTACTATTTACCAAAAAAATATCTTCATCTTTTTAAACCACATTTTACTTAATAATGACAACCATGTACGTCATTTTCTTTAAATTCAGTTCATAGAAGTGGAAAATTTTCATTTAAATAAAAAAGTATGTATTTTAACTACTACTAAGTGTTTTCACTATTCATTATAAATTGAAGGATTTTAGAAAAATACAAAAAATTCAGCCTATAAAATATATGATATTTAAAATTCCAAAGTGATGTCTATTTTATCAATATAAAAACATATAAGTTGCATTAACTAATTTAAAATTAATTCTCATGGTCTAAACAGAAAGTGCGATTTTAAGAAGTAATAACTATCAAAAGATTGACACCTTTTTCTATCCAATTTTAATTTAAAACTACATCCAATGACCAGCATTGAATTAAATGGTAAAAATATAATCTAATTATACGATAAATCAAATTAAAAAGATAATTTAACTATATAAATAAAATATATTAAAAGACTATTTTGAATTAAAATTCATAATTTTTCGCTATTCATTAAAAATGAATTTTAATAAAAAAATACCAAAAATTTTCCCAAAGTAAATATTGATGTCCTGATTCTAAAGAAGAATTTTATTTTTTTCAAATAAAACATATAATCATGAACATGTAAGATTTAATAAGGGTTCTCCATCAAAATTTGATAAATCAACCATTTAAATAATATTAGATTATTTAGGTTTAAAATTAGATTCATTCAATTTTCAAGCCTCTAACGTTTATTGGATAAATTTAAAAACAGTTAACAAATATGTATAATAATATTTATTTAGTTCTATAAATTCCTGACAATACAATGGCGAGGCATTAACTACCATTTAAAATAATATTATATTTTTATTTTTTAGCTTGACTGATCAATTTAAGAAACATTTGACTTTGGATAAACCGATTGTTGTGGGTCAGGTACTCCATCAAACACAAAAACCCATTTAATGTAAAATTAATATTTAATTCAAAAATATGAAAATAAATATGAAAATGTCTTATTCTTTATTTACCTTGGATTTTACATCCTTCCCCGCTTTTGGAAATTTCATCCTGGTAATTTTATTCACAAATTACATAAATGGGGGTATTCTTACCTCATAGTATATTCATATTCACATGTTGCCTCTTCAACCATATGTTTTTTCCACAAAACTCTTACCTGATTAATTACCTTATTCTGAAATACATTATCTATTTTTTCAATAATCAGGACTGGTTGTTTCTTATAAGAGAGATTCTCTTACAACTGAACTACATCTGGGCTCAAATCATGGGATGTATACGGCATAAACTTTATCAACATTGAAACATGAAAAACATTATGTATCTAGGATATACAATGAGGTAAATCCACTTTTTAAACAACTGATCCACATGTCTCTAATATTTCATAAGGCCTAATGAACCACATACTCAAATTTCCCGTCTTACTGAAACACATCACACTTCTTTTTGAGAAAAGATGAGAAATACATAATCACATACCTAAATTGAATGAACCTTCATTGGGTTATCCTTATAACTTTTCTGACCTCTATGAGTTGTTCTCATGTTCTTCTGAATCAACTCAACTTTTTCTTCCATCTCTCCTACTAATTCTAGTCCCATTAACTTCCCTTCACCTACTTTATCCCAAAAATATGGGGTTTGACACCACATTCCATATAATGCCTCAAATGGATCCATCTGTATATTGTAATGAAAACTGTTATTAAATGAAAATTAATCCAAAGAAATATGTTGGTACCAACTTCGCTGGTAATCCATTGAGAAATCATGTAACATATCTTTCAATGTCTAAATTGTTCAATCCGACTGCCCATCTGATTGAGGATGAAATGTTGTACTAAAATTTAATTCAGTACCGAACAACTTTTGAAGGAATTTCCAAAAGTTATAAGTGTATCATTAATCACGATCAGATAAAATGGAGAGGGGAACTCCATGAAACCTGGATATCAGTTTAACAAATAATTGAGAATGTTAATCTATAGACAAAGTTTTTCGAAAAGGAAGGAAATTAGTAGATTTATTCAATCTATCAATAATAACTTAGAATGCATTATTACCTAAAGAGGTCTTTATTAATCACATGAAGAATTCCATGAACACATTTTCCCATTTCCACTATGGCACTGGTAAAGGATTAAGCATTCCATTCAGTAACTGCCACATGGGTTTAACCTGTTGATATGTTAAACACTTCATAGAAAAGTAGGCAATATCTCTTTTCATTCTATCCCACCAATAATACTCATGAAGATCATTTTACATATTAGTACTGTCCGGATGCACTTAAAACAAATAACTATGAGTTTCACATACCAACTCCTTCTTCAAAATTTAATCATAAGGAACACATAATCTCTTCCCAAATTTCAAAATACAATCATTTTCAATGTTGAATTCCTAAAACATTCCCTTCTGCACCAACTCTACCTTTTCCTGTAACTTACTCTCTTCCTTATGTGTTTGATAAATTTTTTCTAATAGAGATGATTTCACTGACACCTGAAATATAATAGAGGAATTTCCTACACCAATAAATTATACATAAAAGTTCTTCAAATCATTAATCAAATGAACTTGTTCCAAATGTAACAGGGTTAATGTGGCATTACAATTTCAACTCAAAGCATCAACCAATTTATTTTCTATTTTTGGATGGTAATGAATCATGCAATAATAATCCTTGATTAATTATAGCCATATCATTTGTCTCATGTTCAATTATTTCTAAGTAAATATATAATTAAAAAATTTGTTGTTAGTATATTTTTCACATTTTTATCCATACAAATTATGCCTCCAAAATTTTAAAGAAATAAACAATAACAGCTAATTCCAAGTCATGTGAAGGGTAATTTTAATAATGTGGTTTCAATTGACGTAAAACATAATAAATTACCTCATCATTTTACATAAGGATACATCCATGTCCTTTCAATAATACATCATTGTAGATAACAATCTCACCATTTCTAGAAGGTAATGCCAAAACTGGATCATTCAACAATCTACTTTTCAATTCATGAAAATAATCATCACATTTTTTGTGCAAGTGAACTTAAAACATTTTTCAGTTAACATAGTCATTAAACTAGATAACAGTGAAAAATGTTCAATAAACCTCTGGTAATATCCTACAAAACCATGAAAACTATAGATCTAAATTATATTTGTGGGTATTGGCCATTCTTCAAACACTTTGGTTTTAGCAGGATCTAACGTTAAGCCATTTTTTGAAAAAATGTGACCAAGGAAAGAAATTTGTTTTAACTAAAACTAACAGTTTCTAAATTTACCATACAGTTTATTTACTTTTATGTTTTTCAATACAACCCTTAAATTACTTTCTTGCACCTCTTTACTTTTAGAATATACCAAAATGTCATCTATAAAAACAACAAGAATTTATCACCTCAGTCAGCTAAGCTGTCACTGCAAAAAAACTATTCAATTATTATTCCAACCGTCTTAGGATGTTGATATGGATGTTCATTTTCATATGTATTCCATCCCATCATAACATCCCTATTTCCTCTATGAAAAACCATTCTTAACACAGAAATATATTAAGTGAAGAAACATGGTAATCTGATAATTCTGTATCATTTAATTCATAACATAAATTGATTTATGGATATTAATTTAACAATACATTAATTCATAAAGTTTTCTAAACAAACCTATAATACCAACTATAAGGACACATCTTTAAAACATTACACAATTTTGAATTAAATTAATAATTCTCATTGAGGATCTTTTCAAATTTAGAATTTTAGAGATTTAGGCCATAACTATTACATTACAAATCAAAAATTACAAAGTGGACACTTTTACTCAGTTTTCAAATTTTTCATAAAATAAAAACTCTTGAAAAAAAGTGTCATGTCTAGTTTCAGGTTTCTGACATCATGAATTTTCCATGTTCACATCCTTGATCCTATTCATCTTTTTGTCATGTTAAAACATTTCAAAACATGGGATGACATTAAAAATATGAGTAAGGATTATTTAATAAAGAATGAAAACAGTATTCCACCAATAAGTACCAAGAATAAGCTCATATCTCATGAAATAATCAATTTTATGAATAACACAAATAAGTTATAAATCATAAAGGTAACATTTGGAATCTATAACATACATACGTTGTAGCTTTCATAACTATGCTGGGAGTTACATTTTCAATACCCATCATAGTATAATACCTAAATATCATAAGATAAACATTAATATTTACCTCTATCACATTACTCAATGCATTGGAGATCTATCTTAGGCCCAACCACCCTCAGTTTATCATGGAACCACCGGTATATATAAAAAATTCCCTAGGACCAGAACACATTCCTAACACATATAAAAACATAAAAGAAAGATAACATTTCCCCATTGAAATCATAATATATAATTTAAATATATTGACATAATAAATCCATTATCAAAACCATTTTCAATAACAAAATATGTGAATGAGTATATGGTATTTATTTCTCATTTAAAAAAATTACAGCTTCTTAACAAATCCAATAATCAATCAATGCTCGTGGTGGAGGAAAGGTCGTTGTCATCGCGTATATTAAAATAATTCAATTTTATCTTTTCCTAAAAATATTCATAGAGAAAATATTCTCTTTGAATGAAATTAAAGGTATCTGTATTTTTACACATTATAAAACTAAGTCATGTATAAATCAAAATATGCCACAATTAAAGGAGAATGAGATGAAGTCCCTTACCTCGTGTCCAACTAGATACGTTCGATATTTAATGTCTTGAATAATACACTGAAGATAATTTCTATTTTATTACGAACCATTACCAAGTTTATTATTCATTTTATATAACTTATTTCCATGTTATAAATATTATGTAATCATTTTTGTTAATACAACTCGTTTTGTCAATATTAGGTATTTGAGTCCAAAATGAACTTCTTATAATTACTAGTTGTTCATGTGGTCAAAAGTCCATTATCTCCCAAATGTTATTACAGATTTAGATATCATATATATCATATATATCCAATATATATATATATATTTATAACAGTACATATCATTTAGAGATAATAAATGAAATGCACCATTCAGGGATACGGTAAGTCGTACGTACACATGAACGCTACATTCAGTTCTATTTATTATTTAAAGGAATGAAAACATAATGATACATAGATATATTATAATTATATTATAATATCATATATATAATTTTAGTAACTCCAGCCTTTATATGTTCCACTAATGGCAAGAATGAGTTATATCACTTTGAGGGGGTGGTAGTCCGCAGTTCCTCAAATGAAATTATCGCATTTACCCATTATGGAAACCATGAAGGATTGATATAAATAAATAATACAGAATCATAGAGACAATATAAACATAATATATATCACTATAAAAAACATTCCATCTTAATGTCCACCATAACAGGTGGTATTAAAAGATTGAACAGTCATCGTTTCGTGACGCAGTAGTTAGTCATCCACTAAAATAGTATGATCTTTAACCATTAAAAGAAGGTGTGTAAGTGTAGTTCGAATCCTTGTCATATAGAAAAACTATTTTATTTATGAAACTAGTTTTTTTATAAGAGAGATAAATAAAAAGTGTTTGGGTGTTGGAGAAGTAAAATAAATGAAATGAACTTAAGAGAATATGTTACATTTAAATCGGATAAATCCCTTTGGTTTGAACGAAAAGGATTACTTGAAGTTCCTTTTTCCAAAGGTAAAGCTTCGATGTGGAAGAGTGAGATCCTGAGAAATTATTTTTGGTTGATTTTGGAAGATCAAAGGGACTGGGAGGTGTAGGTAACGTATTAGAGTTGAGGGATTTTTATAAAAGGGAGGAGTGGCTCTTTTGAACGTTTTGAAAATATTATTTTATTATATATTGATTTTCAGTTTCTAAAAGTAAAAAACAAATTATTTTCAATGATAAGAATATTATTGATCAAAATAAATTAATCCGATAATAATTCTCTAGGTTTTAGATATTGTTTAAATTTTTATAAACTTATTTATTTAAATCATTCATTAATGAGGTAAACACTGCATCATTATTTTGTCATGAATAGTTTTATTTATTTGATGTCTAAAAATTATAAAAGAATTCCCATGATGTTGGAAGTAAATTTACATTTCAAATGAATTTTTATATTCAAATATTTCAATTATATAACCCCACATTAAATTTTATTAAGAAACAATACATGTTTATGATATTTTTATTTTCACTTTTAATAAAAAGTTATTAATGTCATTATCTTACCCAAATGGCTCTCAAAGGAAAAACAAATCATACAAATATTTTAATAGTCCACCATGACTCATCCAATACTGTTAGAACAAGTGTTAAGGTAATTTTATATTATTATAATATTATTTTTACCTTGAATTACCCTATTTATCTTTAACCGTGGTAAATAAAAGTCAAAAGTTTCTATTCACCAAAAATTACTTTCAACTTATTAAACCACAATTTATTTCCCGATGATAACCATGTAAGCCAGATTTTTGAAATTCAATTCACCGAGATGGTAAAATTTCATTTAAATGAAAAAGTTTTTTTTAAATACTATTAAGTGTTTTCACTATTCATGAAAAATTGAAGGTTTTCAGAAAAATACCAAAAATTCAGCCTAAGATATATTTTATATTCTAAATTTAGAAGTGATTTCTATTTTACCAAATTTAGAACCTATAAGTTGCATTAATTTTTATAAAATTATTTCCAAGTGTTAAAACAAAAAGAGTGGTTTTAAGAATTAATAACTTTCGAAAGATTGACACTTGTTTATGTCCAATTTCATAGTAAAATTACTTCCAATGTCCTACAATCGATTAAATGGTAAAAATATAATCTAATTACATATTAAAACCAATTATAAAGATAATCTAACCATATAAATAAAATATATTAACAAGAAATTTTGTAATAAAATATAGTATTTTTAATTATTCATTAAAAAATTAATTTTATCAGAAAATTACCAAAAATTCACCCAATGTAAATTTTGATGTCCTTATTCTAAAGATTTTTTTAAATGATGCATTTAAAAGTGGCCAAAACAATATTTATGGAGGGTTCTCTATCAAAAGTAAGTAAATTTATATTTAAAAAAATATTAGAGTATTTATCCTTAAAATTAGATTCATTTATATTTTAGGCCTCTAACTTTTATTGGATAAATGTAAAAACATTTTCTAAAATGTATAATTATATTGAAGTTAGTTCGGTTCATTACAAAAAATACAATGACTAGGCATTAACTACAATTTAAAATAATAAATTATTATTATTTTTCAGTACGACTCAGCATTGTGTCCAAAATTAGACTTTGGAGAAACCCATTATTTCATGTTAGGTACGAAATCTAACATATCTTCTCCTTTAATGTAAAATGAATAATTAATTCACTAATATGAAAATATATAAGAAAATGTATTATTATTTATTTACATGGTATTTTATAATAACTTACCTAAATATGGATTTGAACAAAGAAGGGTTTTGATAATGTATGTCAAACGTTTTTAGGTAGAATACAACATAAATCAATGAGAATTAATTAGTTCATCAAAAAATATAGTCATGTTATTTTAGTCCATAAAAAATAATAATATTTAATAACATCACATTCATTATAATTTCTTAATAACCTTATAGATCATTTTCACTATTATGGAAAATGGGAAATTGAAATTCTTCCTATTTATATAGAGTGTATTCTACTGGGGGAAAACATTCCTCCCTTTATGATTCATTGGTTATAACACATCCCTTATGCCCATTTTAATCATGTCCAACCTAGAATTGATTTCCTCTCATGTTTTAATAGTAACATTTATTAATGTGGAAAAAACATTATCAATTACATTTTTTTCTATATTCATTACATGAAGAAATATATGAGATATAAACAACTCCAATACTATATTTGAAAGACAATTTATATATTTTCCATCGTAATTACAAAAGGTTTTTCAAAAATTGATTATTTAAAATAGTGGAAATATCTATTTCATTATCAAATAGTTAATCAATGATTAGTGTAAATGGTGTGGAAAATGTTTCAGTATTCCCATCGAAAGATGTTTTCTTGGATCTGTATTTATGTCATTGTGGTAATTTTATAAAATATCTGAAAATATAGAATGTTTCATCCAAACTGAGTGTGTGATTTATTCAATGATTTATCAATCATCATAGACAGTATTATTCATATCAAATGATTTATAAACCATAGTATCATCCAAATTATTGTACATGTTATGTTTTCCCCATGAATAGTCCATCGTTTATAGCTCTAATCTATTCCATAAAATATAAAATTTTCTTCAATATCATACAGATTAATTTTTCTAGAATATCAATAACATGATCACTGACAAAGGATTTTTGAATTTTTATATGAATGCACTATTAAAATATTTATATACTATTTAACTCCATTTTGATACTTCTTTGTTATATGCATTACATATATCTATTTTGGATTCACATCCATCCTTTTAGGTTTATTAAAATACTCATTTTGTAAATAAAATAAACCTAGGATAATAATCTAAAATGGTTAATGTTATATATGATTTTAATAAGAGGAACCCAACTTTTGATTGTTTCAAGTAATATTAATAGTATTTAAAGGAAATAGTTATTACAATTAAGAAAATATGTACTCCATTATGGCATTGTTATCCTCTAAATTCATAAAAAATGATCACTGATACTCGATGTTGGATGACTAAAGGCTAGTGTAGTTCAAGATACCTAGGTTCATGTCTATAAAATATGGGGGATGAATCTCATGCAATAAAATGAGTTGATAAATGTTCGAGGTGATAAATCTGGTGGGGATGATTGTTATCCGCTTAAATCAACAAGATTCTTCTTCCACCCCATCCATGATAAACTAAAATTTAAAATCTCTCCTATCTTAATTACCATATTTAGCATACTAATTAATTATATATTTCATGTTATTTATTTTATAGGGTTCTAATTAAAAAATTTCCAAAGCCTTAATGGGTTTCCATGTCAATTGGATAATCAAAGTGAAGAATTATATATTTTCATATTTATTCCATTATGCTTAGAGAATCCATATTCTCATTCCATTGAGAGACTGATATGGCTTCAAATTAATCAATTTCAGGGAAATAAGGATAAATTTTAGTTTATATAACTAAGATGAATTCATCTTGGGATTTGTGAGAAAGAGCACCATGTATCAATAGGGATTGATAATAGAATTTAAATTATCATCGGGAACATTGACAGAATATAATACCAGATATCTTGAAATGAAGAACGTGTTTGGGAATTCATACAAATAACTAAATACCAAATAAAAGACAAATATATTATCTTTCACAGAAAAAAGGAATGAATAAGTAGATATAGTCCCATAAAAATTAGGATTAGAGAAATATTTCATTGAATAAGAAATTAAGGATCTTGTGACTATGAAAGTTTTCTAAATTCCAAATTCAAACTAACTGCATTACAATACACTTTATAGAGACCAAAACATTATATATTACCACATTTAATATTTAAATATTAAAATCTCATCTCAAAAACCCTTTAAAAATTCAAAAGGTGTCTTATTGACTTTTTTAAACCCCACAAAAAATCTATTTTTTTTAATTCCATAGTAAAATAAACAAATAGTTTTAAAAAAAACATGTGATACTAACCCCCTTTAAATAGAAAATGAAATCATCATGTGAAAATTTAGAAGATCATATTCCAAAAGTAAATGTACTAAATTAGACATTTAAAACTATTTACATGGAATGATATAGGCTTTGACCTATTTAAAACGTTACAAGTTCAATATCAAATCACTTATTGAGTTTCAAAACACTAAATCTATTTTAGTTCATTTTATGAGAAAAATGGGTTTTGTCATTTTGAAAACAATTTTAACATTTCTAACACTGTTTCCATTTTATAAACTAATATATAAAATTGGTATGATCATAAAATAAGTAGGAAAACACCCCGTCTAAAGAAAAAAATGATTATTAAACATTTCAAAAAAATTTAATAAAACATACCTCAATTAAAAATGGAATAAACTAATTTAAATCATATATCTATTTATATTTATTTTCCATGTAATTTATGTCAAGTATTTAGGATCCTCCCACCCTTAGTGATCATAGATTATATGTGTACACGCCATGTATGATTCCAAAAATTCTTGAAGGTATGCCCAGATTTATATTTTTGTTAAACATCATTTTTCCCTAATAAAGTGTCTCTCTTGTGCATGTGATGTTTGGGAGGGGGGGGGGTTCCTTGGAGTTCATGACATAAAAAGGGAAGGAATGAGGCTAAATGTTTTTCAATGTATAGTTGGCGCATGGTTTGGAATAACCGTGTGTATAGAAAAAGGAAACAGTGTGAATAAACCTCCTCTCAAACAGATGTTGGAACATTTTCACAACAAATTTTTCCAAACCATATTGTTTTTCCAAGTAGACCAGGATATTTTTACCCTCTTAGAAAGATGGAGCGATATAGTTGGAAAATCTTGTGGTCAACCATGTGACAAAAATCATCATCACATAAAATGTATGAATTTCATATTCCCTCTCTCATTCTTAAATGTAACTTCACTCAATTTTTCTCCCTTTTGACACCCTATATGTTGGGTATCAAACAAAATCCACCTCATCCTTTTTATGTGATTTTTCATGGATATTTTGGTGTCTTGAGTGTCGTATTGTTAAAATAAATGATCTAGGTATTTATTTTACTCTATTTCCATCCATTATCAAGATGTGTATTAGTGTGTGGTTTCTCCTTTTTTTGAATCTATATACCCTTAATTTTCTAGTGTGTTCATCATCTAATTGGTTGAGGCCAATTTTGTTTTAATGAAGGTTTTTTTGAATGAGAATTTTCCTCTGATCATGAGGTACTTGGTCTAAGATATTTTTTGAATATTCTCGATGTTTTATATGTGATTATGGTTGTGAAAATGTTTTTCCTTATTGTGCCTTCATATCATTGTCGTGTAAAAGAAATTTGGGCCTTAGTATAAGGTCCAAAACCACTTATAGAACTCAGTACATCTACAGATTACTTGATATGAGACATTGGCCTAACCATGGAGTATAACTGACACATAAAAATGGTTAGTTGAATGGATAAACATTATGATTAAAAAATTATGAAAATGGACATTTTATTATGATAAAATTAGATTAGGTGTATGATTAAAAGGGGTATTTGATTTGATTTTTTACTTTTTTTGTTAAATTCTAAAAGGAATTTTGAAATTTTTTGAATGATATGGTTTGGTTTTGTACCCATTACCATTTTATAATCAAGACCATAATGTTTTGAAAGAGGACTTTTTTAAAAGGATTTGTTGCACTAAAGGATACATATATTGTGGCTTTCCTTAGATATTTCAAATCATGAATTGAAAGGAGGATATGGATTAAATTTTTGTGACATTTCCATAATTATTTTTAGAAATGGTTGGAAAGGAAAATGAAATCATTAGCGTATGGTTTAGTTTCTCAAAGCGTAAGACCCATTTTTTTTAATGTTGGATTAATAAGATTTTAAATTTGAATTTTTATTTTTTACTTATCATTTATTGTGAAATAATAATTGATTTTAGTGGTTTCATAGATTTTCATATGTCATAAGGGTGTGTTCATAGTAATGTTATGTGTTTAATGAGTAATGATTTGAAAATTGTAAATCTGATAAATGGGTTAAATGAAGATTATTGGTTTGCGAATCCACGCTCACCTTACCTCACCGCTGAGGGTGTAGGTCATGTACACACTACCACCTCCCCTCCCCAACCAAATTCATTAATTACCAATTCTAAAATGAGTACATTATTTCTATTTTAGTTAATAATTTGACATTAATTCACATCAACAATCTTTTCAGGTTTACTATTTTAATGAATTAGTCAATTTTTAATACATATCAACACATAATCATACAATAGGATACAATAAAAAAAGTATCCATTTTCCACCAAATAAAACCCTAAAAAACATTATTTATTTTATTGATAAAAATATTATGAACTTCTTCATTTATCTTACTCATCCTTATAACATGGGAAAAAATTTCGAATAACTTAGGACGAGAATAAGAACTTAGTAAGGGATGAAATAAGGAAAGAAAATATTAGTACATGAATTTTTATGAACCCATAAATTCATAAGAATCTTGAAAACATCTTAGATATAATAAATTATAAATGTAACTTATGTCATCCGTATCATAATAACGTTGTATCTTTTACTTCCACATATGGAGTAACCTTCATGATTACGTTTGGAATACCCATCACAGTATATTCCCTAAATCTCATGAGAGAAACATTAATATTTACCTCTATCACATTACCTAATGCATCATATAGATATCATGGTCTCATTTAACATCAGTTTATCATGGAACCACCCATATACATAAATAATTCCCAAGAAAATTACAGAAAAAAAACATATGAACAAACATAATGGAAAAATACAATTTCTACATTGCAATCAGAAGATATCATTTCAAAATATTGATATAATATATCCATTATCAAAACCATTTTAAATAAAAAATTACCTAAAAAGTAATATGGTTCTTACATATATTTTGAAAAATATTACAACTTGTAGAGGATTATTATATCAAATAATTCTTACGGTGGCAGAATGAGTCATAACACTTTGAGGTGGTGGTAGTCCAAACTTCCTAAAAGGAAATTATAATATATAAACATTTTGGAAATAATAAAGGTATGTATAAATAAAAAATTAAAAATAATTTAAAAAATATAAATTTCATTTATATCAAAAATAAATACAATTCCTTCATATTGACCACTAGGCGGGTGGTGGGAAAAATTGAACAATCATCATTTCGTGAGGAAGTAGTTCATCATACACAAAAACGTAGGGTCTATATCCATTAGATGGATGTTTTTGTAATTATATTTCAAACTATTTTCATAAAAACAAAATAGTATATTGATTATAATTTTTTCCTAAAAAATTATTCCATAAACAGAGCTCATTGGTTTAGAGAAGGTAAATAAATGAAAGGAGGTTGAGAGAATATGTTACCTATAAATCATGTAAATTCATTTTATTTGAGTCAAAAAGCATCCTTGAGTTTCCTTATAGCCATGTTAAGGATTAAATAAATAAAAGAGGTGTTTTGAAGCTTATTTTAGTAGAATTTTCACAATACAAGGTTCTTGAGAGGTGTGAGTAATTAGGTAGAGGTGGTGGCCTTTTATAAGTTGGAGGAGCGGCACTTTGGGAATGTCCTTAAATATTATTTTGTTATAAATTTATATTTGATCTCTAATGGTTTCAAAGTGATAAATTTAGAGGATATGATGAGTATGGGTCCAAATATTCTCATCCAATAGGTTTTATACATTTTTAGGACACAAATTTTACCTTATCTTATGGCATTAACCCTTAGTAAAATAAATTAACACTTACCATGTATTATTGTATTTTTACACTATATTGTTAATATGGTCACTATAAAATGACAAGGGAATATCATGTAAATCATTAATCAAATAGGTAACATTATCCAAATAATTTTTCTGAATCAAATATTTTTATGACTATTATATCATTTTAGTAAATTGTATTTGTTTTAAAAACACATTTATTTCAATTCTGACAGTATTTAGTAATTGATTTTGGTTAGGTTATAACAACATGATTCATTAAAAAATAACTACATTAAATAAAATATTATATTTCATAATAATCCAAAAAACTCATATATGAAATCAAAACGTTCAAATTACATTTACATTAGAATTTATAATATCATTTATTTTAATATTTCTTTGATAAGGTAATCACTACAACATCATTGTGCCATAAATAAATAAATTTATTTAATGTATAGTTTTTATAAATAAAATACCATGATATAATGACATTTTTAATATTTTAAATTACTATTTACCATCATATGAATTAATTATATAACCCCACCTTAATTTTTTAGTAAAAATATACATGTTTGTGTTATATTTGTCATTACCTTAAATTAATAATTATAAAATTAATTATCAAACCCAAGTGGCTCCTTGGTTCCCTAAAATATATCCAAGGATTTTTATGATCATCCATATCTAATCAAAAAGGATTAGAAAACGAGTTATTGTAGTTTTATAATATTATAAAAATATTTTTACTCATATTTACCTATTTTACCCTTTGACCATGGTAAATAAAAATATTTTTTGAAGTTTCTATTCAAAACGTCCAAAAATAAGTGGTACCTAATTACATAATTTTTTTACTTATTATTACAAATATGGAATCCATTTTCACAAATTCCAACCAGAAAAGTGAATTAATTAATTTAAAAAAAATCATATTGTCAAAACATGAAATAAGTTTTAAGAAGTAAAAACTATAAAAATATTGACATGTGTTAATTTCAAATTTAAATGTGAAATTATTTATAATAAAAAACCTAAGAATAAATTAAAAAAAATTATCCAATTGAAATTTACAACCAATTAAAATGATAAAATAATTATGTAAATAAATTAGACCAAAATGGAGTTTTGAATTAAAATGTAGTATTTTTACTATTCATTAAAATTAGAATTTCATTGTAAAAATACCAAAATTTCAACCAAGTTAAATATTTATGTCCCACATACATATAAAAATTTAAATTTTTTCAAATAGATCATATAATAGTTACAAATACGATTTTTAAAAATGGTTCACCATCAAAAGGTTGTAAATCAACCTTTTCAAAATATTAGAGTATCTTACGATTTAAATTGGATTAATTCTCATTAAAAGCCAACAAAATATATTGGATTAATGTAAAAACATTTAAAAAGTATGTAAAATCATAATATAGTTAATTTTGATTATTCTTTCTCATCCATTGACTAGGCATTACATACCATTTAAAATAATACAATTATTATTGTATTATAATTTTTCTATAACTCAGTGTTGTGTGCAACGTAAGATTTAGGTGAAACCAATTGTTGTGTGTCAGGTAAGCTAACATATGTTGTGTCCAATTTAAACTAAAACAAATATTAAATTCTAAAAAATTAATAGATATGAAAATGTATTATTCTATAAATACCTGGGATGTTACATCCTTCCCCATTTTAGAAATTGCATCCTTGCAATTATCATCCCTTATGAAATAAGTGGACACATTGATCCCTTATAGCATTTTTAGATTCCCATGTCACCTCTTCAACCATCTAGTTTTTTATCAAAACCTTTTCTTGATGAATCACCATAATCTGAAACACTTGCTTGATGTGGTCAAGAATTTTAATTGTCTGCTATACATAAGAAAGACTCTATTCCAACTAAAGTACCTCCAGCCAGAAAACATTATATGGATCCGAAAAATACTTTCTCAATAATAATACATAAAAAAAATTGTTTACATTGGATAAACATGAACATTAAGACACTATATAGGCAAGTGATCTAACTTTCTTCCAGATTTCATATTTTCCAATGAACCGCAGACTCGGTTATCCCTTCTTGATAAAATGAATTATACTTTTTCATGGAGAAAAATATTGAAATATCAGATCTCCTACCTCAAAAGAAATATCTGTTATATGGTTATCCACATATCTTTTCTTGAGGCTCTAAGTTTTACTCAGGTTCTTCTGGGTTATCTAAATATTTTCTTCCATCTCTTCTACCAATTATGGTCTCATAAACTTAATTTTACCTACTTCATCCTAAAAAAGATGTAGTTCGAAACCTATTTCTATATAATTCCTCAAATGGTGCCATATGTATACTGAAATGAAAGATGTTATTATAAAAAAGCTCAACCAAAGAATAAAGTTGGTCCAAACATCCCTAGTAATCTATTAAACGAGCATGTGAGATATCATTTTATTTTTGAATTGTTCACTCTATTAGCCCATATGATTGCAGATGACAAGCTATACTATAATTTAATTCAATACCTAATGATGTATTCAGGCCTTTGTAAAAGATATAAGTTAACTAATAATTACAATTAGATACAATGATGAGTGTAACTACATGTAACCTAACTATTTCATTATGATAAAAAAATGTTCATCTTGAGACTGTGTATCTCTAATAAGAAGAAAATGAGAAGATTTAGTAAATCGATCAACAATAACCCAGACTGAATTTTTACCTTGACATGTCTTCAGTAATAATGAAATGATATCCATAGATATATTTTCCCATATCCAATCTGGTACTGGAAAAGGATAATGCATCCCATTCATAAATTTTCATTCTTATTCACCTATTGAAGATTCAAACACTTCACCATAAAGTCAGAAATATCTATATTCATTCCATCACCCCAGCAATACTCACGACGATCTTGTAACATCTTAGTACTACGAGGATGAAATGAAAAATGAGATGTATGAGCTTCACACAACAACTCATTGTTTTACTATGAATAAGAAGTCATATAAAAGCTCTTCCAAAAATCTCAAAACAAAATATTTATCAATATAAAATTCAGGTAGCTTACCCTTCTGAAACAATTATACATTTCTATACAAAACATTGAATTCCTTATGCACTTTTTTTATTCTCTTAGCTATAGACAATTACACTAAAACATAAGTCAGAATAGAGGAATTTACTGTGTCAATAAGATCCACTACAAATTTCATCAAATCTTTAATCAAAGGGTAATGTTCTAAAAATAACATGGTTAATGTTGCATTACTTTTACAACTCAAATCATCATCCACTTTGTACACTTATCTGAGATGGTAATGAATTATATAACCATAATACATTATTAACTATAGCCATCTTCTTTGTATCATGTTAAATTATTTCTGAGTATATATATACTTCAAACATTTATGGTCAGTATATTTTTCACATTTTAATCTATATAGATGATTCTTCAAAATTATTTTAAAAAATAGAAGCTAATTCCAAATCAAGTGTATGTTAATTTAACTCATGTGTTTTTAACTAACGTAAATCATAAGCAATTACATATTCATTAAACATTAGGAAAACACAATTTATTTTCTACGAATAATCACTATTGACAAAAAATACAATATTTCTAGAATATAGTTCCAATATTGGATCATTCAAAAAATATCCTTTCAATTTCAGAAACCATTCATCAAAATATTTTTTCCATATGAACATAATGCCTTTTCCAGTTGACTTTGTCTTTGGAAAAGATAACTGGGAATTTTTTTAAAAAAACCTCTAGTAATAACCTTATAAACCAAGAAAAATATGAATCTCATTTATATATATGGGTATTGGCCATTCCTAAAAAACTTTTGTTTTAATTAGATCAAATGTTATTCCATATTTAGAAATAATTTAACAAATTAATGAAATTTATTGTAAATGAAACTCACACTTGTTGAATATCCAATACAGTTTCTTTTCTTTTAAGAATTGATAGAAAACACTTAAATAACATTCATGGTCCTCATTAATTTTAGAGTATAACAAAATATCATCAATCAACACAACCAAAATTGTATCCCAAAACTCATGGAATATTCTATTCATTAAATCCATGAATGTAGTAGGTGTATTGGATAACCCAAAAGACATAACTAAAAATTCATTATGGGCACATCAAGTATGAAACATGTTCTTAAGAATGTCTACTTCCTTTAAATTCAACCGATGGTATCCCAACATAATGTCAATCTTCCAAAAATATAGAGCTCCCTGGATCTTCTAAAACAAATAATCAACATTATGCAAAGGATACTTATTCTTAACAGTGATGTTCATCAATGGACTATAATAAATTAAATGTCGCATTGTACCATCATTATTTTCAATAAACAAGATAGGAGAACCCCATGGCGATTTGCTAGTTTGAATTAACACATTATCAAATAACCCCTACAATTTCTTCTTAAACTCTAAATGTTCAATTTCAGCCATTCGATAAAGAGTTTTTGAAGAAGGATTAGCATCATGAATGATGTCATTAGTAAATTAAACTTCCAAATTTAGTATTATAATAAGAAACTCATCAGATAAAACATAAAGATACTCATTTACCACTGGCACATCATTAATCGGAATAATTCCTTTGTTTTCAAAAATATGTATAAGGTATCATTCATTTCGATATTTTACTAGTTTCAGATCTTCCTAATATGTTATCAATAATAAGGGTTCCTTCATGTACACAAATAGATATTCTTTCTAAAAGCAATCCACACTAGCTTTGCATTCAATCATAACATGATAAACAAAAATCAAATCTATACCCAAAATAACATCATACTCTACTAGAGTAAAACAATAGGGTTAGCAGGTAGATTCATTCCATAAAAAATGATAAGCAAGTTCTTATAATGTATTTTTATCTAAAAACTTCCCCATGTGATTTTACGATATGTTTTGTATTCATTTCTTGAGATGGAATTCCCAATTTACTTGAAACTATCACATAAATGAATGAATGTGTAGACACAGATTCAAAAAACACATCGGTATAATCTGAATAAACAAAAAATTTGTCGGATACTACTTCATTTAAAGGCCTAACATCTATTGAAGTAGTTTCAAATGATATCACCACCATTTCAGCTTGTAGTTTGGATGATTTCCATCATTTGAGTTCTAATCCAGACACTCATTTCTCTAATGAACCATCTCATTGTAGTTAAAAAAATTTATAGACTGTAAATCAAATTTTGTCTAACCACTGCCCTAATATCTTTAGTGACATTACATGAATTATGTCCCATTTAACCACATTGTAAGAACATACCAGAATTCAAAAGGCATTCTTTAGGGTGCTTTTTACCACAATATTTAAAAGTGGTAATCTTAAGACTCTTACCCTATGATTTTTGGATGAGTTCTTCCATTTTATCTTCAACCTAAACCTCCATTTTTTTCTTTATCGAAGTACAGTTGATCATTGTCAAACTCCATTTCCACATTCTTTTCACATCGTACACGTGTTTCATAGCATTTGACCTCACAAGAAGCAAATGAACATTGACACTATGTCATTAATACTGAGTAAAAATGATAGATTTTACTATCAGGATCCTATATGAAATTTGGAGTATACCATTCCAGTTGAGTGAAGTTTTCATTATAAAAAGCCACAGAGTCATCCTCCTACCTCAATTCCAAGAATTGTTTTTCCCTCCTAAGTCAAACCGCCATAGGGAAATATTTCTTAAGAAATACATCGCTGAATTCATCCTAATCAAGAGAATCTATCTCCTCATCTTCCCTGATATTTTTAACCATAAACCACCACTGATGGAAATATCCTTCAAAATGATAAACAAGATGACTAATGTTTTGATTTTTTGATCTCCCCAAGACATCAAATATCATTTCCAGGGCTTTAATCTTCTCATCCACAAGCACATGGTTAAATAAACTTCTCAATGATGTAGGATGTTTCCTCATTAAATGATTCACTACAGATATGTTCTTTTATGGTTGGTATAGATGATATCATGATTGGATACAACCACCATTTATAGTCTAATTCAACTATCCAATCACAAGAAAAAGAATGTATTGTTCCGATTCTAACCATTACTTGTTGCTGATATGGAAGGTTGTTTTCCTCTGGATTTATTCCCAGCATAGCTGCCCAATTTCCTATATAGAAAACCATTATGAAGAGACATATCCTAAATTATGAAACATAGTAACCCTCAAAGGATATGTTAACTAGACCACAAAGTGAAAATAATTTATGGATTTTCAATTAAAAATATCTTAACCATTTAATTTATCTAAACTGATTCCAATACCCAATATAAGGCTGCATCGTTAAAATAATACTTAATCTTGAGATAAGTCAATAATTTTACTTTAATTCACATCGATGATCTTTTTTTTATATTTTTAATTAAATAAACCATTATCAATACAAATAATCCCATAATTATGTGTATGATAGTATCAAAAATGGATCCATCTTTTCCAATAAAGAAACAAAGTACATAACATTATTTTTTTTGTTGATAAAAATATTCTTGACTTTTTCCTTGATCTTACTGATAATTATACCCTATGAAAACATTTCAATAAATTTAGGATGAGCATAAAAACATAGTATGAGATAAAATATAGAAATAAAACATCAGTTCATGAATATTTATAAACCCATAAATTCATAAGAATCATGAATACATCATAGAAATCATAAATCCTAATGTTAAATTGTGTAATCCATATCATACATACTCTATAGCTTCCACAACCACGTAGGGAGTAACCTTTATGGTTACGTTTGTAATACCCAACAATGTACATTCCTTAAATCTAGTAGGATAAACCGTAACATTTACGTCTCTCACATTACCCAATTCATTAGAGTGCTATCATGGGCCCACCCACACTCAGTTTATCATGGAACCACCTATAAACATAGTGATTTTCTAAGAACCATAACATAATCATAACACATGAACAAGAATAAAGGAAAAATAACATTTCCACAATGCAATCATAATATATAATTTTAGAATATTGATATAATCAATCCATTTTCAAAACTATTTTCAATACCAAAATTCCTAAATATTAATATGGAACATTCTTTTATTTTTAAAAATACTAAGCCTTGTAGAGGAATCCCGATATCAAATAATTCTTGTTGCGGTAGAAAGGTCATTGTCACCGCATACATTAAAAATAAACATTCCTTTTGTCGTTTAGTAAAACCCTTCGTAAAAAGAAGTTTCCATTTTAAAACTATTTGATCAAATTAAAAGACATAGTGGTTGATTATACATTTATAAAATAAGTTCATATATAAATCAAAATATGGCTCACTAAAAGAAGATTGAGACGATGTGCCTCACCATAAGACTGACTTGTATTGTTCATTCGTCAATTTCCAAAATAATAAAATTAGGTTAATTTATACTTCATTTACATCCTTTTTAACAATTATTATTCATTTTATACCACTTATTACATTTTTTATTAATTATTTTTTTATTTTAGTTCATATCATAAGTTTTTTGGATTTCGGTACTTAAGTCAAAAATGAACTTGTTTTGAGACAAATTATCCATGTGTTCATAAGTCCATTATCTTTGTGAATATAATTATTGGTTTAAATATAATATGAATATATTATATAGGTATTTATAATATTTCATTACATTTATAGATAAGGACTTAAATGCATCATTTAAGGGAGATGTTAGGTCGTACGTACGCATTAACTCAACTTTTATTTCTCTGTCATACTAATGGAATGAATATTAAATTATACATATGTATATAATAATTAAATTAGAATATATATGTTAAATATGTTAAAAAATATCATTAATTCCGTCCTTTATATGTTCCATGTATGTAATGAACGATTCATATAACATTGATGGGGCGGTTGTCCACACTTTCTCAAATAAAAATATCATATTTACATATTTTGGAAAGAATAAAGGTATATTGTAAATAAAATTTAAATAAGAATAGAGACAATATAAATATAATATATATCATATATAAATATTGTGCAATCATATTAGAAACCATGAAGGTTTGTAGAAGAAAATTGAACAATCATCATTTTTTCTAGCAGTAGTTTACCGTATACAGAAATAATATATTCTATATCCATTAAATGAATGTGTGTGTAATTTTATGTCAAATTAATAGAATAAAAACCACATAATATATTGATTATACTATTTTTTTTATAAAATATTGTAATACATATAGTTTAGAGTGTTGGATAAGGATAATTAAAGGAAGGAGCTTTAGAGAAGATGTTACCTCTAAATCGGGTAACCCCTTTTGATTAGAGCATAAAGGATTTCTTGAGTTACCTTATAAAAAATGTAAGGACTCTCAGGGGAATTGAGGGGTTTTGGGAGATTATTTGAAAAGAATTTTTGTGAGAAAAGGTGTTTTATAGGTGTTCATATGTGGGTAGAGCTGGTGGCCTTTAAAAAGGTGGAGGAGTGGAAATTTAGGAAATGCTTGAAATATTATTTTAATATTAATTTATTCTTGATTTATAATTGTTTTAAAGTAATATATTTTGTTTATAATATGATAATGGGTTACAATCATCTCATCCAATTTGTTTTATACATCTTTAGGTCACAAATTTAACATTAACTTTTGGCTTTAACCCCTAGTTAAATAAATTAAATCTTACCATGTCTTCTTATATTTTTATACGATATGGTTAATATGGTTACAATAAAATGCCAAGAAACCTCAATAGGATAATTAATGGAATTTGAAAAATTATATATGTCATTTTCTGAATTTAATATTTTTATGACTGTTATATTTTTAAAAAAATTGTATTTGTTTTAAAAACCCATTTATGTCAATTTCAGACTATTTAGTAATTGATTTTTGATAAACTCATAACAACTTGAATAATTTATAAAAACTACATTAAATCAAATATAACATGTCATAATCGTCCATAAATTTAGTATATGTCATAAAAATGTTCAAATAATATTTATTTTAATATTTATAATATCATTTATTTGAATATATCATTAAGAAGGTAATCTTTGCATCATCATTGTGTCATAAATGATTTTATATATTTATTGTCTTAAATATATAAATAAAATACCGTAATGTCACGAAATGAATCTGGTCACCACCAAAACCGGAACCAAAAATAGCCTGTGAAAAGGTCCTAAGGGCATTCCCGATCCACATAGCCTGTCACAAGTGCCCGGGTATCAAAAAAGGAGAATTGGGAATGATTTACATGAGTTTATAAACATAAAAAAACAAAAGAATCCAATAAAACGAATCTGGATTTTCAAACCAAACATGCATTTACAAAAATTTATAACTAAATTACATATTTTAAAACAACTCAATAAGACTATAACAATGGTACAAAACAAAAAGGAAAAGACCCAACAACCCTCACGGAAAGGGGAACCGCCCTTAAGACATCTCTACAAGACATCACCACCAAGGACCTGCTAGAAACCCGAACCACTAAAACATAAAAATGTACCCAACCTGCAACACCAAAAATAACCAATTCTACTTACACCCAAAGGTCTAAGTAGGGTGTGATCTAACTCCTAGTAGGATACCCCCACTAATATATTCCATGCGATAAACATTTAAAGATGAAAAGAATGCATGTTTTAAAAAACATATAATTTCTTGTTACAATTTCTAAAATATACAACATCAAAAAGTCAGTTTTCAAGTGGGCTAATTTAAAGAAAAAACACTTTTAAAATCAATGCCCATGCTACTGAATTTTCAATACATATATAACATATTCCATTGGTATGTATAAAGGATCTAATGAGCACAGAAAAGAGGAAATAACACCTAGGAACTAGCTTGTTGTGGGTCCTAAGTACCTCGTATCTCAGTGAGAATACCCATATAAAATGTATATTCTCCTGCACAAGCCACTAGTATGGAACATACTCATAACCTATTGGTCTCCAATAATCATCATCATAGGAAGTTAGAGTTGTTAACGTCAATCTTCCTATGTGGAACTTAGGCCAAACCCCACAGATTCACTAGCATATTAGTACACATCCACCCACCTAGATACCCATGTTTTCCCTTTTTTCTTAAACAAGTTCAAAAAGTCAATAAATATACTTTTCACATGAAAATATAATATTCATTTCAAAAATTCTCTAGAAAACCCACATGTAAACCACACAAGTCAGAAAAGTATATTTTATATTCAAATTGATTTTGAAATCCGACTCACACAAAAATTTCACACAACACTTTTCACAATTCTTTAACACTTCCACAAACCCTTTAAACAATTTATATAAACCATTCCAAGAAATTCTATATAAGGCCCCGACCTGAAACCTTAATATTGAATTAAATGAATAATTCACATTGAGTATCTTTTCAGGTTTATAGTTTTAGATAATTTGGACACAACTATTACATCTCAAAAGATTACAAAGAAGACACTTATACTAAGTTTCCATAAAATAAAAACTCTTAAAAAGAAACATATCTAGTTCCATGTTTTATATAGCATGAATTTCCCTTGATCCCATCCTTGACACTAATCCACATTAAGTCATGTGAAAAACATTTCAAAAATAACTTGGGGTGAGCATAATAAGCTCAGTAAATGATACACAAAGAAGGAAAAATGTTAGTATTTCAAAACAATAAGTAAACCATGAATGCTTTAACAAAGTAATAATTTTAACCTTTATGAAGTAGTAAAAACACTTCACCGAATAAAATACCATTACTTACCCTTTTGTAACCAAAAGATTACCATAAAACCCATATAAAGAACACATAACATAAAAAGGTGACTTGGGACATAAACAAACTTAAATGGAATAATCATACGGTCAACTTCCACACATACATAATGGAATAGCCATACGGCTGACTTACATACCCAATTAATTGGAGGTTACAATGTAACCACCCATCCTGGTATTCACGGCACCACTCGTCATATGTCCAAGTACCATTATAAAATCATAACACATAAAACAATTATAAAGGAAAGAAAAAATTTTCACATTTCAAGTACAATATATCACTAATATATATTGACATAACAAATCCATTATCAAAACCATTTTCAATACCAAAAAAAATTATATGGTATTTATTTACTTTTAAAAATATAACAACTTGTTGAGGAAGCCAATGATCAAATAATACTCGTGGCGGCAGAAAGGTCATTGTCACCGCATACATTGAAAAGAAACATAATTTTGGTCATTTAGTAAAATGATTCATATAGAAAAGATTCCTTTAGAATAAAAGTATATGTCAAAGGTGTTTATACACCGTATAAAATAATACCTTGTATTATAACTAAAATATTCCTTAATGAAAGGATATCGAGACGATGTTCCATACAAAGACGATATCCTTGGATTAAGGACAAAATCAATTACATAATTATGTGTGACAAATGAATACACCAAATATAAGTGGATATTATGTGTAAAACATTCAGAAGTTATTCACACATATTCATAGAACGACATATTCAAGGAGTAAAAATTTATCTCAAAGAATCAAAATTGGTTTAAGAAGGTCCCTTGCAAAAATTTGATGGCCTAACGAGGTCACTTATAAATTCAAAAAATGAGTTGATAAGAGGTAAAAAGGGGTATCTCATCACTTGGACATAAAATTTATAGCAATAAGGATATATAATAACATATCCCATTATAATAAGATTAAAATACCAAAAAAAAATAAGTCTTTTAAAATGAGGAGGGTGAAAGGTTCCCTTACCGAATTGGGTAACTTCTGAAACGTACACCCCATGAAATAAGGGTCATAAAATGAGGATTTAACTACCCATAAATTAGATTATATTTAAAAAACTATAAAATAATGGGCAATACATATACCAAAAAAAGGAAATAGTGGCCAATGTAGCATGAATCCCACAGGAATAAAAAGTGAGATGAAAATCTCCTTATGAAACTTTGGCAGCCTAACGGCGCCACATAAAACATCAAAAATGGATTGATGAGATAAAATGACGTATCCCATAATATTATCATAAAATTTACAGCAAGAGTAATATAACATAACATTCCCCAACATAAGAAATATGAGCTTAAAATAAATGACATAAAAGAGAGTACATAAAAAGAAAGAGAGAGGTCGGATCCCTTACCTCGTATCAGACTTGACTCGATTGTTATTTTATCTCCTGAATAATAAAATTGAGTTAATTTATACTTGCTTAAGAACATTTTTCAACTTCATTATTCCTTTTATATCACTTATTACAATGTCATGAACACTATTTATTTAAGTTAATAACGATCGTTTTAACGATCATTGCTACTTTAGTCAAAAATAAACTATTTGTAATTACAAGTTTGTTCATGGGGTAAAATAGCCATTATATCCAGAATTATATTAATTATTTAGATATCATATATATAATATATATCCATTATATACATTCATTTATAATATTACATAACATTTAAAGGTAAGAAATGAAATGCAACGTCCTTGTAGACGGTAAGCCGTTCGTACGCATGAACGCTACTTCCATTTCAATTTCATATTTAATGGAATTAAAACATAATGATACATAATAGTATTATAATTCCAGTATGGTATCATATATAATATCATTAAATATATCCTTTATGCATACCACATATGGTATTAACGAATCAAATCACTTTGAGGGGGCGGTAGTCCGCATTTCCTAAAATGAAGATATCGTGTTTACCCATAATGGAAACCATAAAGGTATGACATAAACGAAAAATACAGAAGATAAAGGAAATAAACATATTATATATCATATATAAATATAGTGACATATTAATGGCCACATTTGAAGGTGTTAAAATAATATTGAACAATCATCGTTTCGTGAGGCAGAAATTCACCATCCACAGAATTAATATGTTCTTTAACCATTAGATGTAGGTGTGTGTAAGTTTAGCATGAATCATTATTATAACAAAATACTAGAATATGGAAAATACTTGTGTTGTTACAAAAGAAAAGAATAAATATATTTTAGGGGTTGGAGAAGCAAAATAAAACAAAAGAGCACAGGTGAAGACGTTACCTTAAAATCGGGTAACTCCATTTGGTTTGAACCAAAGGGATTCTTGATGAGCTTCCAAACTAAGGTAAGGCTTCTAGAATGGGGAGAGGGACTTGCAGAGACAAAATTATCAGATATTTGCCGAGCCAAAGGCTTGAGAGGTGTGGGTAAGGTGGTAGAGGTGGGGGCCTTTTATAAGAGGAGAGGAGGGGCACTTTTGGAAAAGTATAAAATGTTACGTTATTTTCAAATGCGTTTCCGATTTTAAAGGTCCCACATTGATATATTTATAGGATAATGTGATACGGGTTCAAAATCCACCCATACAAAAGGTTTTTGACATTTTTAGGTCTTATATTTTACATTATCTTTTGTTTTATTTAAATCGTTAAATAATAAGGTAATCACTGCATCATCATGATGTCAAAAATAATTTAATTTATTTAATGTCTAAAAATTATAAAAAAAATAACATGATGTATTAAATCTTTTTATATTTCTAATGACTATTCATAGTCAAATATCTGACTTTTATAACCAAATGTAAAAAATTTTATTAGTAAAACAATACATGTTTGTGTCATTTTAACTTTTACATTAAATAAAAGGCATAAATGTCATTATCTTACCAATGTGGCTCTATGGGGTCCCAAAAATCGACCAATGGGTTGTCTTGGTCGGCCATGACTCATCCAATAGGGTTAGAACAAGTGTCAAGATATTTTCATATTATTATGATATCATTTTTACCTTAAATCACACTAATTACCTTTAATCGCGATTAATAATACTTAAAAGTTATTTTTCATAAAAAATTATTTTCATCCCATGGAACGAAATTTTACTTAATAATAAAAATCATTTAAATTGAATTTGTTGAAATTAAAATCACAGAAGTGGTAAAGTTCCATTTAAATGAAAAATCAGTTTTTGTAACTACCACTTTGTGGTTTCACTATTCATAAAAATTTAAGGTTTTTCAAAAAAATACCATAAATTCACACTAAGCTATATTTGATAATATGAATTAAAAAATGATGTCTATTTTAACAAATTCATAACATATAAGTTTCATTAATTAATTTTATAATTAAATCACGCTGTCAAATCAAATAACGTGTTTTTATGAAATAATCTATCAAAAAATTGACACTCGTTTATGTCCAATCTCAAAGTGATATTAATTTCAATGACCACCATTGGATTAAATGGTAAAAATATATTCTAATTTAACATTAAAACCTATTAAAAAGATAATATAACATATAAATAAATTATATTAAAAAGAGGTTTTGACTTAAAATACAAAATTTTTAACTATTCATTAAAAAATGAACTTTATCGTGAGAATTCCAAAAATTTACACAAAGTAAATTTTGATTTCCCGATTCTAAAGAAGAATTTTATTTTGTCAAATATAACACTTAAAATTGTCAAAAAGTGTATTTAAAATAGGTTCACCATCAAAAGGCGGTTAATCAACCTTTTAAAGAATACTAGAATGTTTACGCTTAAAATTGAATTCATTCATATTTTTAATCCTCTAACATTTATTGTAAAAAGTAAAAATATTTGACAAACATAAATAATCATTTTGTAGTTAGTTCTGTTCATTCCCGTCATTACAACAGCTATGTGTTAACTACCATTTAAAATAAAATTATTTTATTATTAGAGTGCAATGTAAGATTTCAAAGGAACTCGTTGTTGAGTATTGGGTAAGACATCGAGCATAGAATTCCCTTTAAATTAATATTAAAATTTTATTCACAAATAGGGAAAAATATAAATATTTCATATTCTTTATTTACCCGGGGTTTTACATCCTTCCCCCCTTTTGGTAATTGCATCCTCACAATTTTAAAATTTGGCTTGGATACTTCATTGAAAGCCCCACATCAGAAAAAGAGTAAATTAAACTATCCCATTAAAAGAAATAAAGATAAGTACATAGGTCACCCGAGTTAACCAATACTAGGATTCAATGTAGGAAAACATGGATATGGGAGAAAAATCAAAGGGTCATGTTCTGAGGGAGAGTGATAGAAAACATATTTAGGAGAATGTTAACCACAAGAAAATCACAAACTTGTGGTGGGTTAAATGGTATTCGATTCCCCAGTATGAAAGGTTAGTAGAAAATTTTTTTGTTTTAAGTCACCTTTCATTGAGGAATTTATTTTTGATCTTAAGGAAACATACTTTCTTGTCATGTTGACTTTCAACTTTAACTAGATTTCTTACACAAACTAATACTTTCTCCAAATGATGAGTATTTATGAATACTTGTTCGCATTAAGAGTAATATAATCAAATTATTGAGAATCAACTAATCCACAAAAGAGAACTATATATTTCCCATGTCTTTAGACCCTTACCAAAACCAAAATTGTTAGAACAAGATCAGATAATCCAGAAAAGGATAACCCTTTATAAAAATAAAATCTATTCTTAATCTCCAAAATTTGTCCAATACCCAAAGTTCAACGAGGACCATTCGATAAACAATTTGTCCATAAAATTATTCAATTTAAACCAAACTAAGATGGGAACCCAAATATTTTTAGTATTTAGTCACATAGCCTTCCAAGGTACAAATTAACACTTATCTCCAATTAACATCAGTTGCTCTAAAGGTCTCATATTGAAAAGTAATGAACCTAATCACATATCTTCCATGAAAGGTTAATAATTATCACAGATAACCCAAAATCAACATACTATGAATTCATAAAATCATCTAACTAAAAAGAATAAGTCATACTAACAAGGGACTTCACGTAGTCCAGTGGTAGGCGATAAATAACAGTCGCAATTTAGTTGTGGGTTCGATTCCCGCAGCATTGTCCGACGCGACAGGTTGTCACACGGTCTGCGTGTTGTCCATTTTTTGAAACTCCAAAAATAACCCTAACTTGTTTTACCCTCAATAGTTACCTTATACCTCTCATTTTCATCCAAATTCATTATGATCTTAACATCTTAATTCTTGAAGTCTTATTTCATCACCATAAAATAAAATGATTCCCAAAATGCATAAAAAAAATATCGTGATCATGGAGTCCAATCAGTTTCATCGTCATCTTGTTCATGTAGGTAGAAGTCCCATGCACTACCACAATTATTTAGAGATCCTTCAAAATCATTTGCTTCCTCCATCCAAATACACCTTGTATAACATGGGTCATATGGGTGTTCACAAAAAAATAGATTTAGAAAATAATCATGTATGACATATAATTCCAAAACATCGGATAAAACATGATATCTATAAAATAGTTGGATAGAATTTTAGTTGAGACTTTATAATATTGGTCCTTTTAAAATACCATAATTATGTGCTGAGAGACTATATTTTAAAAGCAAATATAAATAGGTTGCGCATGGGCCTCCATCCTCAGCACCATTTTTAAAATCATAATATGCTTCAAATTCTTGTGATAAGGTAAAATATTTGAAAATACCTTGATAATGTTTACCTTTATTGAAAATATGAGAATATTGTGAAAATAGTATTTGTCTAAATACAACACATGATCCACGATGATCACGAGGTATGGTAGAGGTGTTTTATATCTCAAACAACTTCTTGCAAGTGAGTTGTATGCTAGAAAAAGTTTCCCAATCATCTGAACATGACTTTGCAATAAATATTGCAAGCATATTATCAGGAAGAGATAGTAATGTCGTTTTATATCCTCCTCCTTCAATTCGTAAATGACTTTACTTGACCTGAAAAAAGTTATAAAACAAGGATTTAACTGAAATAATAGATATAGGGACTAACCATGTGTCTAACAAAAACTCATAATCCCTAAAGTTGTCTAAACCAACCTTCAATACCAACTATAAGGCCCCGATCTTAAACCTTACTTAATATTGAATTAAATGAATAATTCACATTGTGGATATTTTCATGTTTAGAGTTTTAGATAATTAGGACATAACTATTACATCTCAAAATATTACAAAGAAGACACTTCTACTATGTTTCCATAAAATAAAAAATCTTAAAAAGAAACATGTCTAGTTCCATGTTTTATATAGAATTACTTTCCCTTGATCCCATCCTTGACCCTACTCCACATTATGTCCTGTGAAAATAATTTCAAAAAAAACTTTGGGTGAGCATAACAAGCTTAGTAAAGGATACACAAAGAAGGAAAACTGTTAGTTTTTTCAAAACAACAAGTAAACGATGAATGCTTTACCAATGTAAAACTTTTCACCTTTTGGAAGTAGTAAAAACTCTTCACTGAATAAAAGACCATTACTTACCCTTTTGTAACCAAATGATTACCATAAAACCCGTATAAGGAACACATAACATAAAAATGTAACTTGGGACATAAACATACTTAAATGGATTAACCATATGGTCGACATCCACAAAAACATAATGGAATATCCATACGGCCGACTTCCATACCCAATGAATTGGAGGTTATAACGTAACCATCCGTCTTGGTATTCACGGCACCACCCGTCATATGTCCAAGTACCATTATAAAATCATAACACATAAAACAATTATAAAGGAAAGAAAACATTTCCACATTTCAAGCACAATATATCTCTAATATATATTGACACAACAGATCCATTATCACAACGATTTTCAATACAAAAAAGAGTAAATGGTATTTATTTACTTTTAAAAATATAACGGCTTGTTGAGGAAGCCAAAGATGAAATAATACTCACGGTGGCGGAAAGGTAATTGTCACCATGTACGTTAAAAAGAAACATAGGTTTTGTCATTTAGTAAAACACATCGTATAGAAAAGATTCATTTAGAATAAATGTATATGTCAAAGGGGTTTATACACTGTATAAAAGAAATCCTTGTATTAGAAAAGAAAATATTCCTTAATGAAAGGAGATCGAGACGAAGTCCCTTACAAAGAAGATATCCTCTGATTAAGGGTAAATCAATTACATAATTATATGGGACAAACGAATACACCAAATATAAGTGGTTATTAAGTTTAAAACAATCATAGGTTCTTCACACATATTCATAGAATGACATATTCATGGAGTAAACATTTATCCCAAAGAATCAAAATTGGGTTAAGATGTTCCCTAGAAAAAATTTGACAGCCTAACGGCGTCACATCAAATTTTAGAAAATGAGTTTATAAGATATTAAAAGCGTTTTCTCATCACATGGACATAAAATTTATAGAAATAATGATATATAAGAACATATCCCATCATAATAAGATTAAAAGACCTAAAAAAGAAGTCTTTTAAAATGAGGAGGGTGAAAGGTTCCCTTTCCGAATTGGGTAACTTCCGAAACGTACACCCCATGAATGAAGGGTCATACAATGAAGATGTAACTACCAATAAATGAGATTATATTATACAAATAGTAAAATAATTGGCAGTACATATACCAAACAAAAGGAAATAGTGGCCAATGTAGCATGAATCCCATGGGAATAAAAAGGGAGATGAAAATCCCCTTATCAAAATTCGGTATCCTAACGACACCACATAAAACATTAAAAATGGATTGATGAGATCAAATAGGGCATCCCATCATATTAAAATAAAATTTATAGAAAGAAGAATATAAAATAACATCCTCCAACATATTAAATATGAGCTTAAAATAAATGACATAAAAGAGAGTACTTAAAAAGAAAGAGAGAGGTCGGATCCCTTACCTCGTATCCGACCTGACTCGATCATTCTATTATCTCATGAATAATAAAATTGATTTAATTTCTAATTTCTTAATAACCTTTTTCAAGTTCATTATTCCTTTTATATCACTTATTACCCTATCATGAACACTATTTATTTTAGTTAATAACGGTCGTTTTAACGATCATTGCTACTTGAGTGAAAAATAAAATCATTGTAATTACAATTTTGTTCATGGGGTAAAATAACCATTATATGCATAATTATATTCATTATTTAGATATCATATATATAATATATATCCATTATATACATGAATTTATAATATTACATAACATTTAGAGGTAAGAAATGAAATGCACCGTTCATGGAGACGGTAAGCCGTACGTACGCATGAACGCTAATTCCATTTCTATTTCATATTTAATGGAATTAAAACAAAATTATACATACTAGTATTATAATTAAAGGATGGTATCATATATAATATCATTATGTATATCCTTTATATGTACCACATATGGTATTAACGAATCAAATCACTTTGAGGGGGTAGTAGTCCGTAATTCCTAAAATGAAGATATCGTGTTTACCCATAATGGAAACCATAAAGGTATGACATAATGTAAAAATATAGAAGCTTAAGTAAAACATAAACGAATTATATTTCATATATAAATATAGTGACATCTAAATGGACACCTTTGAAGGTGTTAAAAGAATATTGAACAATAATCGTTTCGTGAGGTAGAAATTCACCATCCACATAAATAGAATGTTCTTTAACCATTAGATGTAGGTGTGTGTATGTGTAGCTCGAATAATTCTTATAAAAACATCCTAGTATATGGAAGATACAGTTTTTGTTAAAAAAGAAACAAATAAAAATAGTTTAGCGGGTTGGAGAAGCAAAATAAAACAAAAGAGCACAAGTGAAGAAGTTACCTTAAAATCAAGTAACTCCCTTTGGTTTGAACCAAAAGGGTGTTTTTAAGAGCATCCTGACTAAGGTAAGGCTTCTAGGATGAGGATAGGGATGTGGAGAGACAAAATTATCAGAGATTTTCTGAGCCAAAGGCTTGGGAGGTGTGGGTAAGGTGGTAGAGTTGAGGGCCTTTTATAAGAGGAGAGGAGGGGCACTCTATGAAAAGTATAAAATGTTACTTTATTTTCAAATGAGTTTCAGATATTAAAGGTCACACATTGATGTATTTCGAGTATATGGTGACAAGAGTTATAAATCCACCCATACAATAGGTTTTTGACATGTGTAGATCTTATATTTTACATTATCTCTTCATTTTTTTAAATCTTTAAATAATGAGGTAATCGCTGCATCATCATGATTTCATAAATAATTTAATTTATTTAATGTCTAAAAATTATAAAAAAATACTATGATGTTGGAAATATTTTTATCTTTCCAATGACTATTTATAGTCAAAAATCTGATTTGTATAGCCCCATGTAAAAATTGTTTTAGTAAAACAATACACGTTTGTGTCATTTTTTACTTTTACTTTAAATAAATGGCATAAATGACATTATCTTACCCAAGTGGATACATGGGGTCCCAAAAATAGACCCATGTGTTGTCTTGGTCGCCCATGACTCATCCAATAGCGATAGGAGAAGTGTCAAGATATTTTAATTTTATTATAATGTCATTTTTACCTTAAATCACAATAATTACCTTTAATCGCGATTAATAAAACTTAAAAGTTATTTTTCTTCAAAAATTTGTTTCATAACATTGAACCACATTTTACTTAATAATAAAAATCTTTTAAATTTTATTTTTGAAATTAAAATCATAGAAGTGGTAAAGTTCAATTTAAACGAAAAATCAGTATTTGTAACTACCACTTTGTGGTTTCACTATTCTTCAAAATTAATGTTTTTCAGAAAAATACCAAAAAATCACCCCAAGATATATTTGATATTCCGAATTCAAAAATGATATCTATTTTACCAAATTAATATCATAGAAGTTTCTTTAATTAATTTTATAATTAAATCCCGCTGTCAAATCAAATATCGTGTTTTTAAGAAACAATATCTATGAAGAGATTGACACTCGTTTATGTCCAATCTCAATGTGATATTAATTCCAATGACCACCATTGGATTAAATGGTAAAAATATATTCTAATTTAACTTTAAAACCAATTAAAAATATAATCTAATCATATAAATAAATTAGATTAAAAAGTGGATTTGAATTAAAATACAACATTTTTCACTATTCATTAAAAATGAACTTTATCGAAAAAATACCAAAAATTTACACAAAGCAAGTTTTGATGTCCCGATTCTAAAGAAGAATTTTATTTTTTCATATATACAAATAAAATTTTCAAAAAGTTGATTTGAAAGATGTTCACCATCAAAAGGCGGTTAATCGACCTTTTTAAGAATACTAGAATGTTTACGCTTAAAATTGGATTCATTCACATTTTACATCCTCTAACATTTATTGTAAAAAGTAAAAATATTTGACAAACATATATAATAATTTTGTAGTTAGTTCTTTTCATTCCCGTCATTACAATGGCTAGGTGTTAACTACCATTTATAATAAAATTATTTTATTATTAGAGTGCAACGTAAGATTTCAAAGGAAGTCGTTGTTGCGTATTGGGTAAGCCATCGAGCATAGCATTCCCTTTAAATTAATATTAATATTATATTCAAAAATAGGGATAAATATAAATATAAATATTATTTATTTACCTGGGGTGTTACATTCTAACTCACATAATGGCCCACTCAAATATCATATAATTCCTATTTAATCAAAAAAATCATTTTTCACAACACAATCACTCAAAACATCCCACAACAATGTTTTGCAGCTCTATATACATTTTCCAAAACATTTCGGCACTTTATTAAACATTCCAAAAATATATATGACTTCTTAAATAACAAACTTACCTTTTAAAAACAAATATTACCTGAACACACCCCGCCCCCCAAACAGTACATATACAACCTTTTACCCACTTTGTTTAACCAAACAAAACATTCACAATTTTCATAAAACAAACTCAAGGGGTATAACTATTTATTGCACACAAAACCCATTTCAAGACCCCCATTTGATACCAAAACCATACCAATTCATATCCAAAACAGAATTGGAAGCCCTAGATACATTTATAAAACAACATTCAAGTGTTATAAAATATCCTTGAATAATACCACAACAGATACAAATGAAAACACAAATTTTCATAAAACGATCTCAAGATGTATAACAATGTTTTACACATAAAACCTATGAAAAAACCGTCTTTTTAGGACCACATGACACTAATGAATTTCTAAAATTGAAAGGAAGGACAAACAATATTTATTAAACCAATTCCATAAGTAATAAAATACACCCAAATAATACCCTTTGAGTTACACATGAAAACTCCAAATTTCAAGTTAAAAAGAAACTATAAAATTTAAAACTTAACCAAATCAGTAATAAAAAATTTTCACACCACACCCAACATACGAGGAATATGAAAAATAAGTTAATACAACAAGCTAACTCATGAATAATTGTTTACACATGTAACCACCTACCTTTTGAGTCAAAACCCTTGAATCTTGGTGGGAAACCTCAACTGCACCCCCACTGCACCACAAGGAAGTGAAAACGAACCCTAAACCATAAAATTTCACCAAAAATACCCCAAATAAACCCCTAGGTATGAACCCTAACATCTGGACAGTCTATAAATTTATGTAAGAGGGAGGAAACCCTAAGGAGAAGGAAGGAATTGATGAGAGAAACACTTACCCAAAACAATCTTAAAGCAAACGACCCAAAATACACCATAATCTGAATTTTAAAACATCTAAAACCATAGTGGAGTTTATAACAAGGATTAGGAGGGCATATAGGCATTATAATGGGGGTAGGAGATTAAAAATATATGTATTTATGTAAGGATCAATTTACCTCTTCAAATCTAGGAGATTTGTGAAATCCCGAGATGTTTCTCCAAATTTCGTGATTCTATTGTGCTCTAAATTGGGGGAGGGGAGAATGGTGGCACTCAATAGGTTTGCGGTCTGGGGTGGGAGTTCGAAAAACCGAAAATACATAAAAATAGAATGAGTTATTAAAGAATTAAAAATTATTTTAAATGACGGAAATATGCTTTCAGGCTGGCCCACTCCCTTAAATAAGAACTAAAGTACACCATGGTTATGGATTTCTGAATGGCCCAAATTACTTTTTGGTGCTAATAGGTCAGGGGATAAAAAGTAGGAATTGGAATGGATGAAAAATGTTGAAAAAGTATGGAGTTATATGGGCACCAATATTTATTTTTAAATATGGAATTGGTCTCACGGTTTGGCCCAATTTATGAAAACTCATACATTCCTCCATAAAAGCTTGGGAAACCCCCAAAAAAAAGAATTAATGTAAATTAAATGAAATTTAACATGAAAATTATTCATGTATGTGAAAATTCTCCCCACCATGAAAAATTTCCATCCCTAGAAATCCCTAGCAATGCCAGATACAAAAACCAAACCCAACAGATAAACCAAGATATACATCTTTTCCAAGCTTCACCCCCAAGTGTCAAAACACCTCCAGAGATCAACTAAGGAAGGATTAATCTCACAACCCAAACTTACACCACATTCCTGAAATGATAATTCACATTCACACTTTATCCCAAAATAAAACTCCTCAAACAATATTCGAACAAGAATCAATCAATTCATCCAAATGAACAACAACTTCGAACAAGGTTACACTTACCTTACTTTAACTAAACCATTGGGAGCTCTCCAATCCCAATGTTTACACAAGAAATATGTTGGTAGCTAGGTAGTTCCGAATGAGACTACCCACCACCAAACCAAGACCATGGATAATTATAAGCTATTGGAATGGGGGACACAAATAGGCACCCCACCATAAGAGGCAACTTATATTTTTTTCCAAGACAGAATCCAGACCCTAACAGGGGGATTCCTGAGCGAACTCCCTAATACAAAGGGTCTAATACCATTCAGAGTTTACGAAGTAATGTAAATGCGAATAATAGTGGGTCTCCCCACCATATGAACAAACCATCTTTAATAACTATCATGGGCCAACACAGAAAGACCCAATTTTTTTGAAGATTTGGGAAGGGCAAAGGGTCAGTCTGCACGGTTTGGGAAACTGTGCACTAACTATGAAGATCATTCTTTTCTCATGGATTCCAAGCACATTGTCACTACTAATCATGCAAATACAGTGTCCTCATCACATCTCTACAAATTTCCATCAATTATCTAATGACTCAATGGAATCCAAAGGGGGAGGGAATGACATTAGGTGATGACATGGGTACAAGGCCCTCAAAATATTTCCACTGAATGTGAGCAATAGAAAAAAGATGGGGACACCAGAGTTTTAAAATCATCATATCTTTCATTACGAGGATACAAAATTTTACAAGGGTTTAAATGACCTTGTGATTTCCCCTAACTACGAGTCATCTTCTATCCGATAACTATGGCTGGAGCTCAAATGATTGAAGCATCTTCGACCTCGCAATTAGGCTTTGGAAACCCCCTGAATGAGAATTCTTCTTTCAGTGCCACCAACAACTATACTGAAATCTCTAATAAGAATTACAAGACTTAATACATTCCACACTCACTTTACCCTAACTCGATATTTCACTGAAATAAGGGCTTAGAAAATACACACACATCACACATTGTTTCTTCGAGTGAGAAACTATAGAAGTAAATAACAGCTATAATTACCTTCCTATAAAATGGAAGATTTTGATGTTTTTCCAAGGGAGAAGTTCTCCCAACATAAAGAGACTATCAGAGGATTACACGACCATCCCCTTTAATGTCAATCGAGTGAATGAAATTAGAAGAATTCACTAAACATGACCATTGTGTCTGATATAAACAATGCATGGAGTGGGACCTTATACAACATCCCCAAAAAACACAAAATTATAGAAACTTTCCACAACATCCTCTCAAGAACATATTTCCCAAACTTGTAATTTATTGTGAACTCCTTATTCGAAGAGACTATGAAAGACTAATAGGACCTCTCAAACCCCATCCAGATTCTCATCCATGCTAACAACCCCAGACCACTTCCACCTTCTGCAAATCAGGAAACATAAGAGGCAAAGGTCTCTTTCAACATTCCATTATCACTATCTAACTACAATAGGATACATAAAACCAAGAATGGAAAGGGTTTATACACAATATAAAAATCTCAGTAAAAATATTCTTTATATTGTTCAACTGGATGGTATTCAAATTGAGAAACAATCCGGGTTTCACTTCTGTTGTGCCCTAACCCTTAACGGGGCATACATTATTAAACGATTAAACCCAAGGACACAACCATGATGGTCCATTGGTGAATGTATACCACAAAATGGATCCAAACAAATGAAAGGAACCACTGTAATATCATCTTAAAACATTTCATAGAACAGACCACTATCCGGACTTTCAATAAAGCTTACCGACCAAACACAAACCCAAATCACAATACAAACAGGAGGAGCTCTTGGACTCAAAACATCCCAAAACATCAACATTAAAAAAATATATCACACACCATCCCAAAACAGTCATAAAGACATCAATTATTTTATTTAAAATTACCCTTTGAAAATAAATGGTTCAACGGTTAGCATATCGACCAATGGTACCCCATGGGCCTCACACATGCATGTTCTTGTGCCACACTGGGCACCATCCACATATACATCCTAGATCTCATCCATTAATGCCATCAACCATCCATCATACCATTAAAACACCTTTCAATAGTTTAGAAAACTCTATTGGAAACTTTTTTTAAAAACCAACATTGACATAGTCCATGCTTTCAAAAGAGGTGCAAATACCCTATTTTCCATTCCAATACAATTCTGAAAATGTAGTTCTCCAATTTCAAAAATCTAACCATTACTTCTTTATTAGATAATCATTTCAAAAAAACATTAAGCTTCTTAAACCCATGTAACTTTAAAACCAAAGATCGATGATTTCAATAATAAAGAACATAAGACAATGCTAGAGGAAAATAGTTTCAGTAGGTGACTTAGACATATGGTTGGAGGCTATATTCCAATCACTTCACAATCACAAAGAGTATTTTAGTGAATATCCTCATCCCCAAATGGATTTATAGACCATGCGATGTAACCGATACCATTAACCCAACTCACTTTTCATTTCCCTTAATCATCATTAATCCATGAAATCGAAAGGACTCATATAAATCTTTACTTCCCCAAGAGACTAGAATATCATCATGAGGGGTGGTGATTAGGCACACAACCCATAAAAAAATTACCAAGTCCCCACAATCCTAAATCCAGACTATCCGATTGTTCCACAAATAAGGTGACCCAAAGATTTAACCAGACCCTCCTTTGATACCATTTTGTAACGAACCAAATTTGTTAACCACCAAAACCAGCACCAAAACCATCTCGTGATAAAGCCAGAAGGGTGTTCTCGATCCCCACTAGCTAGAAAAAGTTCCCAGGAAACATAAAATGATAATTGGGAAAGATTTACCTGAGTTTATAAACTAAATACAACAAAAGAATCCAATAAAATGAATCTGGATTTTCAAACCAAACAATGTTTTACAAAAATTAAAAACTAAATTACATATTTTAAAACAATTCTATAAGACAATAAAAAAGATACAAAACCAAAAGGAAACAGCCCAAGAACCCTCATGTAAAGGGGAACCGCCCTTGGGCCATCTCCACAAGACTTCACCACAAATTACCTACAAGAAACCTGAACCACTAGAACAAAAAAATTGTACCCAACATGCGACAAAAAAAATAACCAATTCTACTTACACCCAAAGGTGTAAGTATGTTGTTATCCAATGCCTAGTATGATACCACAACAAAAATATTCCATGTAATAAAATTTCAAAGATGAAAAACATGCATGTTTTCAAAAACATATAATTTCTTGTTACAATTTCTAAAATATGCAACTCTAAAAATCAGTTTCATGTGAGCTAATTTAAAATATAAACACTTTTAAAATAAATTACAAAGATACTAAATTTTCCAGCCAAATATACCATATATTGATAGTAAGTATAAAGGATCTAATGAGCACAAGCAATAAGAAATATCCCCTAGGCACTAGCTCACTGTGGGTCCACGGTACCTCGTATCTCAGTGAGAATAAATATAAAAAATATCTGTTCTCATGCATGAGCCACTAGTATAGAACATACCCATAACCTAGTGGTCCCCAATCATCATCATCACAGTTTAGTTAGAGTTTTTAGTGTCAATATTTCTAAGTGCAACTGAGGCTAATCCCCTAGGATTCACTAGTGTACTAGTACACGTCCACCCACCTAGAAACCTGGGTTTTCCCTTAGTGCTCAAACAAGTTCAACAAGTCAATAAATGTTCTTTGCACAAGAAAATATCATTTCTATTTCCCAAATTCACCAAAAATCCCACATGTATACCACACAAGTCACAAAATACCACTTTCTATTAAAATTGATTGTCAAATCCAACTCACACCAAAATAGCCCACAACACTTTCACATTTCATTAACACTTCCACAAATGATTTAATCAATTTTTATAAACAATTCCAAGACATTATAACTCAAATAACATCCCCCTAAAATATCATATAAAACAACTTTAATCAACAAAATTTATTTTTCACAACACACTCACAAAAAATATCCCACAACCATGTTTTTCAGCTCTCTTTCCATTTTCTAAAACGTTTCATCACTTTATAAAACATTACAAAAAAAACTATTGACTTATTAAATAACCACATTACCATTCAAAAACCCATGTTAGGTGAACACACCACCCAATAAGTATATATACACCCTTTTACCCACTTTGTTTAACCAAAAAAACATTTACAATTTTATTAATACAAACTCAAGGGGTATTACTATGTCTTACACACAAAATCCATTTCGAAACCCCCATTTAAGACCAAAACCATACCGATTACTATCCAAAAATTAATTGGAAACTTTAGATACATTTATAAAACCACATTAATGTGTTATAAAATAACCTTGATTAATACCACAAAAGATACAAATGAAAACACACATTTTCATAAAATGACCTCAAGAAGTATAATAATGTTTACACATCAAACCAATTCGAAAACATTATTTTTAGGACCACATGGAACTAATACATTACCAAACCATATTTTGAAGGCCATGAAATATTTATTAAACCAATTACATAAGTTATAAAATACACCCACATAATACCCCATGAGTTAGACATGAAAACACCAAATTTCTAGTTAAAAAGAAACTATAAAATATAACACTTAACCAAATAAATCATAAAATTTTTTCGAACCACACACAACATATGAGGAATATGAAAAATGGTTAAATACATCAAGATAACTCATCAATAATTGTTTCCCATGGAACCACCTAGCTTTTGAGTCAAAACCCTTGAATCTTGGTGTGAAACCTGAACCGCACCTCCACTGCACCACAAGGTAGTGAAAATGAACCTTAATCCATAATATTTCACCACAAATTACCCAAATCAAACCCTAGGTATGAAAAATAACTTCTGGGAACTTTATACATCTAATGAAAGAGGGAGGAAACCCTAAGGAGAAAGAAGGAATTGAAGAGATAAACACTTATCCAAAACAATCTTTTAAAAACGACCCAGAATACACAAGAATCTAAATTTTAAAATATATATAAAATTTAATGGAGTTTTGAAAAAGGATGAAGAGGTCGTATAAGAAATGGAATTGGGGAATAAGAGTAAAAATAGAAGGATTTATGAATGGATCATTTTACCTCTTCAAATCTGTATGATTTGTGAAATTCAACGACTTTTCTCCCAATTTCACGATTCCTTTGAGATCCAAATTAGATGAGGAGATAATGGGGGCGCGAATTATGTAAGTCGGCTCGGGTGGGGATTGGAATCACTGATAAACTTACAAACAGAATGAGATATTAAAGAATTAAAAATTAGTTTCAATTTAGGAAATGGGATTTTTGGCAGACCTAATCCCTTAAATAAAAACTATAATCCACCATGATTATTGATTTTTAATCCTCCAAATTATTTTTTTGGTGCTCACAGGTTAGGTTATGACAAATAAAAATTGTAATGGATGAATAATTTCAAATAATTAAGGATTTATAATGGAATAAAAATTTATTTTTAAATCTAGAATTGGGCTCAAGATTTGGCCTAATTTATGAAAACTCACCCATTCCTCCATAAAAGTTTGGGAAACCCCCAAAACAAAGAATGAATGAAAATTAAATGAATCTTAACATTAAAATAAGTCATGTATGCGACAAATAATGTAGAATTGTATTTTATATTTCAAATTACTATTAATAGTAAAAGAGATCAATTTTATAGCCCACCATACAATTATTTTATTAAAAAGATATTTTTTTTGAGTTATATATATCTTTACATTAAATTAATTATTATAACATGTCATTATTACACCAAAGTGGCTCCATGGTGTCCTAAAATCGACACAAAGATGATATTTGTCATAAATATCTCATCCAATAATATTATGACATGTGTTAAGGTAGTTTTATATTATCATAATATTATTGTTTACCATTATTTACAAGATTCACCCTTTAACCATGGAAAATAAAAATAATTACTGAAGTTACAATTCATAATGTACAAAAAGGGAACCTATTTAAATAATTTGGATATTAGGATTAAAAATATCAAATCCAATTTTCCAAATTCAAAAAAAAATGTGGCATTAATTATTTAAAATTTAATTCTCATTGTCAAAACCAAAAAGGGGGTTTTTGAAAAATAAAAACTATCAAACAATTGACAAGTGTTTATATCAATTATAAATAAAAATTACATACAATGACCATAATTGTGTAAAATGATAAAAAATTCCAATTACACTTAAAAAATTAAAATGGTAACATGACTATATTAATAAATTAGGCAAATAATCAGTTTTGAATTATAAGGCGGTATTTTTCACTATTCATTAAAATATGAATTTGATTAGTGAAATACCAAAATTTAATCCAATGTAAATTTTTATGTACCTATACCAAATAAGAAGTTTATTTTATCAAATAGAACATATAAAATGGACAAAAAATATTTTTAGAATGGGATCTCCACTAAAATACTGTAAAACAAACTTATAAAAATATTTGAGTATTTTATGCTTAAAATTAAAATCATTCTCATTGTAAGCCCCTAAAATTTATTGGATAAATATAAAACAATGAAATGATATTTAAACTCGTAATATAGTTAATTATATTGTTTCCCATGAATACTAAGGCTACACATTAACTAAAATTTAAAATAATAATATTATTTATGTATTCTTTTCAATATAACTCAGTTTTGTGTGTAACGTAATAGTTTGGAGAAACCCATTATTTTGTTTTGGTTTTGATATCATACATAGAGTCCCCTTTATAATAAATTAATATTAAATAATGAAATATTAATAGATATGAAAATTAATTATCCAATAAATAACTGGGATGTCACATCCTTCCCCTATTTTGGAAATTGCGTCCACATAATTTTATAGACTTATAAAATAAGGGGGGGAATTTATCAATCATAGAATTTTTATATTCCCATGTAGACTCTACAAACATATTGTTTTCTTAAAAAACCATTACATGAAGAATCCACTTATTTTGCAACACTTTCACCCTATAGTCATGAATCTTTATTGACTGTTCCTCATAAAAATGATTCGCTTCCAACTAAACTATCTCTGGAATCAAAACATGATATGTATCCAAAAAATACATTCTCAAAATTGATACATGAAATTCATGGGGTACCTGGGATAAAAATGGAGGTAAAACAACTCTATAGGGAACTGATCCATAATTCTATAGAATTTTGTAGGGTCCAATGAGCCATGGAATTAGCTTTCCCTTATTACCAAAACACATCACACTTTTCTGCAATGAAACCTGGTGAATGACATGATCACCAACCTAGAAACAAAATCCTTACTCCAGTTACCCATATAATATTTTTACCTACTCTCATCTATCCCCATGTTATTCTAAATCAAATGAACATTTTCTACTATCTCTTTTACCAGTTGTGGTCCCATAAGCATCCTTTCACATACTTTATCCCAAATAGATGTAGTTGAAAACTACTTTAGAAATAATTCCTCAACTGTTCCATATGTATACTAGAATGAATAATTATATTATCAAAAACCTCAACCAATGAATAATGTAGGTCAAAACATCCTTGGAAATATATTTAATAAGCACATGGTATATCATAAAATGTCTAAATTGTTTATTCTCTGCCCATCTGATTTTTGGTTGAAAACATTTACTAAAATGTAATTGATTACCCAACGACTTATGAATGCCTTTCCAAAAGTTAAAGCAACCCTGTGATCAAGATCAGATATAATGGAGAGAGGAACTCTATATAACCTTAATATTTTTCGAAGATACAACCTAGCAAACTGATATATAGATTTTGTAACCTGAATAGGAACAAAATTTTTAGATTTAGTCATTAGATAAACAATAACCTAGTTTTCATTGTTACCTCAATATGTCTTCAGTAATCCCACAATTAAGTCCATGAATATATTTTCCAACTTCAACACTGCTATTGGAAAAGGATAAAGAATCTCCTTCGAAAATTTTCATTGTTCTTTCATTTAATGAATGGTCCAACACTTCATAGTTATGTTTGAAATATCTGTTTTAATTCCATCCCATAAGTAATATTCCCGATGATCTTTTTACATTGTATTACTACCAAGATTAACTAAAAAAAGAGAACAACGAGTTCCACACAACTCTTTATTTGACTATGAAACAAAATTCAGACATATTTTTTTCCTAAATATAAAAACACAATAAATAACAATGTTAAATTCAAGAAACATTCCCTTCTAAACCAATTAAAAAATTGTATAAAATTCACAATCTTCATTGTGATCTGGCTTTATTATTTATTATAGAGACAATTTTTATGAAACATGAAACAAAATAGAAGAATTTCCAGCATCAAAATCTTTCATGAAAGATTTCATCAAATCATTAATCAAATGGTCATGTTCCAAACATTACATGGTTAATGTAGAATTACTTTTCAGACATAATGCATCAGCTAAATTTTTCACTTTTCTAGGATGGTAATGAATCATGAAATCAAAATCCTAAATTAATTCTATCCTTCTATTCTATCTCATGTTCAATTATTTATGAGTTAATATTTACATGAAACTTTTTTTTATAGTATATTCTTAAAATTTTACTCCATACAGATGATTCCTAAAAAATATTTATGCAAAAACAACAACAGACAATTCCAAATGATGTGTAGGGTAATTTGACTTATAAGTTTTCAACTGACATGAATCAGAAGTAATTACATGATCACTCTGCATTAGGACATAACCATTTCCTTCCAATTAAGCTTCACTAGATATAAAAAATTAATCATTTATAGAAGACAGTGAAAAAACTAGAACATTCCACAATCAATATTTTAATTCCTGAAAATATTCATCACATTTCATTGTTAGGATTAACCTAACTCTTTTTCGAGTAATCTTAGTTAGTGGGATATATGACCGTGAAAGATTTTCAACAAAACACTGGTAATAACCTGTTAGACCAAGAAAACTGTAAATCACAGTTATATTTTTGGGTATTTTCCATTATTAAACAACATTTGTTTGATCAGGATCAATAGTTACAAAATTTTTAGAAATAATTGGACTAAGGAATGAAATTTTTTTTAAAGGTAACTCACACTTGTTGAATTTCCCATTCAATTTATTTTTGATTATGGTTCAAAAGAAAAACTTTAAATGACATTCATTCTCCTCTTTACTTATAAAATATAACAAAATATCATAAATAAAAACAACCACAAACGTATAAATGAACTCACGGAAAATTATATTCATAAGAATCATGAATATAGGTGGTGAATTGGTTAACCCAAAAGGCATTACAAAAAATTCATAATCTCTGTATCTAGTATGGAATTCGGTCTTTATAATTAATTATTCATTTACATTCAACTAATGGCTCCATAACCTCATGCGATTCTTTGAATAATATTGGGCTCCTTAGAGTTGGTCAAACAAATAATCGATATGAGGTAAAGGATACTTGTTCATAATAATGATGTTATTAAAGGCTCTATTATCAATTAAAAGCCTCATTGAAGCATCATTATTATTGACAAACAAGATAGGAGCACCCCATGGTGATGCTATAGTATGAATGAAACAATTATCTAATAACTCCTTCGATTTATTCATTAACTCTAAATGTCTAATTTTAGCCATTCAATATTTGGATTTTGAAATATTCTTAAAATCAAGAACCATGTCAATAGTAAATTCTACATCCTTAATTGAAATTATACTAGAAAACAAATCAAGAAAAACATCAAGATAATCATTTACCACTGGCACATCATTAATATAAACAGTTTTATTGTTTTCAACATTATGTGCAAGGTAACATTCATTTGCATATTTTACTAGTTTCTTAGCTTCTTGATTTGTTATCAATAGTAAGGGTTCATTTATTTACACAATCTGAAATTATTTCTAAAAAAACCTTATTAGATCAACATTAAATCAATTATTGATAAAATGAATTCCATCTCATTCCCACAATAACATCAAACTAAACTAGTGGAAAAAAATATGTTTTGTAGGTATATTCTTTCCACATACATGGAAAATAAGGTTCTTATAATTTCAATTTATCTTTATATATGACCAATTTGTTTTAACCATAAGTTCGAGTCTCATTTCTTGATATGGAATACCTAATTTAGTGTAAAATGTGTTATAATTGAAAGAATGTGTAGACACGGAATCAAACAACACATTGTAATAATATGAATAAATAAACAATGTACCTGATACTACTTCATTTGATGGACATCAATTTACTAAAGTAGTTTCAAAGGATATCACCACCCATTTCTGCTTGTAGTCTGGCTGCATTCCATCATTTGAGTTCTTCATCGGATACTCACTTTCATAATGACCAATCTAATTGAACTTAAAGCATTTAACTGATGGTAAATTATATTTTCCCTTACTACTACCCTAATCATTTTCAGTGCCATTACGAGCCACATGTCTCAGTTTACCAGTTTGAAAGCACTTAACATAATTCCAAATGCATTCCCAATTTTAATTTTTATAACAATTTTTACAAACAGTAAAGTTAATTTACTTAACATCACTAGTTTTTTAAGAGTTCTTCCCTTTGGACAACCATCTTGACCTCTTATTCTATAGTTTTCCAAAGAACACCTGATCATTGGAGAACTCCATTTCTACCTTCTCCACACACCGAACTAGTTTTTCATAACATTTTAACTCCCAAGAAGATAATTTCCTTCAACAAATTTTCTTTAATAATAAATAAAAATGATTGAATTTACTATCAATATCCTAAACGAAATTTGTAGCATACCATTCTAGTTGTGTGAATGTTTTATCATAATCAGCCACTGAGTGCGCCTCCTACCTAAATTATAAGAATTTTTTTTTATCTTAAGTTAGACTTTCTAAAGAAAACTTTTCTAAACAAACATACACTTGATTTAATCCCAATCAAATTCATAAATTTCATAATTATCCCTAATATTTTTAACCACATACCCCCACTGATTGGATTCTCTTTCAAAACAGTAAACAATAAGACTAACCATTTGATTATATAAACACCCTCATGAAATCAAAAATCTCTTCTAGGGAATTAATACACTTTTCAGGTAGCATAGATTCAGATGATCCTCAGAAGGATAAAGGAAACTTCCTTGTAAAATTCTATAATACAAACACATTACTATGTGGATGATCTTACTGATCTATCACATTAATACCACCTCTGTTTATATCCTAAGTCAACTATGATATTTACTAAAACATTTAGTTCAGATCTAATACTAACAAACATAAGTTGTTGATTTGGAAGGTTTTTTTCTTCTCTATGTCCTCCTAGAATAGATGCCATATTTCCTCTATGGAAAACCATTCTGAAAAGACAAATCTTAGATAAAGCAACATGGTAATACCTAAATTCTATTTCAATTTAACTATAAAGATGAAATAATTTTATGTATATTCTATTAAAAAAATCTTAACCTGTTAAGGAAACTAAACCGACCTCTGATACCATATATAATTCAATATACTTATAACATTACATAAAATTGAGATAAGTCAATAATTTGACGTTAATTCACATCCAGGATTTTCTCTGATTTAGTGTTTTAAAAAATAATGACATTATTAATACATATCATCCAGTAATCATAGAATATGAAACTATCAAAATAGTACAATTTTTTTCTAAAAAAGAAAACCCATTAAAAAACATGATTTCTTTTCATTATAATAATATTCTTAACTTCTTCCTTTATCTTAATCATCCTTATAAGATGTGAAAAAATTTCAAAAAACATTGGATGATAATTAAACCACAAGAAGTGATAAAATAAAGATAGAAAAAATTAGTCCATTAATATTTATAAACACATGAAATCATAAGAATCATGAAAACTTCATTGAAATCCTAAATCATAGGGGATAGTTGTGGAATAAATATAATAATTACATTTTAGAATTCACATTCATGTATGGTGTAACGTTAATGGTTACATTTGGAAAACTAATCATAGAATATTCCATAACTATCATAGGAGAAACTTCAATGTTTATCTCCTTAACATTAACCAATGCATTAGAGAGCTATCACGGGCTGAACCGACCTCACTTTATCATGGAACCACCATTATATATAAATAATGCTCATGAACCATAACATATTCATAACACAAGAATAATCAAAAAGGAAAAACTATATTTCAATATTTTAATGTTAATACATTATTTCAGAATAATGGTATAATAAATCAATTATCAATCCCATTTTAAAAACAAAAAATACTAAATATCAATATGGTATTTAATTTTCTTTTATAAAAACATTACAGCTTGTATAGGAATCCATATATCATATAATACTAATGGTGGAAGAAAGGTCATTATCACCGCATATGTTCAAAATAAACATTCCTTTCGTCCTTTAGCAGAATGCTTCATAAAATAATAATTTTAAATACTATTGAATGAAACTAAAAGCCATATGGGTTGATTATATACCGTATAAAAGATGGTTATAGATAAATCAAAATATACCTCAATGAAAATAGTTTGAGAGGAAGTCCCTTACCTTGAGTACAACATTCCTTTTTTGTTCATTAATTTACTTAATAATAATCATAGGCTATTTATACTTTCATTATAACTTTTTAAAAAATTTTATATTCATTTTATATCACATATTACCATGTAAAAACAATTAGATGATTATTTGAGTTCCTATCAAATGTTTTTTCAATGTTAATTATAAAAGAAAAAAATGTACATGTTTTCATGAAAATTATCCATGTGGTCATAAGTCCAATATATCTATAATATTATTCATGATTTTAATATCATATATATGCAGTATATATTTATTTATTGTAGTCCATAATATTTGAAGATAAGAAATAAAATGTATATGTCATGGAGACGGAAGGTTGTACGTACAAATTAACTCTACATTTATTTAATTTTCATATTAGAAAAATGTAAACTAAATGATACATTGGTATATTATAATTAGAATATAATATTTATTTTATATATGTTATATAATTTCATTAACAATATATTTTAATCTATCCATGTATCGATTGAATGATTTATATCACTTTGTGGGGGCGGTAGTCTACATTTCCTCAAATAAAATTATCGAATTTACACATTATGGAAAACATAAAGGTATGTTTTATATAAATGTTAATAAATAATAGATACAATATAAATTTAATAAATTTCATATATAAATACTGTTATATCATAATAAACACCATGAGAGGTGGTAGGATTGAATTTATCAAACATCACTTCATGAGGCAGTAGTTCATCGTACACAAAAACAAAAATTATATATCAATTAGATGGAGCTGTCTATATGTTTAAGTCCAAAACATAACATAAAAACATCCTAGTATATATATTATACTGGGTATGTTATAAAACAATGTAATAAAAGTAGTTTAGGGGTTTGGAGAAGGAAAATAAATGAATGGAGCTTGAGAGAAGATGTTACCTATAAAGCAGGTAACTATTTTTGATTTGAATAAAAGGATTACTTGAATTTCTTTATTCCCACGGTAACGATTCTAGAAGAAAATTTTTGGTTTTAGGATCTTATTTTAGTAGATATTCGATGATAATTGGGGCTTGATAAGATAGAGTAAGTGGGTAGAGGTGGGGGCCTTTTTTAAGAGGGAGGAGGGGCACGTTAGAAAAGTCATGAAATATTATTTTATTATAAATTTATTTTCTAATTATAATAGTTAAAATGTAATAAATTTAGAGGATAAGATGTGTATGGTTCTAAATTCATTCATCCAATAGGTTTTAAACTATTTTAGTTTACAATGTTATACTTATCTTTTAGCTTTACCCCTTTGTTAAATAAATTTACTCGTATCATGTCTTCTTTTATTTTTACACTAAATGGTTAATATAGTTACTATAAAATGACAAGAGAACCTCAATTAAATCATATATAAAATTTGAAACATTATATAAGTCATTTGGTTGAATTCAACATTTTTATTACAAATATTTCATTTAATAAAGTATTATTTGTTTTAAAAACCCATTTATGTAAATGTTGAAACTATTTAGTAATGGATTTTTGTTGAATTCATAAAAAATCTATTAATTCGAAAAAAATAAAATTCCTTGAAGATAAAATGACATAAAACTTCAAAAAAACATTCATGTCATCAAAATGATCAAATTAAATTTATTTTAATATTTATAATATAATTTATTTGAATATGTCTTTAATAAGGTAGTAATTGTGTCAACATTTTGTCATTACTAAATTAATTTATGTATTGTATTGAAACTATAAAAAATTACCATGATGAAAGAAATATTTTTATCTTTATAATTACTATTTAAAGTCAAATATGTAACATATATAATCCCACCATACTTTTTTAATAAAAATTTACATGTTTTTGTTATATTTCTCTTTAAATGAAATTAATAATTATAATATGTCATTATCATACAGAAATGGCTCTGTGTGGTCCTAAAATTTAAAAAAGGATGTTAATCGCCAGACATGTCTCATTCAATAGTAGTAGGACAACTGTTATAGTATTTTAATATTATTATAATATTATTTTTTACACTTATTTACCAGATTTACCTTTTATCACTAGTAAATAAAAAAAATTACTGAAGTTACTATTCATAATGTTCCAAAATAAAAGGTCACAATTTACATAATTTGGACCAAATGAATCTAAATATGGAATCCATTTATCAATGTTCAGAAATAAAAAAGTAGCGTGAATGAATTTGAAATTAATTCATGATGTCAAAACCAGAAAAAACGTTTTTATGAACTAAAAACCAGCAAAAGATTGACATGTGTTAATGTCCAATTTAAATTTGAAATTAATTACAATGGAAAAAATTTTATTATACATGAAAAAATATTCCAAGGTCACTTTAAAACCAATTAAAAGTATATCATAAATATATAAAAAAATTAGACGCAATGGTAGTTTTGAATTAAAATTCTATACTTTTTACTACTCATTAAAATATGAATTTCATTAGAACAAATACCAAAATTTCAACCACGGTAAATTATGATGTACCTATTCTAAAGAAGAATTTTATTTTATATTATATAACATTTAAAAATGACAAAAATTATTTTTAAAAAGGATTATCCATTAAAAGGAGGTGTAATGACCTTATAAAAATAGTAGAGTATTTTTTTCATAAAATTTGATTCATTCTCATTTTAAGCCGATAAATTTTATAGGATAAATGTATAAACATTTAAAAAATATTTAAATTCTTAATATAGTGAATTACGCTCATTCACACTAATATATTTACTAGGCGTTAACTGCAATTTAAAATTATAATAATATTATTGAATTTTTTTTGGTATAACTCAGTGTTGTGTGCAACATAAGATTTCGGAGAAAGATGTTGTTGTGGGTCCGGTACGCTATCATACATATTGTCCCCTTTAAACTAAAATTTATCTTAAATTGCAAAATATTAATAGATATGAAAATGTAATATTCAATAAATACCTGGGATGTTACATATTTTTCCCTTTAGGAAATTGTTTCTTTAAAAAAAATTCACTTATCATATAAGTGGGGGTATTTATCCCTCATAGAATATTTAGATTCCCATGTTTCCTCAACAACCATATGTTTTTTCAACAAAAACTTTTCCTAATGAATAACATTATTATAAAACACTTTCTCTCTACTGTTAAGAATCTATAATGGTTGTTCTTCTTAAGAATGATTCTTTTTCTAACTGAACTCCCAATAGACTTAAAACATGATATGGATTAGAAAAATTCTTTCTCAACATTGAAAAATGAAAAAAATTGAACCTAGGATAATCATGGTGGAAAATCTAAAATATAGGAAACCCTTCCTACATTCTCTGATATTTAATAGGGTCTAATGAACCGTGGTCTCAGCTTTCTATTTTTTCCAAAAAAAACATCACACTTTTCCATTGAGAAAATTTGAGAAATACAAGATCACTTACCTAGAAAGAAAGATTCTTCCACTGGTTTTCCAAATAACATTTCTGATTTCTCTGAATTGTCTTCATGTGCTTTTAAATCCACAAAACTTTTTCCACCATCTAATCTACTAATTCTAGTCACATAATCATGATTTCACCTATATCATCCCATAAATATCGAGTGCAACAAAACTTTCCATATAATTAATCCATTAGTGTTATATATATACTGGAATGAAAACTATTATTATAAAAAAACTAAACCAAATATTGGTGTTAGTACCAACTTTTCTAGTGATCCATTGAACAATCACATAGCATATTTTCTAAAGTCTACATTGTTCCTTCTATCTTCCCATCAGATTATAGATGAAAAGATGCTCTAAAATTTAATTTAGAACTAAACAAATTCTGAAGGCATTTCCAAAAGTTATAAGTGAACCTGGGATCACGATCATCTGAAATATATATTGGAACTCCAAGTAATCTGAATATTTATGTATAATACAACCGCTAAAGATGATCTAGATATAGTGTATCTTGAATATGATGATAAGTATTAGATCTAGTCAATCGATCAACAATAAACCAGACGACATTATTACATTGATATGTCTTCAGTAACTACAAAATGAAGTCAATGGATATATTTTTTCATTTCCACTATGGTATTAGAAAATTATGAAGAATCCCATTTGACAATTGTCATTCTACTTTCACCTACTAACTTGTCAAACACATCATAGTGAAGTTATCAGTATATCTTTTCATTACATCCCACAAGTAATACTCCCTTTAATCATTGTACACATATTGATACCAGGATTAACTTAAAATAGAGAACTATTAGGTTCTCATAACAACTATTTCTTAAATTGTGAATAAAAAGGCATACATAATATTTTCCCAAATCTCATAAGACAATATTTATCAATGATAAATTCAAGAAACATGCCCTTTTTAACCCATTCGTAATTTTTATGCAACTCACTATCTTTCTTTTGTGTTTTCGTTATTCTTTTATAAAGAGACGATTACACTAAAACATGAAACAAAATAGAAAAATTTCTGTCACTAACAATATCCTTTGTAAATTTCATCAAATCATAAACAAAGGGTCACATTCAAAACATAACATGGTTAATATAAAATTACTTTCCCTAATCAAAGCATCATCCACATTATTCACTATTTGAAGATAGTAATGAATTTGGAAATCATAATCCTAGGTTAATTTCATCCATCTTCTCTATCTCATGTTTAATTATTTCATAGTAAATATATAATTTAAAATCTGATGGTTAGTATGTATTTCCCATTTTACTACATATAGATGATGCCTCAAAATTGGTAAAACAAAAGCAATAATAGCTAATTCAAAATCATGTGTAGGGTAATTTTACCCATCAGTTTTCACCTGACATAAAGGATAAGAAATTACCTGATAATTATACATTTGGACACAACCAAGTATTTTCAATGATGAAAAACTATATATAACAAATTCACCGTTTTTTTCAATGTAGTGCAAAAAACAATAGTATTTACCAATCTTCAACTAAATTTATGAAAAACATCATCACATTCTTTTTTATAGATGAACATAACACCTTTTCAGGTTAACATTGTTAGTTTTCTAGATAACTATTAAAATATTTCAAGAATCCTCTTGTAATAACCTGATAAACCAAGAAAACTATGAATATCAGTTATATTGTGGGTAATGTTCATTCTTAAACAATTTCTTTTTTAATTGGATCAATAGTTATTTCATCTTTAAAAACAATGGGACCGTGGAATGTAATTTATTGTAACCAAAACTCACATATGTTGAATCTCCAATACCATTTTTTTCTTTTATGGTTTGCAAGAAACTACTTAAATGAATTTGAATCTCCAATTTATTTATATAATATTCTAAAATATCATAGATAAACACAATCACAAACTTATCTAGGAACTTATGGAAAATTTTATTAAAAATATCCATGAATACAACATGTTCATTGGTTAACCCAAATGGCATAACTAAAAATTAATATTGGACATATATTTTAAGAAACATAGTCTTCCTAATTTATACATCATTTACTTTCAGTTGACCATACCCCAACCTCATGTTAATATTAAAAAAATACTCACGTCCTTGTAGCTAAAAAAATCATCAATATGAGGGAAAGGATACTTGTTCTAAATAGTCACTCTATTCAAGGATACAAAATTAACAAAAAAGTATCATTGAACCATATTTCTATTTCATAAACAGGATTGGAGTACACCATAATAATGTGCTTGGTCAAATAAATATTTATCAATAAATAGATGCAAATTATTATTTAACACCAACTGTTCAATTTGATCCCTTCAATGAGGGTGTTTCAAAATTTCATTAGTAGTAGGAACCAATTCAAAAGTAAATTCAACTTCCAAATCATGTATTATACCAAGAAACTAATCAAGGAAGACATCAATATTATCATTTACCATTGGCACATCATTAATATGAACAGTTAGCTTTTTTCCACATTATGTTCAATGTAAAATTGATTTCAATATTTTACTAGTTTTTCAGCATCCTGAAATATTATCAACAATAATGGGTTTTTCTAGTACACAAACTAAAATTATATCTAAAAATAATCCCATTTTTATTTGTAGATAATCATTAAATGTTAAATTGAAATCCAATCCATACAAAAAATTTCATTAAACTATACTAAAAGAAAAAAATAAGGATTAATGGATGATTAATTCCACAGACAAGCACATGAATGTTATTATAATTTATTTTTGTTTCAACATTCCCCTCATGTGTTTTTAACCCATGTTTTGGATTCATTTCATGAGATAGTATTCCCAATTTAATAAAATATTTTTCTGAAATGAATGAATGTGTATAATTAGAATCAAACAACACATTGGCATAATCTGAACAAACAAAACAATATACCTGATACTACTACATTTTATGGATAAAAATCTACTAATGTAGTTGAAAAGTATTTCACCACCCCTTTATTCTAGTATTTTAGTTCCTTTCCATCATTTGGGTTCATTATCGGAAACTCATTTTCCTAATGACCCATCTCATTGCACTTAGAAAATTTTACTGAATGTAAATTAGATTTTTTCTTACCACAACCCTGATATTTTTTAGTGCAATTTCGAGTCATATGTCTGATTTTACCACATTAGAAGAACTTACCAAAATTCTATAGTCATTCCATAATTGGATTGTACCCCATTTTTTACAAACAGTAATCCTATGTTTCTTATGATCATTCTTTTGTGATGATTTCTTCCCTTTCATATGTAACTCAACCAATTATTCTATTATTCTATAAAGAACACATGATCATAAAAAAATCTCCATTTCCACCTACTTTTCACATCAAAAAACTTTTTTCATAACAGTTAAACTTACAATAGGATAATTATATTTAACACATTGGCTTTAATCCTAAATAAAATTTATTGATTTTATTATAAAGATCCCGTGTGGAATTTGGAGTATACCTTGCCAGTTGAGTGAATTTTTCATCATAATCAGCCACTATGTCATCCTCCTAGCTCAATTCTAATAATTATTTTCAATCCAAAGTCAAACTATCCTAGGAAAATATTTTGCATGAATCATTCCATTGAATGCATCCAAATCAAGAGCATCAATCGACTTACTATCCTCGGTATTTTAAACAACAGATCACCTATGATTAGATTTACCTTCATAATGGTTAACAATAAGACTTACCTTTTAATTTTCAAAACACCCCTATCATTTAAAAGACTTTCTAGTGATTTAATCCAATCATTAACTAGAATAAAGTTAGATGATCTTCTGAATGATGAAGGAAATTCCATCATGAAATTCAACACTATTGACCTATTCCTATGTGGGTGACTTAGATGATCTCTCCCATGGATAAAACATCTATTTATATACTAAGTAAATTATTCGATCATTGTAAAAAACTATTCAGTTATTATTCCATCCATCTCAGGTTACTGATTTGGATAGTTTTTTTCCTTTGGATGTCATCATTGAACAAATACCCAATTTTCTATAGGAAAAACCATTCTGAATAGAAATATATTTGGAATGGAAACATTGTAATCCTCAAATGCTATTTCAATTTGACTATATAGTGAAAATAATTCATGGATATTGTATTAACAATATCCTAAAACATATTATTTTCTATGTCGACCTCAGATATCAACTATATGACCTCATCTTTAAAACATTACTTAATCATGATATTAGTCCATAATTTGACTTTATATCACATCGAGAATATTTTTTGGCTTTTAGTTTAAATGAATTCGGTCATTATTAAGACATATCATCCCATAATCATACCACATGATACTATCAAAACAATATCCATTTTTTCCACAAAAGGAAACCCTTAAAAACATGATTTTGTTTCATGATATAAATCATGTTGACTTCATCCTTTATCTTACTCTTCCATATAAAATGTGAAAACATTTCAAAAAACATGTGATAGGCATAAGAACACAGTAACAGATAAAATAAGGAATTTAAAAATTATTCCTCGAATATTTATAAACCCATGAATTCATAATAATCATTAAAACATCATTAAAATAATAAATGTAACTTGTGGCATAAATACCATACATACATTGTTTCTTTCATAGCCACATGGGGTGTAACCTCTATGGTTATTTTTAGAATACCAATCACAAAATATTCCTTAATTCTATTAGTAGATACCTTAGTATTTACCCCTATCATGTTACCCAATGCATTGGAGAGCTGTCATGGGATCACATGCCCTTGGTTTATCATGGAAGCACACATATATATAAATAATTTCCAAGAACCATACCATAATCATAATACATGAACAAGCATAAAGGAATAATAACATTTGATAATTAAAATCAGAAGTCATCATTTCATAATATTGATATAGTCAATCCATTTTCAAAACCATTTAAAAAAAACCTAAAAAGGAATATGGTATTTACATTTCTTTTGGAAAACAATAAGGCTTGTAGAGGAAGCCCAATAATGCATTAGATATTTCCGATTATATGTTCAGTATCATTTTCTATTGACATTAGTGATCATTAATCTATAAATAAAACATAATTTATGAATTTTTAAATTTACATATGTTTATTTAAAAAGTAGTGATTATGCCTCATTTGGATTTTTATTTATATTATAAATTATTTTTTATATTATAACCTAATAACTTAGTATTTATATTAGAAAATCAAGTCTAATGGTACAGGTTGGAGCCCTCAGATATATAATCACAAACAAAGGACCCATGAAAAACAAGGAATCTTCCCATGCGAGAATGTAATAACAGCCAACAAACTAGATCAACCAATAGAGAGATATCCTACCAGACTCAAGTGAAATCATGAAGATTAGTACAATACTAAAAATTCATATTAAATGTCCGAGTAAGTCTAACTATAGGCCACCCAAAAACATACATAAAAGTATTTATATTATAAATTAAAAGATATCATTACTTGCTACACATAGACAAAAAAATAAGTGGAAGTAACCAATTGGAGGCCTAAAATTTCTAAAATTGTCTCCATCCCACTCAGCCAAAATGATGTAACCTCATCCCTAAAAAAATTTATAGTAAAACTCTCTCCAACCAATACATCATTTTTCATCTACAAGCTTTATAATAAAAAATAAATACAAATTTGAACTGAGATTAGCATGAAAAATGGGGAAATAAAATATCATGTAGCACATATTTACTATATAGAACCAAATATAGAGATTCACTAAACCTCCACATGAAAATATCCCAAGGAATAGTTCCTATTTGGAGAAAAATATTATTCCACTTTAGCATGATAACTCTAAAATACCGTGGGTTGGAGATGTTCTAAGGATGGAATTCAAACCAATTGCAAGGAGCTTGTTGAACTCACAATGGGAGGTTTTGATCACCCAAGATTGTGAAATTAGTTAGAGAATAATGACAAGGGGTAGATACCCAAAACTTGGAACCCATGATAGCTAAAATACCAAATAAACATTATAATAACACAAAATAAAAAAAACCTAAACCGTAAAAAAACAAGAGAGGATGAGGAAAAAATAACATACCTTTGAATCGAGGCTTGATTGGTCTGGCAGAAAGTCATGGAGGAGCTCCAAAAGCAGCAGACATCCATGAAATATTGAGATTCATGACTGAAATTAGTGCAGTTAGAGTTCTATTAAATATTTTAGGGAGAGTTTTATGAGTGTGAAATTAATATGTACTGAAAGAAGATATATTTATCAGCACTCTTTGAGCACTATAAAGATATCACTTTATTAGAGGTCAAAACGATTTGATAAAAGACATCTATATTGGTGCTAAACTTTTAGTTATGATAAATATGAATTTTATCAATGCTTTTTAAGTGGTGAGAAAAAGAATCATTATCTGTGCTAAAAATATAGCGAAGAAAAAATATTTATAATTATAAAAATAAAATAATTGAAAATTTATTTATAAATATTTGTATATGATTATAAATTTTCTTGTATAACTATATATATTTATATAATTAAATATATATTAGAAATATTCATTATTTAAATATATTTACTATAATTTTATAATTAATTTAATATAATTTATTTATTTATAATTATATCAATACGTTTAAAAAAATAAATTATTTATTTATAAATAAATATATTTGTAAATATATTTATATTTAATTATTTATTAGTATAAACATTTTAATATCATTATATATATTTATATAGTTAATTAGATGTTAAATAAATTAATAAAAATATAAATATAGTAAATATAATAATTATTTAAATATATTTCATATAATTTTATAATTACTAAAATATATAATTATTTATTAATAATTATATATTAATTTTTTAAAAATAATATTTATATACCTATATCATTATATATATATAATATTATTATATTCATTAACATATATATATATATAAACAAAAATATAAATGTAAATATAGTAAATATATTGATTATTTAAAAAAATTATAACAACTTTTTACTTACTTAAATATATATAATTATTAATTTATATGTATATATATATTATTTTTGAAAATATTATTAATTTATTTATAATTATAAGTATATAAATTGTTAAATATAGTAAGTAAACAATTTTGGATACAATTATTTTTATATATATTTTTGGAAATTTGTTTTTTATATTTTCAATTACTACATAATCGTCAATGGAGTAAGGATAAAAATGTGTGAAATTGATTAATAAAAAATGAGTTGTCTTTAAAATCATAGAAAAGTTACAATTTTTATTAATTAAATATAAAATAATAAAAAATTGAGGATCTATATTGAAATAATGATAAATAAAAAGGGAACATAGTAAAAATATTAAATAAATAAATATAAAAAAATTATAAAATGGTAATATTATGAAAAAAATAAAAAATATTAATAATTATTAAATAATACCAAACTGTATTAATATTACAAAAAAATTAAATTTACTGTCTAAAAAAATAATATTCTCAATGTATCATGGTACTAAATAAAATTCTAAAATAAATAATAAATTTTTAATTATTAACCATAATATTAGGTGTATGTATAACGACCCATACTTTACATACATTGTTAATACTTCAAAATTGAAGCACACTTATTACAACATATGATAAAACCACAAAGGACCGTATAGGTATAGTGTCTTTAGAAACTGGGAAACATAAACAACTGGTTCATAAATCTTCTACAGTGTCTCCCATTTATTTCATCATATCTAGGGTCCCTTTTAGCATATTCTACTTAATATCCATCTTCCTGACCTGGGGAAAAGAAAACATAAAAGGGTGAGCTCAAATGCTCAGCAAGGGCAATAAAAGAAATAAAAATCATATCATATCTTTTTTTAAAATCCTAACCTGCAAAAGAGATCATAAAATCTTAATAAATCATAGAAGTGAAAATGAGATCCCCATAATCATAACATGAAACTTGAAACTTTGTGGCATGCACACATAATCATGGAAAATCATTTCTTGTTAGTCTTGACTCATTGCCAAGACCATCTTAGTGGACAAAGTCCCTTTTCTGAACCGAGTTCACTCCTCGTTTCAGTCCTGTATCACTGAACCGAAATAACCTTCCGTTCCAGCCATGTCTATCTCATGAGATATAAAATCTTTACCCAATGCATTGGAGGGAGATATAGGTCCCACCCATCTTATAATGAATCCTTTCTTATGTGTGCCACATAATCATAAATCATACATCATCGCATAACCCATGTAATAAAAATGGGATTCTTAAACAACATGACATCATAGAACAATTCATATAAGATAAAGGAATTCATAAAAATAATTCCATCACAACATGATAAAATCAATGTAATAATAGGGATAAAAACAGAACCCTTTATTATCTTAGATGGAAAATAATTTTGATAAAACACTTGAACTCCATTCTTGAGGAAAATATCCGTTCTTCTTCAAAAACATTTTTCCTTTCATAACATGTCATACGACTTTAAAATAAAATAAGTTGATTAAAAATAGACTTGAAAACTTGTAAAGGAATCTTCTTGGAAATAATGTTTTAAAAATCCATTCATGCCGTATAAGTTAAAAAAAACATTCTTCGTACTTTTGTCGGAAAAGTCAAAAAGTACCTCGTACGGAAAAACGACAAAAGATTCCTTTCATATTCTTTACTAAAAACTCAACGAAGGGTAAAATTGGATTTAAACCATTGCAAGTGGATGGAAACAATATTACATATTGAGGGAACATGGATGTGGATGATAAAATACACCCCAGTAAATACTTACGAATAAACAATCTCGGATAAAAATGAGATTGTGATATTTCCCTTACCTTAGGTCCGATTTGCTTTGTTCGTGTCCGAAGCTCCTGTATAATGGTTTAAATAATGTTATTGACTTATTCCAGAATCATACATATTGATATGATATCATATATGGTCATATTATTAGCTTCTTGTTAGTAATATTTCATTGTTACTTGTTACTCGGGTCTTTATAACTTTTTATTCTTATGCGTGTTTTGTTGAATAAATTCTTATTCTTATCTTTAGGTTATAGATAATTCATTTCCAGAATGGTATTAGTGTAGTATATACCATATCAATTCATTCAATTCATTTATATAATCATTATGAAATGAAGATCATGTAGAACGAGTAGCATCACATCGTGGAGACGGTATTCCGTTCGTACGCACGAGTGATGATATCGTTCCTATGATCGTGGAATTGTATTGGAGTATATATATATATATTATTTCAGTATCAATATTACTTCATAATAATCACATATAGTTACTCATTACACCATTATACCCATCCTTGTAAGGTGATGGTGGAAAATAGATTACACCACGGCGTGGAGACGGTATTCCGTACGTACGCACGCGCGGTGATTTCATTTTTCCGTAGGATGGATATAAGGTGACTTAGGGTTGTTTCATATTTATAATAACATATCAGTATGTAAGTAATACTGATGTTATTACTTTATCATGAAACAACTAATGAAGAAGAAGTTGAAGAAGAAAGAAATTGAAAAGATCGGTAATGGATATTACCTCTTCTTTGGAACGCCTCTTTGAATCCCCCACTTAAGGAACTAAGATTGGTCTTTGGAGAAGACCAGGACCTCTAGGATTATTCGAGGGAAGTGGAGAGGAGAAAATGTCAGGGGTTGGCCGAGCTTGAGTGCTCAATTTGGTGTGAGGAGGAGGGGGAGGCGGTGCCCTTTTATAAGGGAGGAGAGGGGCACCTTAGGAATTTCTCAAAATATTATTTTATATTAAAGTCAAAATCGGTTTATAATGGTTCCAAAGGGTCTTATTTCAAAGCTAAAGTGGGGAAGGGTCAAAATCCCATCAACCAATAGGATTTAGACAAGTTTAGGGTATTATTTTAACCTTATCAATTAGATTTAACTCTAAGTTAAATAATTTAACTTTTACCGTGCCTTTTTGTTTTCTTTCACTATATGGTTAATACACTTACTATAACATGCCAAACGAACCCCAAATTGTTTATTATTAATATATATATCCTTATCTAAGTCATTTGGCCGAACCTTAGATTTTTAGGAATAAAATAACAATTAATAATATAATATTTGATTTAAAAACTATTTTGTGTCAATTTTGACACTATTTGATATATGATTTTTGTGAAAGTTATAACAGAATTATATGTTCGAAACAAGTTGATTAAATCAACACTAATATATCATAGTAACCTAGAAAATTAGTGGAATTCATAAAAAGTCTCAAATTATATTTATTTTGGTGTTTATAACATCAATTATGTCAATATTTCATTAATAAGATAATTACTGCATCATCATTGTGTCATAAATAAATTAAATTATTTGATGTCTAAAAATTACAAATAAAATACCATCATGTAGTAAATCGTTTTAGCTTTCTAATGAATATTTACAATCGAATTTATCGTATGTATAACCCCATATTAAAAATGATTTACTTACTAAACTTTGATTTTAACTATTTTAACCCTTCTTTAAATAAATTAATAATAAATGTCCTAATCTAACCCAAGTGGGCCTAAATGGTCATATTTTATTCCTAAGTTTGTTTTTGGTCGAATTACACTTGTCCAATAGAATTAGGACATGTGTTAGGTAATATTGATATCATATTTACCCTTAGTTACCCTATTTACTATTAACCGCGGTAAAAATAGTAAAAAGTTACTATTCACCAAAAAATTATTTTCATCTCATTGAACCACATTTTAGTCCTTGATATTAACCGTGTCTCTCAGATTTTTGAAATTCCATTCACAGAAGCGGTAAAATTAAGTTTTATGCAAAAATTCTAGTTTTTAACCTACCACTTAGTGGTTTCACTATTCATCAAAAATTGAAAGTTTTCAGAAAAATACCAAAATTTCACCCTAGGCTAATTTCGATATTCTGAGTCCAAAAATGAAGTCCATTTTGAAAAATAAAATTTATAAAATTTCAAAAAGTGGTTATTACTATTCATAACGGCTAGTTTTAATAGTATATTGTTGTTTAGTGAAACTCGGTATTGCGTACGACGCAAGCTATCGAGGAAGGTCGTGATTGCGTGCAAAGCAAGCCAAGCAAGTGTTGTGTAGAAAAAGATTCCTTTGATGGTTTATATAACATAAAAGTCTCAGGTGTTACATTCTACCCCCCTTAGAAAGAATTTCTCCCTCGAAATTCGTCACTTTGTAACAAACAAATGAGGATACTTCTCCCTCATCATATCCTCAAGCTCCCATGTAGCTTCTTCAAGTTGGTGGTTCCTCCATAAAACTTTCACCAAGCGAGTGGTCTTGTTTCGTAGGACTTTTTCGCTACGATCCAGAATCTCTATCGGCTGTTCTTCATAAGAAAGATCTTACTCCAGCGGTACAACTTCTGAGCTGAGTACATGTGAAGGATCTGGTATGTACTTTCTCAGGAGAGATACATGGAACACATCGTGAACTTGAGAGAGATTCGGTGGAAGCGCCAATCGGTAAGCTACCTTCCCAACACGATCCAGTATTTCGAAAGGACCGATATATCTAGGGCTCAACTTCCCCTTTTTTCCAAATCTCATAACCCTCTTCCAGGGAGATATTCGTAAGAACACTTTATCGCCCACTTCAAACTCTAGGTCTTTTCTTCGGTTGTCGGCATATCTTTTCTGTTGACTCTGAGCTGCTCTTATGTGTTGTTGAATAGTTCTGACCTTTTCTGCCATTTCATTAACGAGATCAGGTCCTAACAGCTTTCTTTCCCCAACTTCATCCCAGCAAGTTGGAGTCCTGCATTTCTTTCCATAGAGAGCTTCATAAGGAGCCATCTGAATACTGGAGTGACACCTATTATTATAAGAAAATTCCACAAAAGGTAGGTGTTGATCCCAACCTCCTTTGAAATCCATAGAGCAAGCTCTCAACATATCTTCTAGGGTTTGAATTGTTTTCTCAGACTGACCGTCTGTCTGGGGATGATAAGCAGTGCTGAAACTCAACTCTGTATCCAGAGTATGCTAAAGACTTCGCCAGAACTTCGAGGTAAATCTCGGATCCCGATCAGATATAATAGAAAGTGGTACTCCATGCAATCTTAACACTTCCTTTACATATATCCTGGCAAGCTGATCTAGAGGGAAATCCTCTCTAATAGCAATGAAGTGTGCGGACTTTGTAAGACGATCAACTATGACCCAGATAGCATTATTGCCTTTGGATGTTTTAGGAAGTCCTGTGACAAAGTCCATAGTGATGTTTTCCCATTTCCATTCGGGTATGGGTAATGGTTGTAACATCCCCTTAGACTTCTGTCTCTCAGCTTTAACTTGTTGACAAACCAAGCATCGAGAGACATATTCTGCAACATCTCTTTTCATGCCATCCCACCAGAAGTACTCTTTCAGGTCCCTATACATCTTCGTACTTCCAGGATGAATAGAGAATGATGAACTATGAGCCTCATCCAGCAGCTCCTTCTTTAATTCGGGGATGGGAGGAACACAAACCCGATTCCTGAACTTTATTATCCCATCACAATCAAGGTTGAATTCAGGAACATTTCTCACCTTCTTTTGTAACTCGACATCTTCTTTCTGTGCCTCTTTAATCTTCACATGTATAGATGGTTGAACATTCATTTGAGAAAGAGAAGATTTTTCCCCTTCCATTATAATTCCAAGATCCATCCTTTGTAAATCCATAAATATTGGATCTTTTGTGATCCTCATCATGGATAAACTAGCATGGTCTTGTCGACTTAATGCATCTGCCACCTTGTTTGCTTTCCCAGGGTGGTAATGGATTGAGCAGTCATAATCCTTAATCAGCTCCAACCATCTTCTTTGACGCATATTCAACTCCTTTTGTGTGAAAATATACTTTAAACTTTTATGATCAGTATAAATATCACACCTTTCACCATAAAGGTAATGCCTCCAAATCTTTAATGCAAAGATTACCGCAGCCAACTCCAAATCATGTGTTGGGTAATTTTGCTCATGGATTTTCAACTGTCGTGAGGCATAAGCTATCAACATATCATTTTTCATAAGAACACACCCCAATCCCTTCTTGGATGCATCACTGTAGATCACAAACCTTTCTCCACTACAAGGCAGTGTGAGCACAGGTGCACTGGATAACCTTCTTTTCAACTACTTGAAATTCTCTTCACATTCCTCTGTCCAGACAAACTTAACTCCTTTCCGAGTCAACTTGGTGAGTGGATTAGATAATCGTGAAAAATCTTTTACAAAACGTCGATAATAACCAGCCAAACCAAGAAAACTTCGGATCTCAGTTACTGTTGTTGGTCTCGACCATCTTTCGATAACCTCTGTTTTTTCTGGATCCACAGATATCCCCTCTTTTGAGATTATGTGACCCAAAAATGCAACTTTTTGAAGCCAAAATTCACACTTAGTAAATTTGGCATAAAGCTTCTCCTTTCTCAGGGTCTTCAATATAATTCTCAAGTGATCTTCATGCTCTTCCTTGCTCTTTGAATAGACAAGAATATCGTCTATAAAGTCTACCACAAATTGATCAAGATAGTCTCTAAAGACTCTATTCATTAGATCCATGAAGATAGCAGGGGCATTAGTAAGACCAAATGGCATCACTATAAATTCATAGTGTCCATACCTTGTACGGAAAGCCGTCTTTGGTATATCCTCCCTTTTGACCCTTAATTGATGATACCCTGAACGAAGATCAATCTTGGAAAAGTATTGAGCTCCGCGTAGTTGGTCAAATAAGTCATCAATGCGTGGGAGAGGATATTTGTTCTTGATAGTGATCTTGTTAAGTTCTCGATAATCAATGCAGAGTCTCATTGATCCATCTTTCTTCTTAACAAATAGAACAGGTGCTCCCCAAGGTGACACACTAGGGCGTATGAATCCCTTATCAAGATTCTCTTGGAGTTACTTCTTCAATTCCTGCAACTCAATTGGGGCCATTCTATAAGGTGTATTTGAAATAGGTAAAGCACCCGGTATGAGTTCTATTGAAAACTCAACTTCACGATTTGGTGGAAGACCCGGTAATTCCTCCGGAAAGACATCATCAAACTCCCGTACAATGGGCATATTCTTAATCGTGAGTTTCTCACCAACTATTTGAGATAAATAAACTTCATTTAGTGGAATCAATACCCATAAGATGGAAGAAATTTCCACTGGAAGGTTATGTTCATCCTTGCATTGATAGACGATCATAGATTGATCTGGAATATGAAATGTGACTTCCCTTCTTTGGCAATTGATATGAGCTCCGTCTAAAGAAAGCCAATCCATGCCAAGAATCACATCAAATTCCACTATTGGAAGGATCACAAGATTTGCAGGAAGCACTTTCCCACAAACTTCGATCAGAGAAAAATTATAAACTTTTGATGCGATTGATGTGCCATTAGGTGTTGTCACAGCTAACTCAACATCTAATTGTTGAGGTAATACGGTGATACCCTTAGAAAATTCTTCAGAAATAAAAGAGTGGGTGGATCCAGAATCAAATAAAACATTTGCTACTTTAGAGTGGATGGTAAGTGTACCTTTCACCACATCGTTATCGTACTCCACATCGCTGATAGAAATTGCATGTGACTTTCCTTTGTCTTTAGCCTTAAGAGTTTGTTGACGTCGACCATCATCATCAACCCTTGGATTTGGGCATTGATTGGCATAATGCCCCATCTCCTTGCACTTGAAACATTGAAGTGTAGTAGGATCATTCTGTGTATCCCTTCCTTTGTTTGCATCATTAGACCTCTTCTTCCCATTATCACGGCATTCAAATGCCCGATGACCTTCTTTTCCACATTTAAAACATTTACTTGTCCCTTTAAGACAACTCCCTCCATGTTTCTTTCCACACTTGGAGCATAAGGAAAAGCTCATCTTCTTTTCCGTGTGCTCTTTAGATTTTTCTTTGAATTCCATCTTCCTCTTCTTATCAAACCCATGTGACTGATGGGTTACTCCAATCTCCATTTCGACTTTGAGAGCACATCGAACGATTTCCTCGTAGCTATTGAAGTCCCTTATGGCTAATGCCCTTCGAAGACTTGGTTTTAAGCCACTAAAGAATCGATCGATCTTACTCTCAGGTTGGATAATAATACCAGAAGCGTACCTTGAAAGTCTTGTAAAATTTGCTTCATAGGTACTAACAGATTCATCATCCCTTTGCTTCAGTTCAAGGAACTCTTTCTCCATCTTTGTTCGGAGAATACGAGGGAAGTACTTATTGAAAAATAAGTTCTTGAACTCGTCCCATTCCATAGACTCAATTTCATCCCTTTGCCTCGTATTCTTAACAAGATTCCACCATTGATCAGCATCTCCTTCTAAACGATACACTGATAGGATGACTTTATCATGTTCAGAACATTGAAGAACTGAAAATATCTTTTCAGTAGTACTAATCCATTGTTCAGCAACTAATGGATCAGTAGACCCACTGAAAGAAGGTGGACGCTGCCTCATGAAGGATTCAACAGAATGTTGCTCCCTCCTTTGCTCGTTTGGAAATCCTGCATGATTCATAGCTTGAGAAAGTTGTGTGAGCATGGCTACAAGATTTTGCATTCCATCTCCCATATTGTTTGGTTGCTCAGGGGGACAATCATTGCATTGCCCATCGCATTCCGCATTAACACGGTTCCTTCGGGTTCCAGCCATTGACTAAAACCAAGAAGAATAGTGTGAGCAACACTAATTATAATAGGAAACCACATAACTCAAGAATAAAATTTTCATGCTTATGGTCTTATCCTAGGTTATTCAAGGCCATTTCTAAAACACTAAGATTGTGTTCTATGCTTAGACTTATCCTTAGGGTTCTTACTAAGGCTTTCACATCCTAGTTTCCAAAGGTTGACTATACCTTTCCTCTGATACCAACTATAACAACCCATACATTACATACATTGTTAATACTTCAAAATTGAAGCACACTTATTACAACATATGATAAAACCACAAAGGACCGTATAGGTATAGTGTCTTTAGAAACTGGGAAACATAAACAACTGGTTCATAAATCTTCTACAGTGTCTCCCATTTATTTCATCATATCTAGGGTCCCTTTTAGCATATTCTACTTAATATCCATCTTCCTGACCTGGGGAAAAGAAAACATAAAAGGGTGAGCTCAAATGCTCAGCAAGGGCAATAAAGGAAATAAAAATCATATCATATCTTTTTTTAAAATCATAACCTGCAAAAGAGATCATAAAATCTTAATAAATCATAGAAGTGAAAATGAGATCCCCATAATCATAACATGAAACTTGAAACTTTGTGGCATGCACACATAATAATGGAAAATCATTTCTTGTTAGTCTTGACTCATTGCCAAGACCATCTTAGTGGACAAAGTCCCTTTTCTGAACCGAGTTCACTCCTCGTTTCAGTCCTGTATCACTGAACCGAAATAACCTTCCGTTCCAGCCATGTCTATCTCATGAGATATAAAATCTTTACCCAATGCATTGGAGGGAGATATAGGTCCCACCCATCTTATAATGAATCCTTTCTTATGTGTGCCACATAATCATAAATCATACATCATCGCATAACCCATGTAATAAAAATGGGATTCTTAAACAACATGACATCATAGAACAATTCATATAAGATAAAGGAATTCATAAAAATAATTCCATCACAACATGATAAAATCAATGTAATAATAGGGATAAAAACAGAACCCTTTATTATCTTAGATGGAAAATAATTTTGATAAAACACTTGAACTCCATTCTTGAGGAAAATATCCTTTCTTCTTCAAAAACATTTTTCCTTTCATAACATGTCATACGACTTTAAAAATAAAAGAAGTTGATTAAAAATAGACTTGAAAACTTGTAAAGGAATCTTCTTGGAAATAATGTTTTAAAAATCCATTCATGCCGTATAAGTTAAAAAAAATATTCTTCGTACTTTTGTCGGAAAAGTCAAAAAGTACCTCGTACGGAAAAACGACAAAAGATTCCTTTCATATTCTTTACTAAAAACTCACCGAAGGGTAAAATTGGATTTAAACCATTGAAAGTGGATGGAAACAATATTACATATTGAGGGAACATGGATGTGGATAATAAAATACACCCCAGTAAATACTTACGAATAAACAATCTCGGATAAAAATGAGATTGTGATATTTCCCTTACCTTAGGTCTGATTTGCTTTGTTCGTGTCCGAAGCTCCTGTATAATGGTTTAAATAATGTTATTGACTTATTCCAGAATCATACATATTGATATGATATCATATATGGTCATATTATTAGCTTCTTGTTAGTAATATTTCATTGTTACTTGTTACTCGGGTCTTTATAACTTTTTATTCTTATGCGTGTTTTGTTGAATAAATTCTTATTCTTATCTTTAGGTTATAGATAATTCATTTCCAGAATGGTATTAGTGTAGTATATACCATATTCATTCATTCAATTCATTTATATAATCATTATTAAATGAAGATCATGTAGAACGAGTCGCATCACATCGTGGAGACGGTATTCCGTTCGTACGCATGAGTGATGATATCGTTCCTATGATCGTGGAATTGTATTGGAGTATATATATATATTATTTCAGTATCAATATTACTTCATAATAATCACATATAGTTACTCATTACACCATTATACCCATCCTTGTAAGGTGATGGTGGAAAATAGATTACACCACGGCGTGGAGACGGTATTCCGTACGTACGCACGCGCGGTGATTTCATTTTTCCGTAGGATGGATAGAAGGTGACTTAGGGTTGTTTCATATTTATAATAACATATCAGTATGTAAGTAATACTGATGTTATTACTTTATCATGAAACAACTAATGAAGAAGAAGTTGAAGAAGAAAGAAATTGAAAAGATCGGTAATGGATATTACCTCTTCTTTGGAACGCCTCTTTGAATCCCCCACTTAAGGAACTAAGATTGGTCTTTGAAGAAGACCAGGACCTCTAGGATTATTCTAGGGAAGTGGAGAGAAGAAAATGGCAGGGGTTGGCCGAGCTTGAGTGCTCAATTTGGTGTGAGGAGGAGGGGGAGGAGGTGCCCTTTTATAAGGGAGGAGAGGGGCACCTTAGGAATTTCTCAAAATATTATTTTATATTAAAGTCAAAATCGGTTTATAATGGTTCCAAAGGGTCTTATTTCTAAGATAAAGTGGGGAAGGGTCGAAATCCCATCAACCAATAGGATTTAGACAAGTTTAGGGTATTATTATAACCTTATCAATTAGATTTAACTCTAAGTTAAATAATTTAACTTTTACCGTGCCTTTTTGTTTTCTTTCACTATATGGTTAATAAACTTACTATAACATGCCAAACGAACCCCAAATTGTTTATTATTAATATATATATCCTTATCTAAGTCATTTGGCCGAACCTTAGATTTTTAGGAATAAAATAACAATTAATAATATAATATTTGATTAAAAAACTATTTTGTGTCAATTTTGACACTATTTTATATATGATTTTTGTGAAAGTCATAACAGAATTATATGTTCGAAAAAAGTTGATTAAATCAACACTAATATATCATAGTAACCTAGAAAATTAGTGGAATTCATAAAAAGTCTCAAATTATATTTATTTTGGTGTTTATAACATCAATTATGTCAATATTTCATTAATAAGATAATTACTACATCATCATTGTGTCATAAATAAATTAAATTATTTGATGTCTAAAAATTACAAATAAAATACCATCATGTAGTAAATCTTTTTAGCTTTCTAATGAATATTTACAATCAAATTTATCTTATGTATAACCCCATATTAAAAATGATTTACTTATTAAACTTTGATTTTAACTATTTTAACCCTTCTTTAAATAAATTAATAATAAATGTCCTAATCTAACCCAAGTGGGCCTAAATGGTCATATTTTATTCCTAAATTTGTTTTTGGTCGAATTACACTTGTCCAATAGAATTAGGACATGTGTTAGGGTAATATTGATATCATATTTACCCTTAGTTACCCTATTTACTATTAACCGCGGTAAAAATAGTAAAAAGTTACTATTCACCAAAAAATTATTTAATCTCGTTGAACCACATTTTAGTCCTTGATATTAACCGTGTCTCTCGGATTTTTGAAATTCCATTCACATAAGCGGTAAAATTAAGTTTTATGCAAAAATTCAGTTTTTAACCTACCACTTAGTGGTTTCACTATTCATCAAAAATTGAATGTTTTCAGAAAAATACCAAAATTTCACACTAGGCTAATTTCGATATTCTGAGTCCAAAAATGAAGTCCATTTTGAAAAATAAAATTTATAAAATTTCAAAAAGTGGTTATTACTATTCATAACGGCTAGTTTTAATAGTATATTGTTGTTTAGTGAAACTCGGTATTGCGTACGACGCAAGCTATCGAGGAAGGTCGTGATTGCGTGCAAAGCAAGCCAAGCAAGTGTTGTGTAGAAAAAGATTCCTTTGATGGTTTATATAACATAAAAGTATCAGGTGTTACAGTATGTGTTTCTATATAATATTTCATTAATTATATAAATATTATTGTGTGTGTGTTGTATATAAAAATTAACTAATTACGTGTAAGTATGTGAATAATTAATGTAACACACATTTGATGTATGTTAAATTGAAAAATCAAATAAAATTCAATTAATTTTCATTATTGGATACAATTACTGAGTATTTTTAATTAAAATTAATTAATTGTTATAAACCATTCTTTAATAAATATAGGGCTTATTTAATGTAAACAAAAAAATTTTGTATTAAATAAATAGAATTTTTGGAAATATTATATATATTTATATACATATAAAGATATATATAGGAATATATTTCTATATTAAATTTAAGAATTAATAAATATGTTTAAAACCATTAAAAATGAATAAGGCGCTAGAATTTTTTTTAATTATTACATTTTATTCCTTTTTAGTATATTTATTTTTATTTAGAATATATTATAAATTACTCATTATTATTAATATATATATATATATATAACATATTTATTTTGAAATATTTTTTTTCATTAATAATTATTTAGCTAAGTCATTGTTAATTTTTTTATTGCATTATTACAATTTATTAATTTTGTATTTTTGTTTATTTATTAAAAAAATAATTATATATATATAAATATTATATAATATGTATTAATATATCAATCTTTATATATATATATTTAATATATTTAATTTTATCAATAATTATTTAATTATTTTTTTAAAATATTTTTCTAAATGTAGTCATTTTTAATTTTTATTCTTTTAATTTATTAAATTTTTTAAATTTCTATATCTGTATTACATGTATAAATTTTATTAATATTTAATATATATATATGTGTGTGTATATTAAATTAATTTTTTTTTATAGATTATTATTTAATACTAAATTTTTCTTATTTTTTTCTTAATTTTCTCAATCTTAATTTTTATTTGGATAATTATTTCATTTTATGCATTATAATATGAATATTTAGGATATTCTATTTTTAATATTTATAATATATTTATATATGAAATAAACTAATAGTTATTTAATTAATTTTTATTATTATAATCTTTTTTATTATTTTTTTAATATTAATTATTTTATTTTTAATAAATTTTTTATATCTTTTTATAAAAAAAATTCTAATGGACTTGCCCAGAAATTATAAGACTTGGTTATGAAGGTGGGAAAAGGCTAGGTTTAATCAAATGGTGGGAAAAGGATTGCATGGGCCCATGGGGGAAAATTTGTGTGTTAGAAATGATTAAGAGAGTATCTTCTTGTAGAAGAGTTCTGAGAAATAGAAGTGATGGAATGATATATTGAGAAGCACCCACCCATTATTTGTTATGATATGATACCCACCAAGCGATTGAGACCTTTATCAGTGATAAAAATAAAAATCATATAAATGGTACAATTTATCTGTGCTTAAAAAATAGATGATAAAGGGTACGGTCTATCAATGTTTTGTAGCACCCATAAAGGAACACCTTATAAATATTTATTATTGGTCATAATGTACACCTTTATTAGTAGTTTTTTCTATTGCTAATAATGGCTCATTGTGTATATATCATGTTTTTTAGTAGCGGATATAAAATTAAAGAATGGGAGGAATAAAAAATAATACATACGAAAAATACATAATACTATTTATGAACCAAAGAATATAAAAAAATATAAAAAAATTGAAAAAAATGTATCCACCCCTTTGAAAATGGTGTGGAATAAATTTTTATATAAAAATAGGTTAAAAATTTTGTATAAAAAATATTCATCTTAACTATAGCACACGGTAGACATAATAAATGGACAAACTGGGAAAATTTGTCTTCTTGAAAGATGTTTCCCACACTAATATGCATGAACACTCTAATTCTTTTCTAAATTGACAATGTGTGAAGAGATTGATAGAAAATTTAATCCATAAAATTAATTTGGTCTTGATGAGTCTTTCTATTCCACGTATCTAGTTTACGATGTATTTATGGACATGATATTAACGGAAATAAGTGGGTTTGTAGTTATGAAATTTGATCCAACACATGTTCTTTTTCTCCATCTAGGATTTCATATCTGTTAAGCCTATACATTGTCTCATATAATGACATCATCATATATTATCAAATATGGGAACAAATTTCAAGGCCTTGATTGGGAGTTTCTTTGGGGCCTCAAATTATTTGATTCAGATATTTGTTTAGTTTAATTATACTAATAACCACATTTAGGTATGAATAAAAAAACAAATTTAATAATTTTAATTATTATAGAAAATGTTTTTTCTGAAATTATATAAAAATTAAAATATCTTAAAATCCCAAAAAAATTTATTTTTCCAATTAAGCTCAAAATACATCCAAAAGAATATATGTAATAATTTCCTATAAAATATAATTTTTTTTCATATAAAAACAACAAAATTAGAAGTAATATTATTTAAATATGTGGATTTATAATCTCCCCATACATAAAATATACAGTTCCAAAAATCATATAATTACAATGTCCAAACAAACTCCCCAATGCATAAATGCATAAACTACTGAATTATCACATTAAATAAAATATCATTACTCATAATAATTTCATAAATCCTGAAAAATAATAAAAATCCTTTCAATATCATGTAAATCCTCATGTGAATATCGCACCTACCTCCCTAAAACAATATACCTCTCATCACTCAAGGATTATTAGATTGGATTATTTCTCATTTTAAATGGCCTTTATGATCTCTATAGGATTCTTATCCTCCTAGAATCTTCACTTCAAAGAGTAAAAATGTGTCAATAATGAGGAATTTTACATCAGTTTATCTGAGTTTGAGGGTCAAATGGTTTATATTATAATACCAACATTGGCAGAATAAGGAGTAATAATATCTAAATTGATGTAAATGCATGACACTTGTATTTCGAAGTAATAGTGTTCTCCTAAATAAGATTAAAAATTAACCACCTCCACACATATATTTAATTGTTTGGGAAGATCCCACATTGAATTTTTAGAATAATTTATACAATTACTCCCACATTCATCCAATTTTTAGCATTATTTCAGTTTGAATTCAAATATTGAATCTCTTTTCAAAATAATATTTTTTTTTAAAAATGAGTTACCTTTTGATATTCAAATTTTTGTCAATAACTAGACCTTATTTGTGGTGATATTTACTTCACCCATTGATATTTCTGTCATGAAATTTCTTCAACCATTGAAGCAATAAATATGAAAATAATTTTAATTCATCTAAATCAAATTCTTCAAATGACCACAGCACCAGCAAATTCCTTATACACTTGTCTTAAACAATAACCATGCATTATTCATCTAGATAAAATTGTAAAGGGATAAACTTATTGTAATGTGCCTTCCTATAAAATTTTTTCTTTGATATAGGGTATTATAAAAATTTTGTTAATGGTAGGCCAAAATTAGATTTCAATGTAAAATCCAATTTTAGAGTTCTACCTCAATCATTCTTGAGGCATTTCATCAGCTGTAATAGATTTTCAAAACAGAAAACCAGTAAGTAATTTGTCGCTGAAAATGGATCAAGACTCTCATGGAAAATATAAATACCAATATTATTTGAAAAAATATTATAAACTTCTCATTGTTGGTAATATTTATTATTTGGATAGTATTTGTGCACATGAGATTAAAAATAAATCTTACATATTCAAATAAAAATATTACAAATCAAGAAAAAAACTCCATATAGTAATAATTTCAATACTCAAAAATTTAAATCAAGATATGTGAAAAAAAACAATGATGGGTTGGATAGTCCAATGTGTTTGATTCCCATCAAGATTTCTAAAAAACCTAAAAAATAGAAATACTTTAGAAATAGAGAAATATAATAATAGGGAAAAAGGAGTAACGAAGAAAATTTCATAGAATAGGATTACAGTCACACACTTATTCGATTTATTGGAATAATTTTATTTCAAATTAGATCCTTAATTCTGTGATTAGACAATTTTAATGGGGAAGGAAATAAAATAAGGAAAAGGAGAGAAAAACATGGAATATTTTTAGGTTTCATCATTATGTTATTATACCAGTTTCAAAAACATTAAATCTATAAACAATAATGGGAAAAAATAATTAAAAAAACAAAAATAGGCAATAAAATAGAAATAAAAGTTATAATTCATGGTATAGAACCCTGAATGATGTGTTGTGTTTATAGATCCCCTAGTCAGTAAATTGCAGTGAATTTTCCCCAATTAGAAGTTGGGTGTTGTTTCTTTGAGATGAACTACTACATGTAACTCTTTGAAATGTACATAACTGAACCCCATGTTTTTATTCCCTCAAAGAATATAAGGAATGTCCCAATACAAAGAAAGAAGAATGATAGAATTTAAGGACCATAGTAGGTAGGAAAGAATATAGTGGTGATCCCCATTGACTATTTGTGTTTCCTCTTCCATATGACCTGAATGTTTATATAGAGGAGGTAGTTTCATCAAAAAACAATTATCATTATTTTCATATTATTTCATTAACAACATTTGGGTGGTCTGTTATTTAATATCAAAGGATTTCACCATCTTTTATATGTCTAAATTTCTTAAAATGGGAATTTAGAAAATAATTCTTCTTGAAAAATATTAAAAGATGATTAATGAACAGAAAAATATTCCCTTCTATGTATATAACATGTTAAAACAACTATGTTATGTACCTCAGAGGGCGGGGGGGGGGGGGGGGGGGCTGAATCAAGGTATGATAGGTTCAAATGAATTCCCCTTCGGATCTTATTTCATCAGTAATGAAAACCATATTCCTAATATTTCCCATAGTTATGTATCACTTGAAATGAAAGAAATCCCAAGGCAAAGATATTGTACATGGTCTAGACTCAATTTAAAACATCCAAGGATCATACAATGACAATATGTTTATGTACCAAAACCCACTAAGGCTCACTACCAAAATAAAATTTTGAAGATATATCACTTCTATTCCAAAGAACCTTTCCGTCATAATGTTTAGGATTATATTAGTTCCTTCTGAAGCATCACACCCTAACTCGGTTTCTATGGATACCTATTTGTTGGAAGGATCACATTCTTCCTATTCTGTTTATTATTGCTCTATAATGGATCCCCACATAGTTTATGGAGATATAGTTCTCTTCATTATCAATAATATGTGCATCCAAAATGTAATGTAGATTCTCTATTGATGTTATTTCTATGATGATCATTCATTTCTATTAAAACAAATTGATGTAGCAATTACATTATCCATAAAATTGAAATAGATTTCTCTTTTATGTATGAACATCAATTACCTTTTCTCCAGAAATATCATCAAGTGATTCCAAGTCTTTATTTTACTAATTTTACTCCAGAAATGAATAACCTCTTTCTATTGGTATTGTCGAAAGGTTCAGTTCCAATATCCTCTTATTCTCTTATAGAATTTGGATATGACAATGATACTACTCAGAGGGTAATGTGGGAGTGTATCTCATTACACAAGATTCAATTTTGATACCCCTGTGTGATACCCTTTCTTATAACCCCTTCCACGAGACAATTGCATGAGACACAGGTGCGAGTCCCTGGTGCGAACCCTTGGTGTGAACCCCTCGTGTGAACCCTATAAACTCTTTGTGCAAGTCTCCATGCAAAAACTGGTAGTGTGAACCCCATTCATGAGTCCACATTCAAAATTTTCATGACTTCCCATTGAGAAAAAACTTTCACACATTGTGTGAGTCACTACTGCAAGTCAGCATTGGCACATTGCATCAGATATTCTTTAGGTAAACCCAAAATTTACATGATATCCATCATGTATACTCCTTCAGAAAACAACTCTGAAATTTTATTTTGCCACTTATTTCCTCATAAATCCTTATATATTTCATCATATAAGTATTTTAATAATAAATTTATTAATTTTTACGGACAGGTTAGGGGTATTTATAGGCATAAAAGAAGTACCCTAACTCCAAAAATCATACACAAATATCCATTCCTCTACCACAACACTTATTCTTTGTGATTCCCTGTCATGAGATAAAAAATAGTGTACAAATCATTAGTGAAGCTTTCTTATAGTTCTTCTGGTGACCTATCGTGGGTTCCAAATACAACTATGAGTGGTACACGAGATCCCATCACAAGATCCAAATAAAATAATGAGTGCTGTGTAAGATCCCCTCACATGATTTTTTTGAAAAGAATACTTTGTCATCATGAATTGTGAATATCTCTAATGACCAAGGTATACTAACATCATCCCATATTATTCTTTTCTTGATGTGATTTTCTGAGCCTCCTAGCATGTAATCTTACCACGAATCTTGTTTGTTCTTTTTGAGATATCCAAATAGGAGTAACCAAAACAATTATGAGTGTTGTACAAGATCCCATCATGAGATTCAAATATAATATGAGAACATCCTGTGATCTCAATGCATGATTAGTTCATACATTCATGCCCTAAGATATTATTCCATCATTCTCCCTCCATGATATCAGTTTATCATTTTCACTCCATGAGTTCGGTTTAAAATTTGTGTTATGTGAGTTCAATTCAGCATTCTTCCTCCATTTGTTATGTTCAACATCAATGTTCCCCATTATTATATTACCATTTTCACTCCAGGAGGTCTGTATAGTATTCATTCTCTGAGAGTTCAGTTCATCATTTGTTTTGTTCATAGGATCAAACATTTACCATTTCTGTGAGTTGAGGTAAGACTTCGTTAACAAACTTCATTCATCAACAACCTCAAATATTAATGAAAAATAATCAACCATATAGAACCATGAAGAGGGATTTTGGTATAACAATCTCCCCCATGGGGGTTTTCAAAACACATTTCATTTTGATATAATATTATGCATTCATTCATCTTATCAAAAAATAATATTCTTGTTATTACAATTCTGATACAAAATTCACACAACAGTCACTCTAATTCAACATGATCTACACATAGCATGACAACAAATGTGTAATGGAATTTTCCTCAATGGATAATTCATTCCAAAACAACTCAACTACCTTCATAATATTACAAATATATTTTGATATATAACCTTCGATTAATCATCATTATTATAGTCAGTGTTAAGTCACACTTACATCCTTGATCCACCTATCACCCTCTCCCACTTCATCATTAATACATTTTCCCCTTTTATATCCATAATTTCATTCCCTTTGTCAATGATCCTAATGGTAACTTCATTATTTTCTATTACAGGGTATGTAACATAAAATTTTATATCATAGAAAAACACATCATACCTTAGGGAGAGTGGGCCCGAAATTCTAACATTTTCATGTGTGGGAATTTTACTGAACTCCAAAAGCCAATAGATGAAATTAAAATGCTTATTTGGGTAAGTTAGTTCCTAGAATGTCAGAAACTAGTATGTTTACAGAAACATACTAAAACATCACAAGTCCTTGCACCACCTTATCTATCATAAAATGATACAAGACTTAAATCTGATTTATCCTAGAGTGATAAACTATATTTTTTCAATGATTTATAGCAGTTGAATTATCACAGTGGATTCAGATCAAAGATTTCACATCAACTCCCATATTATAAAGTTGTTTCTTAATCAATAATAACTATTTTCTAGCTTGAGTATCAGTAATATACTCAGCCTTTTGGTTCTCCATTAATGAAATTGTTTTCCTTATTATCCATGAAATTCACAATCCTCCATGATAGTATACACTACCTGATGTTAATTTTAAATAATCTGTGAAACTAGACAAATATGCATCTGTGTATCCAAATAACTATTGCAAAGATTTTTAAATATAAAAAAATCTTAAATCCTTTATCCCCATGATATAAATAAGTATATTTTTATTGAAGGTAATTTTATTTATTTCTGTTTTCTTTGATACCAGGCATCTAGGCTTCTAGAAAAATAATTTCAAGTCTTGTCGATGTCATGTATTAGAGACTGTCAATTATTTTCCTATATTCTGCGACATTAACATCATTGCATTCATCATCCCATGACAGTTTCATCCGCATAGACATCGGAGTCATTATATCCTTCGAATTATATATTCCAAATATTATAGCATACACTTTGGAATATTTATATTAAGAAACGAATGTGACATTATTCCCTTGTGGGATAATTATAGAAAGAAAAAATGAATGTTCACCAATCATTGACATTTCAAATTCACTGTTCATGAATTCCACATATTAATTACACAACAATTCATCTAATCCCGTAAATAATATTTCATTAACATATATTAGTTCCAATATCCATTCATTACTTCCATTTTTGAAAAATAGATTGCAATAAACTCTACCCCACTGAAATCCTCTATTATTAAAAAATAATTCAAGTATTGAATTAAATTCACTTGTTTCTTCCATGAAACCATATAACACATTCTATAACTGAAAAAAATCTGTTCTCGTATACATGAATAAAAAAACCATCATGTTTCTCAGTATAAAATTATTCTCCTTTAATACAATTCAATAATTGTTACTTGACATCAATTGGTAATTCGTTTAACATTATTTTCCCTACTATTTCCAAGATTAATCTGATTGTCTACATCCTCAAAACTGGTGAATAATTTTTTATCAACATGAATACCCTTCATATTAGGGTACACTTTCAAAAGCAATTATTTTTTCTGTTTTGAATCACTACACCATATTTATTTATCATACTATAAATGACTAATTTTTTCTCATGATATTTTTAGTTGTTGTTCTCAAAACAATCACCCATGTTTGATTCTTCACAATTTTTTCATGCTCTTAATTGATAGAATGAATCCAGTTTTCATCTCATGCTTCTTCATCAAAACATTTCTTATTTACTTGTCATCAGAAATATGTTTGATATAGAGTTTTCATACACATTGTATATACTAACACTGTTTTATCAACAATTAATTTCTATCTTTTAATTTTCGCTCTTCTTTTTGATTTTTTGAACATACTGGCCAATTATCATACTTTTAAATATCTAAAATTTATTTTAACTTAAACTATAGAATTATAAAATCTTCTAATCTACATTTCTCTTCATCACTATCCTCCTGATACTAAGGATGCATTTTTAGAAGATTATACTAATTCTCAACTATACGTAAATCCTTGTATTCAACTACTATTACTAGAAACTTATTAAATAATATTTATTCTTTTCTATTGTATGAGTATCCAAGAAATATCCTTTCATTTCCATGAGATTCAAGCTACCTGATTTTCTGATAATTGAGAATGAAACACTTACATGTGAAGGATCGAATGTATATTAACATTGGTTTATTTCCACCCCAAATCTCATATGGTTTCCTCTATTATCATGAACACAATAATGCTCTATTTGATGCATAGGCTAATGTCATCATGGATTCATTCCAATACATCTTTGGAAGATATTTCGTAATACGAATTTTTATAGCCATGTTGTTGATAATTTGATTTCATGTCTCAATTAATACACTCTGTTGTGGAGTCATTAATGGTGAAACTTTTATCTTTATGTGATGTATATTGAGATAATCATCCACTTGGATATTTTTTAGCACTATTCCATTATACATTTTAATCCCAATGAATTTTTCACCCTACATCTTTTTAGCTTCTATTCAACACGTTTTTATGAAACTAAGAACCTCAGAACTGTTAGTAAAGATTAAAACCCATTCCATTATAATAAAACCATTAATGAAGAGAATTTAATATCACATATCATTAATAGATCTTCATGAAATAGGTCCCCATACATAGATATGAACCAAATCAAGAACTTGTGTTCAGATTTTCTATTTTTCTTATATGTCATTGGAATAATATTCTCTTGTTGACAATCATCCCACATATGAGGACTATCATGTGATTAACTAGGATGGTATTGAGTTGAATCACAGTTTACTAAGTCATCCAATGGAGTATGACACAAGTGAACATGTATTTTAGGATATGAATAGATTTCTTCTTCATTTCACTAAAAGTAATAATGTCTTCTTCTATACTCATGAGGTACATATTCCATTTCACACACATTACCTATAATAAAATGTAAAATAATTATCCTTGATTAAACATAATTACTTGGAAAATAGTATGGAATTTATTGTCTCAATTAATTGACTAACAATAAATATGTTTTGACTGAGTCCTTTAACAAGAAAGTCATCTCCACATATCATTTCTTTTCCCCCTCACTTTTCATTTCGTAAGTACTTAATTTTAATGGATTCAACATTACCAAATCTCCCAAAACAATCCTTCTAGTATCTAATTTATATCACTAATTATTTGGTTATTATAATATTGGAGGTTTATCCACTATCAATGATTCATATTCTAGTGTGACATGATGCTTTAATATTATTTCCTCCAACCATTTCATGTTCATCTCCCATATTTTTTATTCATGTTATTGAATTTATAGCATCTATGGATTAATAATCTAAATATTCCTTGGAATATTATGGAACGAATTCATCTGGTAAATATGAATGTTTAATTTCCATTTTCATCTCATTTTATGATACATTAAGCTACTACTTATGACCACATTCAGTCTTATTTAGAATACTCCTTTTTATTTTTTAGGTGAAATATATTTCAATGTGTTTAAATCACATACAATTTAAATAGTGAAAATAACATGGTTTCAAATAATATTGAGCTCTATATGGCTTTCTCTATCTAACTTTTCTTCTTTGGTAACACTTGTATATGAAACAAACATTTTGGGAGTGACCCATTTATCAACAACAATAATACCTAATGTGGGGTGCATTCATGTTTTTCACCAATGAACTATACAAGTTACCTTAGATTCATTAAATATTCTTATTTTGATTTATACTGAAATCAAACATCAATCTTCAATTTGGTGCTTATGGTTTGATTTCAACCATAACTTCAATCTATTTTTGATAAAGCCACATACTAGACTTATCATTTGGATTTGATTGTTACTTATATTCAACTAAACATCTAAGCTCAACTTGAATATTATATAATTTCTAAATGATAAAATATTATGATTTCATATAAATATTGATGAGTTTTTTCTATCCACTAACACTTATTTATTATCATAAAACATCCTCTTCTTGTTCATAGACACATTTGATCTGATCTTTTCTTGTGCTAGTCAAAATATATACTTAACTATTTTTTTCCTTGATGTTGACATTTTACTAAACAACATTTTATGAGGACTCTAGAATTTAGGACATATATTTTTCTATTTATTATTTCATCATAAAATTATTTTATTCCTTCTTCTGCATTTAATGTATGGTACCATGAACCATGTTGTTGGATTTAATTGTTTTTCCTCTCCCGACATGTATTTCTTTATGTGTGGATTTCAATTTTGCCTGAATATCGAATATTACTTTGACTAATTATTCATCACTATCAATTTATTACCTTTTTTTGGAGCTACCAATAATTTGAACCATAAATTCTAATTCATGACCCTTATAGTCCGCCCACTCTTCTGCATTAGAATCTTTTAAATGTAAATCTTATATTGAAATAAGAATATTGTTTTTATAGAAAATTTTGGGAATAAATCATACCTTTTACATTGTCTAAATACATCATCCTAAGAATTTCTACATCATTTTTATAATCATCATAAAACATCTTAGGGAACCTTCTTTCAAGATATAAAACCCTTCCACATAGAAATCATGAAAGTGGTAGTTTCTCTTTGAACAATCATTTTCATATCTATAAATTTGATGAATGAAATGACATGACTTCATCTGAATCTTATTCTTCTAACCCATCATCAATAACGAGATTCTTCATGGCCTTGAATTCCACTTCATTAGATGTACCCTATTCAATAGACTCATTACTGTCATTTCTCATCTCATATGCAATAAGATTATTATGAAATATATCCATTATTATCTACTTTGGATACTTATCTTCTAATATAAAAACATTCAGATTGAATGAAGGTGTATGTCATATTATGATGCTTCTCAGAATCATTAAAACTTATTTAATTTCTCTAATACTATGAATTTCCTACCCAATAACATTCACCTAGTAAAATAATACATCAAGACTCAATATAATTCATTCTAGGATCCCCATAATCGTTCTAGAGAATCTGTAACTTTTCATCCCATACGTTTCAGTTACCCTCATAGGTAGTTAGAATCATTTCCCATTTATCATGTGATGAATTAAATGACATCACCTTTATATAGATATAATTATATAGGGATCCCCTAATTCATTGATTTCATTAGAACCACTATCTAACTCTATTTGGTCAGCTTTTAATAAAGCACCACTATCAATACTATCCAAAATCTCATACATATCTACTATAAAGACATCCATTCATAAATATAAAATGTTTTTATACTTTCGATCCTTCCATAATTGATTTTTTTCTTTTAAATATTAGAATCTCTTTGTGATTGAATACCTCCATTACTTCTACTAGGATAGAACCATTGACTTTGATCCTTTAGACCTTATACTAAAGTCACCTATATTAAATACTATTGGGGGTGGGAATTGAACTTGGGTATGATTGATTAAGATAGTTGACCCTTCATATCATGTTCTACCAACAAACAAAACAGTATTATCTCCCTTTCCCATAGTAATTTATGAATAAAAATGAAAACTTTGATGAGATATAAAAATTTTACATGGTTTACCATCATTGGGATACTTACAAGGAATGTACAACAATAATGTTCCAGTGTACCAAATTCCCATAGGCTTACTGATAAAATACAATGTTTGGGCTAGCACACTACTATGCCCATTATAACTACCTTCACAACTTGTAGGTCCAACTCACTACTTTCACATGGTTCACTCCCTTAATCTCTTTCGATAGTTCACAACAGGTGTAAAGGATAAACTTATTCCACTTCATATTATCAATATTTTTGAATGTATCCACAAAATTTTTAATGATATGTAGGTCCTATCTTTATCAGTGATTAATGCATCCTAAACTTATTTTATATTCTCTATTTATGATATTTCTATGTCGCTCCTTCAATTTTATGAAAATATCTGCAGCAACACATTCACATTCTAGACAACTGGAAAAGACATCATGTATTAGTAAATCTAGAAATTAACTCAAATTTTGAAAGATATTGAAGATATTTCAAGTCTTCCAAACACATATTTGAAATCAATTGTGGATTAGTTATTTTTGAAAGTAATATCGAATGGTAAATTTCTTCCATATTATTCTTCTCATAAATAATTAAGATATGATTAAGATACTAATCACATGGTAATATAGGTTATTATATCATTAATAAAGATTCCAGTGTGATAGCCATGCATGTTACCCTGGTGAAAAACCCATAATACAAGATTTATACATGAGACAACAGTTTGATTGCCTAACACAAACCCATGATGCGATCCCTATTCACTCATTGTATGAGTCTCCTATCATGAACTTCTACTGTGAGTCCTCTTTCATTTTTTCATGAGTTCCATGTGTGATACATCTTTCATGATTTTCACGATAACCTAGTGTGAGTACATTTTTACACATTTCATGAGACCCTGTTAAGATATAGAACAATAGTTATGTGATTTCAATCATATATTCTCCTTCATAAGACTACTATATAAATATATTTTATGATTTATCTCTAGGGAGATCTTTCCTTGAAGATTAGTGATATAAATATTGTTAGAAATACATTATTAGTTTTTAAGGATCGGTTAAGGGTATTTATAGGCATAAATCCATTGACAAAACTTTACAAAATGAATTAATAGTCTAGTACACCACCATAGGACTCACACTATGTGATTCCCCATCATGACCTAAAATGTTAGTCTTTCAATGGTATGTGATGTTGTATTATAGTTCTTTTCATAACCTATCATGAGTTCAACAGAAAACTATTAGTTCAGTGAAAGATCTTATTAAAAGATCCATAGACAATCATTAGATCTACACATGATCCAATAGTGTGATCCTTTCCACAATCATACTTTTTTATCTTGCAGAGTGAAATATCTATAATGACCCGAAGATGAATCTGTCATTTTCAAATTTTTATTTTGTCTTCAGGTTCATTCATAATCCTATTAGAATGTGATTTGGGAGATAGGCCTATTTTTTTGTGAATGATACATGCATGAGTTCAAATTAAAATCATGAGAGAAACACAAGATCTCATTTTGAGATCTACTAAAATTCATGAACACTATGTGAGATCTCAACCTTATATCAGTTCATACATTCACTCCCCATGAGATCAATCCAATATTTTGACTCTTTGATATTAGTTATTCATTTATGATTAGTGATTTTACTTCTATATTTTTGTTCAGTGAGTTCATTTCTGAATTCGTGCTCTATGAGTTTAATTCTTCACTTGAACCATGTGAGTTTTTTTAGCATTTGTTCTCTCTGAGTTCATTTCAGCATTCACAATTTTTTAGTTTAGTTTAGCTTTATTTATGTCCTTGATATTATACATTCTTTCATTCCTTGAGATGAGACAAGAATTCATTAACAACCAACCTGCATAAATAACCAAAAATATTTTTAATAGACACAACCATCCCAAAAGAACCATCTTGAGGGATTTTTTTTCTGAAATAATCTTTTAAATTTACCACTTTTGTAAGAACATTGGAAACTCAATCTTAGTAAGTGAATCATCATCAACATATTATAAAGAAATAGATAGTTACAAAGGTTTTGGTTTTCCATTATCAAGGATGAGAAGATCATGTTTCATGTTATCTTCATTAATGCAGTTACATGATTTTTCAAGAAATTGTTTATCTTCCATAAGTATATCAAATGTAATGTCTTATTTAGGGAACACCTAAGTAAATGGATAAGTGTGAGATGAAGGTATTAATTCCACTAGTATATCCATTTAAAATGTATCATGTTCTTTAAAAAAATTATTTTCAAAATATATTCCATAACTTGTTTAGATGCATGTTTAGGATCTGACACCAACTCCTGCTCTAGGGATTCACTTACCTATTCTTATATCCACTCTATTTACCAGTCTATGTTTTGAATTTTTTAACAAATACATTCCAAATAAGATTCAAGATAATTATTAAAATATTATTTCAATTTAGAGTGCTTATTCCATGGATAATAAATGTATGTTGAATACATCACATATAGTGAGCTATTTCTAGCTTTAGAACATTTTCAATTTTTGTTTTTTCTAAACTTGATGTCTGAAATTATTGAGATTACCTAGATATTTTTCAAAAATTATGCATGAGAAATTTTATGGGATTCACAAAAAATATTTTATTTACTTAAACATGAAATGAAGTGCACAACTACGGTCGGACTGAAGGAGGATTGTCACACAACAATGAAATTATATGTACACTATATATATTCAAACAAGTATTAAACATAATAATATAAGATTGTGGGTTTCAAAGGTTCAGGAAATCATAATATCTATATATATATATGTAACACCCCGAGATTTTATGAAAAATATTCCTTTAATTTCATTAATGTCTTGTGTTGTATTCTACACCAAGATTATCTTGCGCTATACGCAACACCGTATTAGCTTGCAGTATACGCAACACTATTCTTGGACCGTGTTACACACAATTTTGATAATAGTTATTCTACGCAACATTGAGTATATATATATATATATTAAATGTATAAATGAAATATGGTTGGATTCTGTTATATGAAACAATAAAGGATTCTTTCACAACACGCAACCCTGACTTGGCTTGCATTACACGCAATCACGACCTTCCTCGATAGCGTGTGTTGTACGCAATACCGGGTTTTAATAAACAATGATATATTATTATAATATTGTCATGAAATAGCCGTTATGAATTGTATTAACTAAAATTTGAATTTTATAACATTATTATTCATCTTACACATTTTCTAGAACATGGTATAAGAACAAAATAAAATTTTCGGGTAAAATAAGTATTTTTAAAAAAATGCAGTTTTTCCGCCTTTTGATGGCGCAACCACTTTAACTCTAGTTTTTGACATGTTTATATGTTCAATTTGACAAAATAAATTTCTTATTTTGAATCAGGATGTAAAAATTTACAGTAGATAACGTTTTGATATTTTCCCGATAACTTTCATATTTTAATGAATAGTAAAAACACGCTATATTTTAATTAAAAATAACTTTTTTCATCGTAATATATTATGTGGTTAAATTATAATATTGAATGGTTTTAAAGTATAAATAGAATATATTTTTACCATTTAATATAATGAATGTCATTAGAATTGATTTTACCTTGAATTCGTAGGTTAAATCAATTCAATCTTTTGCAATGTTTTAAACAAAAACTCGTTTTTATTCGACAATGGGATTAATTTTAATTTAATTTCTGCAACTTCTGTGTATTGAATTTTAAAAAATGGATTCCATATTTGGAATCAGTGGGTCCAAATTATGTTAATAGGCTACTTTTTATTTTTGGGAATTATGAATAGTAACTACGGTAAATATTATTTACCATAGTTAAAGGTAAATCAGGTAATTAAGGGTAAATATAATATTATAAAATTACCCTAACACATGCCAAAATTCTATTTGATGGCTAAAAGTAAACCCATATCAACTAAGGGTCGGATTAGATTCATTTTAAGGACTTTTGACAGTGAAAATAATTTAATTATTATTAAAACCAAAGAATGTGACAACATGTCACTCTATTAAATCTTATAAGTATAATAATTTTAAATTAGTGATAAACATCATAAAATTTCGAACATGAATAGTCTCCAGAAAGCTAACAAACTTATCTACATCATGAGGATTTATTTATAATTTTTTGGGATTAAATAATTATCATTAATTGTGACACAATAGTGATGCAGAAATTATTTATCTAATGAAAAATCAATAATATAGTTTTTATTAAACTAATAGTGACCATAAAAGGCACAAAACCTTGACCAAAACTTATTGGTCATGTAAATGGAAACTAAAATCATCCCATGGTCGAATATTTGACCATTTGGAGTCTTATACAAGCTATTATGACACTTATATTATTTTATTTTAAATGATGCCAAAGTTGTCACCTTCATAATTTAATAAATATAACAATTTAAATATTGTTCTTTTAAGATGATAAATTCGAGTAAAATTGTTATTGTGAAAGGTAATTTATTTATCTTCATCATAGGATTTTATTTTAAATTTTTATACAAAAAATAAGTATATTAAATAATTATACAAAAATGATGTAGTAATTATTTTATTAAGAGATAAACCAAATAAATATTTTTAAAAATAATAAAATAAATATTATATGAACTATTTAATGTGATACACTAATTTTATAGATACATATGACCTTTTATTAATATATTAAATCTTTTAGTTCGAACATATCCTCTGTATATATTTTATTTAAATTCAAATAAATGAATAGTGTCAAAATTGACACTATTGTTATTTTACAAAAATAACATATTATAAAATTGTTTAAAAATCAAAAAAATATTTAAAAATTATAAATTTATATTTATATGGTCTATAATGTTATAAAGTAAACAATTATGGAAAATGCACAACAAATACGTAATTATTTTTTATAATTTTGAATTTTATTACCACAAATAAACTTAAATAGATTAAATAAGGATAAATCAAAATGATATGGTTTAAAATAAGATCCAAACATGTCTAAATTTGATTGGTTGATGATATTAAAACCCTATCTCATCTATTCTTCGAATATGAGTCATTTTTGGAAATTTTTAAGTGGGGTCAGATTTATTATAAATTAATATTTTTAAGAATTCCTAAGGTGCCCCTCTCCTCCCTTATAAAAGGGCACCTCCTCCCCCTCCTCCTCACACCAATTTGAGCACCCATGCTCGGCAAACCCCTGCCAATATCCCTTCTCCACTTTCCTAGAATAATCCTAGAGGTCCTGGTCTTCTTCAAAGACTAATCTTAGTTCCCTAAGTGAAGGATTCAAAGAGGCATTTCAAAGAAGAGGTAATATCCATTACCGATCTTTTCAATTTCTTTATTCTTCAAATTATTCTTCTTTAGTTGTTTCATGATAAAGTAATAACATCAGTATTACTTACATACTTATATGTTATTATAAATATGAAAAAACTCTAATTAACCTTCTATCCATCCTACGGAAAAATGAAATCACCGCGCGTGCGTACGTACGGAATACCGTCTCCACGCCGTGGTGTAATCTATTTTCCGCCACCACCTTAATTGGATGGGTATAATGGTTTGATGAGTAACTATATATGATTATTATAAATTGATATTGATACTGAAATAGTATACATACACTTCAACACAATTCCACAACCATACGAATGATATCATCGCTCGTGCGTACGTACGGACTACCGTCTCCACGACGCGATGAGATTCATTCTCAATGATTAAACAATCATGAATGATTATAAAGTATATATAATAAGTTCTAATGAAATATATGACATAATAATGATATGGAATTATTTATATTTATATGTATGTCATCTACTTAATTCCATTCAATTCAATAAGGAAACGAAAACAGCGTTCATGCGTACGTACGGACTACCGTCTCCATGAACGGTGTATTTCATTCCATTTACTGATTTATTATATATGTATATTCTGAATATATATATATATATATAAATCATGTTTTATATTCTGGAATTAAGTAATCATGATCTACGTAATCATATGAATATTTACAAGTTAAAAACACGAACGATAAATGAGATGATTTTACCCAAAACGCTACTTTAAAATGAATTTACAAAAGAACGGGTAATATAAAGTCATAAGTGGACGATATATGATATAATAACAATGAATATGATTATGTAATAAGTCAATAACATGATTTAAATCATTATACAGAAGGTTCGGACACTTACAAAGCAAGTCGGACCTAAGGTAAGGGATAAATTTTCAATCTCATTTTTATCCGAGATTGCTTATACGTAAGTATTTATTGGGGTTAAGTTTATCATCCATGACCATGATTTCTAAAAATGATTTAATAAAATGTTTTCCATTATTTCATGGATTTTTAAATTCATTTTTACCCTTTATTAACTTTTTACCACATTGTATGAATGAAATCTTTCGTTTGGTTACCATATAAGGTACTTTTTGACTCTTCCGACAAATGTACGAGAAGAATGTTTTTTTAACATATACGGCATGAATGGATTTTTAAAAAATTATTTCCAAGAAGATTACTTTACAAGTTTTAATGTTTATTTTTAATCAACTTCTTTTAGTTTATAATTGTACGACATGTTAAGAAAGGAAAAGTGTTTTTGAAGCAGAAAGGATATTTTCCTCAAGAATGGAGTTCAAATGTTTTATCAAAATTATTTTCCATCTAAGATAATATAGGGTTCTATTTCTATCCCTATTATTACATGGATTTGATTATGTTGTGATGGAAATATTTTTCTGAATTCCATTATCTTATATGAATTGTTTTATGATGTAATGTTGTTTAAGAATCCCATTTTTACTACATGGGTTATGAAATGATGTATGATTTATGATTTTGTGTAACACATAAGAATGGTATCATTATGAGATGGGTGGGACCTATATCTCCATCCAATTCATTGGGTAATGATTTTATATCTCATGATATAGACATGGCTAGAACGGTAGGTTATACCGGTTCAGTGAATCAGGACTGGAACGAGGGTGACTCGATTCAGAAAGGGACTTTGTCCACTAAGATAGTCTTGGAAATGATTCTTGACTAACAAAAAATGATTCTCTATGATTATGTGTGTATTCCACAAAGTTTCATGTTTTATGTTATGATTATTGGGATTACTTTTCACTTCTATGATTTATCCCATGTTATGATATTATGAGCTCTTTTGCATGTTAAGATTTCCAAAAGCTATGTTCTTATGTATATGATGTGATTAATATTTCTTTTGTTTACCCTTATTGAGAATTTGAGCTCACCCTTTTATGTTTTATTTTCCCCAGGATATAAAGAAAGGTTTTAGGTATAAAAAAAGGGAAGATCTTTATGGGAGATGTTGAAGATCTTTCACCAGGATTAGAAGATTATATTCCGAGTTTCTAAAGACAATACACTATTACGATCCTTGTGTGTATGTTTTTGTTATGTACTAAGTATTCCGCAAAAGTAATGTAATGTTAATGTACGTCAAGCTTCGGGTCTCTACAGTTGGTATCAGAGGAAAGGTTTAGTCAACCTTTGGAAACTAGGATGCGAAAACATTAGTGAGATCCTTAGAGATATTTCTAAGGTATGTCTAGGGATGTCTCTAAGGTTAAGTATACGTATAGGTTATAGTCCTATAATTGCGCTAACGATCTTAGAATTTAACCTAAGAAGTTAGATATTGAGGGTAATACCCCTTTATTATGTTGTTTTCCCTAGCATGATTTTTGCATCTCACACTATTCTTTTTGGGTTTTAGAAAATGGCTAGAAAAAAGATGATTCACGATAATGGAGGATATGATGGACAATGGAATGATATTCTTCATGAGCAACCAAATGAAATTGGATTTGGAAGTCCAGACATAATTATTATGCCGAATCAACAATCTCATAATATGATTAATAATGTAAAATTTGGTATGTTTCCTGACTCGGCTAATAAGAGAAAGATGGAGTTTCATGATGATCATAGAAGAAATAAAGTTCAATTTCCCCTATGTAAATCATGTGGGAAGAGGCATCAAGGAGAATGTTTCAAAGGAACTAGAAGATTCTTTGGGTGTGGAAAAGAAGGACACAAAGCCAGTAAGTGCAAAGGAAAAGGTTCAGTCAACACCAGGGAATAGGATAATGGTATTGCTACGACATCAACAATGGTTAAATGTTTTAAATGTGGAATGTACGGGCATTATGCAAACCAATGCCCTAAGGTAAAGTCTCATGAAGAGAATCAGTATGGTCATATGGGTAGTATTTATGTTGATGATGATGAAGAGACTGCAAATGATATTTGAGATGACAGAATTGTTGAAGCTCGGTCAATGGTTTAAGAATGTTGGGGAATGATTACATGTTTATCATGTGTAATGTTGTATAAGTAATCTCATGGTACTATGGAATAAAGATACATCTAAGGATTGTTACACTGTTGCCTTTCCTTGAGTTTTGAAAGTGTATGATTAATGTTACCAGTATCCATGAAAGGTTATTCAGATATTTTTGGGATGTAGATGATATGTGCATAATGAAGGGATAAGGAGAAAATTAAATGTTTGATAGTATTCATGAGATCATGACTGATATAAGGAGAATTTTATATCATGGTTTGAGTATATAGAATTTTGAGGATTTTGGTATGTGGAAAGAGTTAACTTTTAACAGCACTCATGTTTTCAATAAGGTTCAATGGGTATTCAAGAGAGTACATGATTAAGGCCATTGAATGTTTGGAATGTGACCAAAAAGATATATCTTATGATATATGTGGATAAACGATGGTATTAAATCTCTGAGAGTAGACTTCAGTATTATGGATAAACCTAAATATTGGAATGGATTGTGTTGGACATAAGTTAGTATTGTTTGTTTTTCGATATTATTGATGGGATGTTATAGTAATATAGTTTTAGAAAAAGGAAAACCTACAGGACGGGAGACAGCCCATCCCGTCGGACAAGGATGTGGGAATCGAACCCACAACCGAAGTGCGACTGGCCTTTATCGCCTACCACTGGCCTACAGGAAGTCCCTTGTTAGTATAAACTAGTTTTATTTTATTAAGCGGTATGATATATGAAGTATAAGTTCATTTTTGGAACCATATACGATTAATCTAACCACAAGATGGACTTATAACTGTAGCTAATCTTTTGTTTGAAAGATATGGAATGACCTATCATTCTATCACATGATCTTCTAACACATCACGAATATCAAATTCAACTTCATTTCTTTAAGTGATGAAGTGTAAATTGTTCAACTCACGAACAACAGTGAGATTGTACCAAAATAAAGTATTTCTTCTAATTCAAAATTTTTAACTTTAGGGAAATGATATTGAAAACCAAAAATGTTGTCCTAGTGATCTTATATCTGATGAATCGGATGGTACCTTAGATCATCACAAATTTATTGCTTTATGATTGATAGCTTTTCCATAGCCATGTCCTCTACCACTCTCCATCAGAACATGACGGTTAGATTTCTCTTCCATGTCAATATTTTCACCTATGTTCTCCTATGTGGATACCCAGTGATTCGTTAACTTGGGTAACCATTACATTTTATACTTTATTTTTTAAAGATAAGTTTTGGTATTCCTTTTTACGATGTCGGTTTCTATCAAAGAAACTTTCAAATAGTAAACCATTTATAACCCCGACGAATTTCGAGGGAGAAATTCATTTTAAGGGGGGTAGAATGTAACACCCCGAGATTTTATGAAAAATATTATTTTAATTTCATTAATGTCTTGTGTTTTATTCTACAACAAGATTACCTTGCACTATACGCAACACCGTATTAGCATGCAGTATACGCAACACGATTCTTGGACCGTGTTACACACAATTTTGATAATAGTTATTCTACGCAACATTGAGTATATATATATATATATATATTAAATGTATAAATGAAATATGGTTGGATTCTGTTATACGAAACAATGAAGGATTCTTTCAAAACACGCAACCCTGACTTGGCTTGCATTACACGCAATCGCGACCTTCCTCGATAGCGTGTGTTGTACGCAATACCGGGTTTTAATAAACAATGATATATTATTATAATATTGTCATGAACTAGCTGTTATGAATAGTATTAACTAAATTTTGAATTTTACAACATTATTATTCATCTTACACATTTTCTAGAACATGGTATAAGAACAAAATATATATTTCGGGTAAAATAAGTATTTTTTAAAAAATGCAGTTTTTCCGCCTTTTGATGGCGCACCCACTTTAAATCTAGATTTTGACATGTTTATATGTTCAATTTGACAAAATAAAATTCTTCTTTTGAATCAGGATGTAAAAATTTACATTAGATAATGTTTTGATATTTTCCCGATAACATTCATATTTTAAGGAAGAGTAAAAACACGCTATATTTTAATTAAAAACAACTTTTTTCATCGTAATATCTTATGTGGTAAAATTATAATATTGAATGTTTTTAAAGTATAAATAGAATATATTTTTACCATTTAATATAATGAATGTCATTAGCATTGATTTTACCTTGAATTCATAGGTTAAATCAATTCAATCTTTTGCAATGTTTTAAACAAAAACCCGTTTTTATTCGACAACGGGATTAAGTTTTATTTAATTTCTGCAACTTCTGTGTATTGAATTTAAAAAAATGGATTCCATATTTGGAATCAGTGGGTCCAAATTATGTTAAGAGGCTACTTTTTATTTTTGGGAATTATGAATAGTAACTACGGTAAATTTTATTTACCATAGTTAAAGGTAAATCGGGTAATTAAGGGTAAATATAATATTATAACATTACCCTAACACAAGCCAAAATTCTATTTGATGGCTAAAAGTAAGCCCATATCAATTAAGGGTCGGATTAGATTCATTTTATGTACTTTTTACCATGAAAATAATTTAATTATTATTAAAACCAAAGAAAGTGAGAACATGTCACTCTCTTAAATCTTATAAGTATAATAATTTTAAATTAGTGATAAACATCATAAAATTTAGAACATGAATAGTCTCCATAAAGCTAACAAAATTATCTACATCATGAAAATTTATTTAGAATTTTTTTGTATTAAATAATTATCATTAATTGTGACACAATAGTGATGAAGAAATTATTTATCTAGTGAAAAATCAAGAATATAGTTTTTATTAAACTAATAGTGACAATAAAAGGCACCAAACCCTGACCAAAACATATTGGTCATGTAAATGGAAACGATAATCATCCAATGGTCGAATATTTGACAATTTGGAGTCTTATATATGCTATTATGACACTTATATTATTTTATTTTAAATGATGCCAAAGTTGTCACCTTCATAATTTAATAAATAAAACAATTTAAATATTGTGATTTTAAGATGATAAATTCGAGTAAAAGTATTATTGTGAAAGGTAATATATTTGTCTTCATCATTGGATTTTATTTTAAAATTTTATAAAACAAATAAGTATATTAAATAATTATACAAAAATGATGTAGTAATTATTTTATTAAGAGATAAACCAAATAAATGGTTTTAAAAATAATAAAATAAATATTATATGAACTATTTAATGTGATAAAATAATTTTATAGATACATATGACCTTTTATTAATATATTAAAGCTTTTAGTTCGAACATATCTTCTATATAAATTTTATTTAAATTCAAATAAATGAATAGTGTCAAAATTGACACTATTGTTATTTTACAAAAATAACATATTATAAAATTGTTTAAAAATCACAAAAATATTTAAAAATTATAAATTTATATTTATATGGTCTATAATGTTATAAAGTAAACAATTATGGAAAATTCACAACAAATAAGCAATTATTTGTTATAATTTAGAATTTTATTACCACAAATAAACTTAAATAGATTAAATAACGATAAATCAAAATGATAAGGTTTAAAATAAGATCCAAACATGTATAAATTTGATTGGTTGATGATATTAAAACAGTATCTCATCTAATCTTAGAATATGAGTCATTTTTGGAGGTTTTTAAGTGGGGTTATATTTATTTTAAATTAATATTTTTACGAATTCCTAAGGTGCCCCTCTCCTCCCTTATAAAAGGACACCTCCTCCCCCTCCTCCTCACACCAATTTGAGCACTCAAGCTCGGCCAACCCCTGCCAAAATCCCTTCTCCACTTTCCTAGAATAATCCTAGAGGTCCTGGTCTTCTTCAAAGACCAATCTTAGTTACCTAAGTGAAGGATTCAAGGAGACGTTTCAAAGAAGAGGTAATATCCATTATCGATCTTTTCAATTTCTTTCTTCCTCAACTTCTTATTCTTTTGTTGTTTCATGATAAAGTAATAACATCAGTATTAATTACATACTGATATGTTATTATAAATATTAAACAACTCTAATTAACCTTCTATCAATCCTACGGAAAAAGGAAATCACCGCGCGTGCGTACGTACGGAATAACGTCTCCACGCCGTGGTGTAATCTATTTTCCGCCACCACCTTAATTGGAGGGGTATAATGGTTTAATGAGAAACTATATATGATTATTATAAAGTGATATTGATACTAAAATAGTATACATACACTTCAACACAATTCCGCGACCATGGGAACGATATCATCGCTCGTGCGTACGTACGGACTACCGTCTCCACGACGCGATGAGAATCATTCTCAATGATTAACCATTCATGAATGATTATAAAGTATATATAATAAGTTCTAATGAAATATATGACATAATAATGATACTGGAATTATTTATATTTATATGTATGTCATCTACTTAATTCCATTCAATTCAATAAGGAAACGAAAACAGTGTTCATGCGTACGTACCGACTACCGTCTCCATGAACAGTGTATTTCTGTCCATTTACTGATTTATTATATATGTATATTCTGAATATATATATATATAAATCATGTTTTATATTCTGGAATTAAGTAATCATGATCTAAGTAATCATATGAATAATTACAAGTTAAAAACACGAACGACAAATGAGGCGATTTTACCCAAAATGCTACTTTAACATGAATTTACAAAAGAACGGGTAATATAAAGTCATAAGTGGACCATATATGATATAATAACAATGAATATGATTCTGGAATAAGTCAATAACATGATTTAAATCATTATACAGGAGGTTCGGACACTTACAAAGCAAGTCGGACTTAAGGTAAGGGATAAATTTTCAATCTCATTTTTATCCGAGATTGCTTATATGTAAGTATTTATTGGGGTTACGTTTATCATCAATGACCATGATTTCTAAAAATGATTTCATAAAATGTTTACCATTATTCCATGTATTTTTAAAGTCATTTTTACCCTTTATTAATTTTTTACCACATTGTATGAATGAAATCTTTCGTTTAGTTACCATATAAGGTACTTTTTGACTTTTCCGAAAAAAGTACGAGAAGAATGTTTTTTTAACTTATACGGCATGAATGGATTTTTAAAACATTATTTCCAAGAAGATTCCTTTACAAGTTTTAATGTTTATTTTTAATCAACATTTTTTAGTTTAGAATTGTACGACATGTTAAGAAAGGAAATGTTTTTTTGAAGCAGAAAGGATATTTTCCTCAAGAATGGAGTTCAAATGTATTATCAAAATTAATTTCCATCTAAGATAATATAGGGTTCTGTTTCTATACCTATTATTACATGGATTTGATTATGTTGTGATGAAAATATTTTTATGAATTCCTTTATCTTATATGAATTGTTTTATGATGTCATGTTGTTTAAGAATCCCATTTTTACTACTTGGGTTATGAAATGATGTATGATTTATGATTTTGTGGCACAAATAAGAATGGTATCATTATGAGATGGGTGGGACCTATATCTCCTTCCAATGCATTGGGTATAGATTTTATAACTCATGAGATAGATATGGCTGGAACGGTAGGTTATACCGGTTTAGTGAATCAGGACTGGAACGAGGGAGACTCGATTCAGAAAGGGACTTTGTCCACTAAGATAGTCTTGAAAATGAGTCTTGACTAACAAGAAATGATTATCTATGATTATGTGTGTATGCCACAAAGTTTCATGTTTTATGTTATGATTATTGGGATTACTTTTCACTTCTATGATTTATCCCATGTTATGATATTATGAGCTCTTTTGCAGGTTACGATTTCGAAAAGCTATGTTCTTATGTATATGATGTGATTGATATTTCTTTTGTTTACCCTTACTGAGCATTTGAGCTTACCCTTTTATGTTTTCTTTTCCCCAGTATATAAAGAAAGGTTTTAGATATAAAAAAGGGAATATCTTTATTGGAGATGTTAAAGATCTTTCACCAGGTTTAGAAGATTATATTCCGAGTTTCCAAAGACACTAAACTATTACGATCCTTGTGTGTGTGTTTTTGTTATTTACTAAGTATTCCGAAAAAGTAATGTAATGTCAATGTACATCAAGCTTCGGGTCTCTATAATATATATATATATAATGAAATTATAATATAATTAATGGGCATAGTATGATGTCAGATGGAGAAGGGTTCTCCCAAGATAACACCTTGAGGGAACCATTATCGTCTCATTATTAGTTTCAAATTTACATAATGAACACACTCCATTGTATGTATTATCATCCAATTATTAACTTTTTTTGTATAGAATTTTCACTAAATAACTGCTTATAATACCGCACACCAACTCCTTAATAAAGGTAAAATATTACATGATGTGAATGTTATGCCCCAGGTAGTATATGGAGGCACAAAGGTGGATCTCCCACTATGTTGTTATTTGGAATAACACAAATAAAATAGGAAAAATTTAGAATTAATGCGACAAATACTAGGTTTAAACATTGAATTTCTCCCCAATGAACTAAATTAGGTTATATATTCTTCATCATAATTACTAAAGATCATAGTGGAGAAGAACAAGGTAGAAACAAAAATAATAATAAAAACAATATAATGAGAGGAAGAAAAAGACTAATGTATAAAAAAATTCATAATAAAATTTAATTAGAAAATAAAACGTATCCAAAAGGGAAAAAAAGTTTCCAACCACTTAAAATAGATTTAGAGTATATTATTATAGCCAATATGGAGAAATATTTGGTTAAAAATAACTCTCTGAAAGATTTTGTGTTGTAAAAATATTAAATGGACAAATTGGTAAATTTTTTATTCTTTAAATTTCATATCGATTGTCCTAATAATGATCAAAATAAATTTTAGTATAATTTTAAAACATTGGAAAGTGGAATATGTATTTTAATAAAGGAAATTAATATATCTTAGTTCAAAATTTCTATTCAACATATTTAGTTTTATATGCATTTATTACCTTGATTTTGGTATAATCAAGTGGATCCATAGTTTTGAATGTCATTCCATCATATTATATATATCTCCACATATAATTTCATATCCACAGGGCATGAAAATTTTTATATATAAACCCCTTATCAAAATTAGTTAGATCTTGTCATCGATTTCATGCACTGAATATTGAGCTTCTTTTGGGAATCAAATATTTGGATTAAAATGTGGATCCATTTGAATGAAACTAAGAAAAACTTATAAGTAAACCAAAAAAATAATTTTTTTGTATAAATTATTAAATAAATAGTTATTTCTTAAATAATATGTTAATTAAAATTTTTTAAAATAAAAAAATTTCCTATTTGAAAAATTAATAAGAAAATACATCTATAACCCTAAAATATGACTATTTCATATAAAATCACACATAAGTAGGATAAAAATAATGAAATTAAAATTAAAATTATATAAAATATTTTCTCTATCACATTTACCACTTTGGTTGTACATGGAATACACCATTATATTTAGTAGAAAAAAATTGGACCAATAATTTACATTCTATATCATTTTTGTAATAGTTTTTCACTTATACTAGCTCACATGATCCCATTACCATTCCCAAATTTAGTTCCCCTATAAAATTATTACATTTAACTTCCACTGGAATATCAATAATTTTATAGTTAAATTATAAAATGTTTATTTTAATATAAAATTGTTATTAATAAGATGATGAATAGAACATGGATATATTATAATGATCATATCTCAGATGAGTTTCAAAAAAAGGTATTTTTTTAGATTTTAAATTTATAATTGATTTTCATAGAGGTATTATACACTGAACTTCTTATAATTATGTTGTATGACCTATGATTTGTCCATATGAATTTATCCACAATATATAAAAAGTTGAGTATAGATGATGCAACTAATGGAAATAATAATGTTGAGGGGGTGAATGAATGATGCATGATGTAAGGACCCTTATATATTAACAATTTTATAAAATGGAATAATGTTTAATGTTTAACGTGTATGTTTCATGGAAAAATAAATATGAAGTTTATAATAAATCTATAGATTCTATTTTTACTTTCTAGAGGACATACTTCCTAATGATTATGAAATTTCATAAAATCGTTATATTAAATCAATGTTGATATAAAAATAGAGATTTGCTATAAATAAAATTAATGATTTCATGAAATATTTTAAATTATTGTATGTGTAAACCATTTGATCATATAATTGTAATTAATATGTTACATCTAGATATAATCGAAATATAGATAGAAAATGATATCCCATTTTTCACAATTTAATATATAACCTTCTATTATTTTTTATTCTCAAAAGTATTTTATGTCTCATGAAACCCAACAATTATGAGATGAAATGATGCCAATAGAATTGTAGATAATAAAGATTTAGTTCATCATAAAGATGTATTTTCATTGATGAAATTGAATCCATGGTATGTTATTTATTAGTTGAGGCATGTAATGTCAGTTTAGGTATATCATGTGGAGGTTTTGATCCATTAGGCAAGATAATTATTTTAAACAAAATGTAGAAAATTTTCATTCACATTGAAATCATTCCTCAATGTATGTTAATGAAAAATTTATTTAATTTTTTATGAATGCACATTTATGGACCTTCTGGTCTAGAAATGACATATAGGTGTTCATTAATCCTCTAATAAATGATTTGAATCTGCATTAGAATGTTTGATTTTCAACATATGATTCTATTTTTGAAGAAATATTTCATACGATTATTTCAATTATGTGGATGGAAAATGATTTTATCTCTTATTAATTTTTGTTTTGAAGGAGCACAAAAGGAATAATATAATGTCCAATTTCTATAAAAGATACCTGATTTATAAGAAATAAATTCCATTTTAGTTTTAATTTCCTGGGACATTTATGATTCATTATAATGTACTATCTATAAATGTATAATTATAGATGGTTTGATATCATCGGTGAGACCTTGGGGCCAATATACATTTTGTAAGGAACTAATGTTATTAATAAATTGAGTGACGTTTATTTTTCACTTCGGGAAGGTCTAAAAATCTAAAAATAGGAATAATGATTCGATTGAATCCATCTACAATTGGAAGAATAAAAGTATAATATTTCTCATTAATTATTATTCAACGAATTTGTTACATAATTTTTAAATAAAATTTACATTGATAAAAATAAATGTGAAATGTTTCTTTTAATTATTCTAAATTTCATGGGGATAAAAAAATGATATAATACATTGACATAACATAGTGAATTGGGGTATCCTACCAGAACTACATCTTGTTTCTATAAAAAAATGAGTTCACCATGTTATTCTTATGTCATGAACCATTTAGATATAAATAATATTTTTATGTACTAGAGAATCTCAAAGTTGCTAATTGGTATTCAATAAATATATCAAAATGGTTCAATATAATATAGTTGAAATTGAAATCTCTGGAAACTCATGACCTCCACTTCGTTTTTCATGAATTCATTATAAAATAATTATGGGAATTTATATCTAATAATGTATGGGTGATGGTGATTTAATTGTTACATTTATATGTGGATCTATCATCTAAATTAATGTCAATTTCTTTTTTTAAAATAAATCTCATAGGAGGGACTGTTAATTTAGTTTCAGTTCAAGATATTTTTTCATTATATATTTTTCTATGTGTATGTTGTATTTAATTGTCCATATTATAACTAAAATATCCCTTGGGGGAACTGTTGATTTTCATCAAATGTATCCAACCAATATAAATATGTTCACAATGAATTATTTTGTTCATAATAATAATAACATTTATGGATCATTTTTGAATGTTTATGTTGATCATGATTATATCGAATTAATTTCAATTTATTTATGTGATGTGTGAAGAATACCTAAACAAGAAATGAGAGATGAAGAAGAGAATTATGGAAAATTAAATCCCCTTTAAAATAAATTACCCACAAAATGGGAAAAAATGATATAAATAATTGACTAAACATGAAATTTAAGAGTGATATATGGCATATCACACAGTCTTATGTAATCATGATTTGTTCGGTAACTATATTATATAAGTTATTTGAACATGATAATGGTATCTAATTCAATGTAGTTTAACATATATCATAAAATTTTAATATATTTTTATAAAGGTAACATAAATAAATTTTATGTAGGACTCATTTTTCATTGAATATTATAGTGAGGGTGACTTTGAATATCTAATAGATTTTATATTCTAAGAGTATTTGAATGAGAAAACTATGTTCAATAGAGTATGTGATACACGGCGTCAGACCCAAAAACAAATATTATTTAAATATGACCACTTTAATCATTCCATTAAATATGATGGAATTATTAGGATTAACTAATTTATTATTTACATATATACTATATGTAATGATTAATTAATAGTAGTAAGTCAATCAATTTTTGGTAAGCTCTTTTTGTTCTTCAAAATATAATTTTGTCAAAAATGAATTTTATTTTTTATTTTTATAAATATTATTATTATTTTATATATCATTTAGATAATGTTTTAAAAAAAATAGTTTTTATTGAATCAAAAAATAATTAACATATTATGAAATTTTGGTATTTTTTAGAATATATAGTGTATTCGGTGAATTGTGAAAAATATTGTTTTACGTATAATTGTAATTTATTTTTATAAATGAAATAATTAAAAATTAAAAATAATTTTTAATTTGCTTTAGATGTAACATAAGTGTAACATAGATATAAATTATTCAATTAATTATATTTAATCAACTTTATACCATATTTTAATGTAAGTGTATTTTTATGGTTAAAAACACATTTTATAATAAAACTATTATAAAATGCATAAATTCTACAAATTTTAATTAAATAAAGTAAACCAAAATTTTAGGTTATCTAAATGAAAATTTTATATTATATAACTATCATTATGAATGAAAATTCATATAATAATGAATATTTGCTAAAGAGTTAATGTAAAAATATCTTTTACTTTGATGTATTTTTTTAGAAAATGGATTTCTATCTTGTTTGTGAATATTAGAATAAATTAAATTCCTCCACCTCAAAAAATTTATTTTGATTAAATAAATTAAATATTTGGAATAAAAATAATTAATATTTGTCAATAAGGAAAACATAATGTTTTGAAAATATGAATTGTAATTGTATTAAATTTTAATTTTCAAATTATAAATAAAAATTTTAATTAAGTGTAAAATAATTTAAAAATGAATATAATAAAACCTTATTTGTATGAATATTTATATCACATTTTCACTGAAATTATGATCATATTTATTTATTTATTACATTATAAAACTTTATGTAATTAGTAGGATGAAAATTATATTTCGAAACTATAATGAATGTATTTTTAAGTAATATGTAATTTATATTAAGACATTACTTATGATAAATTAATTTATTTTTGAAATAAATTAAATTTTAATAAAATATTATTTTTTAATTTTGTTTTTAAAATTTATAAGATAATATAATTTTAATGATGTCAAATGAAATTTATATAATACTTCAAAAAAATTGTTTTTTCAAACAAACTAAGAATTTATCAATTAATTTATGTTATATTTTAACATTGAAATTTTTAATATTTATAAAATATTTTTTAATAAATTGAACATAGTTTCATAATAATCATTTTAAAAAAATTAAATGGTTTATTTTTCTTAATATTTCGAGATAGATGAATTTTCAAGTAAAAATTAAATACAAAATAAATACACGCTGTGTTTTATGACATCATAATGACCCGTGAATGATGTAATATATACTATAATAGGTATCCATGAAAAAATATATTTATCCCCTATAAACTAATATAATATTAAGGTTATTTTTATATTTTTATAAAACAATTATGAATCTCCCAAAATCAATAATATATTTTTTATGTTTTAAAATCATTACATTAAGGACATGGACCACTTCCACATCACAAAAGGTAATATATTTATAATATATTCCCGTTTATTAATGAAATAATGAAAAAAACATTCTTTTGTAGAACACATGTGAAAACTAGATGGACAGTTTGTAGTTTAGGATATTTTATTATATGCAATCAATAATCAATGTTTGAGAAATAATAATGAATTCATCTCTCATTTCATATATAAACCCATACATAATCCTGTTTATCATCACATAAAATCCTCGGAACACATCCTTAATATGACCTCCCCAATCTTGAGTCAATCCACGGTACCCCAAATCTCTCATGAAGCTCCTCCCAAGCATTTTGAATCACCATATCAAGGTAGGGGACCTCTATTTCTTTTTATCAATTCAAGCATCATCATAATTTTATGAGTTTCTTAATTCATAATGTTTTTAAATGTTCATAAATATCCTTTTTAATTAATATGTGATTTCTGGTTGAAAATATAACCATTTCACTCTCATTATTCACTCCCATTAACCTTTATGTAATCTCGTTAAAATGCAGAAATCAGTAAGAGATATTATCCTTCTTCTATTTATTCAAGTATCATTTTTATTTTATGTATTATATATTTATTGACTAATGTTTATTCCATTTTTTTACATAAAACCCTTAAAATATTTTTTTTCTAAATGATGAGATACCCCTTTCACTCTCTTGAAGCCCTACCCTGACTAATCATATTCCCCCATTATGATACTCAAATTCCATTATGATTTTCTATTCCAAAAAATTGTGAATTGAATACTAATAACTATTTCATATATATTGTGTTAAACTTTTTGAAACTATACTAATTTATTTGTGAAATAAATGCATGTATTCTAAAATCCATGATCATGGAATAGAATATTATTATTAATAAATATATTTACTATGACCTATGTGGCCCAATTAATCTAGAGAATGAAATGAAAGTGACTGGTGCACCCAGAATTATATAGTATACTAATGAATTGGGTAATGTTGTTGTCAAATGAGATGTCGTGCAAGGGATTATTGTGTGAACCTAATCCATCATCATTATTCTTCCACAATGACGTATTTTCAGTTATTATGAACATATTTTTTGATGTAGTGTTTTATGTTGTAGATATATTTTACATATAACCTTTATGTTATATTCCTATATCATTCCCCATTGTTCCTGTTTATTATTCCCACACATTTTTATGACCCATTGATATGACTATTTTCTAAGACATATTAATTTCTAAATGTTATTCAATTTTTACTCCCTTATTGGTATTTCTAACATACCCATTTCTTTTGTATGTCCCCATGTTATCATTATATATTCTATGTACAAAATAAATATTTTTATTCTATTATGTATGTTTCCAATAATGTTAATTTATTCCTTTTTAAAGTATTATGTAATGTACCAAATTCCCAAATGCAATATACTTAAAGATATTTCATTTTGTATTATATATATTCTTATGTAACAAATCATAAATAAAGCAGTAATAAATACTAGGGTTTTAATAGTTGGTATAAAAATAATGTATTTTAATTTTTTGGGTTATTATTAGAAAATAGTAGTGAATAATTAAGGGATTAGAATAAACATAATAAGATATATGTAATTTTCAATAATTGATAGAGTATGTTTTTTTCTAAATGATAAATCCCAATATGCTTACTTCATGGTGAGGTAGCTCTGGCATAGATGTACCTAGTGGTAAAACACAAAAAAACCACATTATTCTAAACTCAATCGAGTAATGGTGAAAGAGAATAGGCCTTTATACACACATGAACTAACACTCCCTTGGGATATGTTATTGTTATTCATAATCTCATTACAAACCATTATTAACGGGAAAATAATGCAAATAAGAACATATTCTTCGAAAAATGAATAAAAAAATTAATTCAACAAATATATAGTTTATAGAAGAAATTTAAATTATATTTTACGCCATTAATGTTAATTGTATTCCATTTTTGTGTGTCACATATTTTAGAATCACTTACAGCTTAGAGAAAATATGTGACTATATTGTGAATTGATTAAATGAGGAAATCATTAATTCCAAGAAATAATTTTACTTTTTGTAAAAATTATATATGATAAAGTAATTCATTAACTCTATAAAAAGAATATTTTAAAAAATATTCATATTATGATCATTTGGGATGAATTGATGGTCTTTTCAACAATAATAGATTTACTGTTTTATAAACATTGAGTTTATCTCAATCACATTCTCTACCACACTCTTTTTATTAATTGGTGTCATCTTTCCCTTCCATATATATTTTTTCAATTTCCACTAATGTTCTCCTAGTCTTAAGCCTTGTTATGTGATGATCTTCATACTTCCCTTTATCTCTTTTCCAAAGGATTTTTTATTAGATGTTTTTCATTGTTGTTTTTAAATAAAGATAATTTTTCATTTTAAAATAGTTTTTATCATTTTTAGGTTAAAATTTTGTGGATTAAATTTATTAAATAGAAAATAAATGAATTTTCAGTGTTTTTAAAAGATAAAACTATGTTCAATAGTGAATGTGATACACCTGACCGAACCCAAAATAACTTTGATTATTTTCGTATACCCATTTTAACCATTCCATTATATTTTGGAGTATTATTATGAGGGAAATATTTATTAAATATATATATATATATCTGTTTGTAACACATATATATATTTATAAATTTATAGTAAATAATCAATCAATTTTTGGTAATGTATTTTCATTATTCAAAACAGGTTTTCTTAAAAATATAATTTTATTATATCTTTTTATGAATATTATATTTATTTTCTAAAAAATTTAAAAAATTTATTTGATAAAAAATATCTAATTTTTATATCTTCAAATAAAAATTAACAAATTTGAAAATTTATGGTTTTTATAAAAAATAAATATTTTTCAGTCGATAGTGAAAATACGGTTGTTATGTAAAATTGTTATTTAATTTGATAAATAAAGTAATTTAATAGAATAAATAATATTTTAATAAGATATTATTGTAACATAATTATTATTTAGTTATATTTAATTCGATTCATTACATTTAAATCATCTTTATACCGAATTATAATCCGTGTTAATTTTTATGAATAAAAAGATATTTTTTCTAATTTTTTTAAAAATATATAATGTTTCTTCATTTTAAATATTTTAAATTAACCCTATTAAGAGGTTATCTATATCAAATATTTATATTATATATCCATAAATATGAATTTAGATCAATATAATGAATATTATTAGTCGTATAGTCAATATAAAATCATCTTTTCCATTAAAATGTATTTCTTAGAAAATGGATTTCCATCTTACTTACTGGTTTTATTTTAAATTAAAATATTCCACCACTGTGAATTTATTTTGAAAAATTATATTCCATATTTGGAATCATAACTATCTATATTATTTAATAGGGAAAAATTAATATTTGGTCAATATGAATAAAAACTATATTAAATATTAAACACCATGATATGCAGAAAATTGGTAAATTAACGGTAAAATAATCTATCTAATACTAGATTGAATGTAACCCTAATAGTATAAATATTTATTATTTATTTTTTTAATTTATAAATGATTATGTAATCAGTTTGATAAAAATTATATTTTTATTTTATAAAACACACATTTCGTTTTTATGTAATATGAAATTTAATCTATGGAATTCATTGTGATAAATTATTTTATTATTGAAATAAAAAATATTTTATTAAAATAATAATATTATTTTTTTTAATTTTGATATTATTATATTTTTCACGATTTCAAATGTAATTTCTATAATGGTTCAAAAAATTTTATTTTTTAAACAAAATTACAACATTTGTCACTAAATGCCACTTGGAATATAAAAGTGAAAATTCATATATTTAGAAATTTATTTTGACAAAACAATATATTATTTTTGGAATCATCACATCAAAATTATCTAATAGTTAATATTTCAAAAAAAATTTGAGATAATTGAATTTTTATGTAAAAAATTAAGCTTGTTATAAATATACGGGGAGCATTATGAAATCATAATGACTCGAATGTAACATCTTGTTACTATTTTTTGGTATTCATAAACCCTCTTCTGTTAAATTATTAATATTGTATATGGGAAAAATTGTTTTATCAGTGAAATAATTTGATAAATGTGTTAGAGGCCTTAAATTCCATTTAACATATTGGAATATTCAATTGAATAATTTCAGAGTTCGACACTGAGTCAGTTTATGATTTTGAGGCCCGTGTGTTCTCAATGAATATTGAATAAAAATATTAAATATAATATTCCAGGTCTGCACTTTTATTTAAAATAACTAAATAACTCTAAAATGGTGCTTCCTAAGAGAAATCTAGGTCCACCGTTAGGTCTGAGATGCAGTGTTTACCGTATATAGGGTATAACATTTTTATGTGTCAGTTGTTTGGATGCCTCAATCTCAAAAATATCCCTTTTTATTTAAATTAATTTTTTGATACTTATTTTAATATTAAATATTTAATATCACTCAAACGGTTCTTTGTATGAGAAATACGAAACCACTATTGGGTATGGAAAGGGGTGTTTACCCTACATAGGGTGTAACATTATCCTGAAAAGGGAGTTTTTTATCCAAGATAATTAATTTAATTCTTTTTATAGTTATATAATTTAATATATTAATTTAAAAGGATAATAACGCAAGTCTTCCTCAACCTTGTTTGCGTCCTCCATTAATACTTCAAGTGGTTTTGGAAAGCTACTTTTTGTTAAATGTTTTGTGTGGAAATTGATAGAAATAAACTCCTAGAATGAATATAAGAACTCAATATTTATATGATTGATTAATTAAGAGTTAAATATGGTGTGCTTTTTTGAAATGGTAAACACAAAACATGTCTATTTGGGGTATATGTAGTGGTTCCCTTCTTTGGAATCACATCATTGAGATAGAGGATTCCCATTCAGTGATCTTTGAGCTGATTCATGATTCTGGTGGAAAAAAATATAGGATTAACATTTATAGATATTATATCATTTTAAAATTTTTTTGTACATTACAAAAATGCATTCCCGAGGACCGTAATCGTTTAGTGTCCCTGGAATCTTGAAAACCCAAAATTCTATCATCATGAATGATATTCAACATCTCCCATAATGATCTACACCTTTATTACATCTACTTAAAAACCATTCATCATAACATGGATAAAGAAAACTTATACAAGGGGTGATATCTGATGCTCTGTGATGCTAAAATATATATACTTGTAATCATAAACATGAACATAGGGGTTTAATAAATACATCGCAACATTAAATGATCATAAACTGTATATCAATGATCATAAAAAAGAGTTATGGGATAAAGCTTGTAAGTTCATAAGAGATGAATCATAAGGAAATAAGCATCATGATACATGAAATCATAGCTAATGAATAAGTCATTGGATTTTATGCATACATATGATAATATAAATATTTTATTCAAGGATACCAACTGAGAACTTTATAACCTAATAGGATTCAGATACAACACATGTACCTACAATGGGCTTGGGATAGAAACCCATGTACCAAATCACATTTAGGCTTTGACTACAACCCATATACCTTCTTATTTTGGGGGCATGGGCTACTACCCATGTACACACATTCATTTAGGCTTCATCTACAACCCTTGAACATTTTTGTTTTTGGGATTAGGCTACAACAAGTATATTAGAGTTGTTTTCAAGATTATTTTACATCCTATATACCCTATTTATTTTCAGGCATGGGCTACATCACATATAACATTTCTTTTTTCAGCCTTTGGCTACAAACCATACACCCTATTTCTTTTTGGGATTTGGATATAAACTGTACACACTCATTCTTTTCAGGCTTAGGCTATAATGGAACAACTGCATTAATTTTGGGCAAAGGAAATAACCCATGTACCCTTTGATTTCCTATAAAATCAATCATTATCCAATGCATCAAATATAAGGCCCTAGCCTTAAACCTTACTTAATCTTGAGTTATTACAAGATTACACATTGAGGATCTTTTCAGGTTTAGAGTTTTAGAGAATTAGATCATGAAACTTGCATTACATTCCACATTTAAACAAAGTGGTTACATAAAAGACAGTATTCATTCTTCCCATCAACGGAAACATATTTAAATTAAAACATGGATTCTTTCTTGACACATCCTTGACACATTCATCACATCATGTACCCTTCCCTTGACCTCGGAAAAACATTTCAAAAACTTGGGATGAGCATAAAAATCTCAGTAAGGGATATAAAAATATTGAAAGGAAACATGAGTTCATATATACATAAGAATGAAATCATACTTTACCCATAAAACATAGGCACTTTAACATACCTCATCAAACCATGAATAAATCATAGAAAAAATAAGACATAAAGGTAACTTGAGGCATTCATAACATTCTTACGTAGGGAGTAACCCTCTTGGTTACGTTTGGAATACCCATCATAGTATATTCCCTAAATCTCTTTGGAGAAACCTTAAAGTTTCACTCCTTCACGTTACCCAATGCATTGGAGAGCTATATCGGGCTCACCCGCACTTAGTTTATCACGGAACCAACCGTTCTTCAAAACAATTCCCAAGAACCATAACATAATCGTATCACATAAAACATGAATAAAGGAAACATAACATTCCCACATTTCAATCACAATATAACATTTTAGGAAATTGAAATAACGAATCCATTCAAAAAGAAACCATTTCCAAAACCATTTAAAACATTTAATAAAGAGATTTTTGAATCAAAGTGTCCCATACCACCTTGAAGCTTTTAACATTTTAAACCATTAATATCCATATAAATAAATCCTTAAAACCATTTTGAAAACATGGATATTAATAAGAACAAATAATTAAAACATTTAAAACGATATTTTGGTTAAAGGGGTTTTACCAAAATTAGAGACACTTGAATACAATAATTGAGGAATAACATTTAGTCAGAACTTTATAATATCATGAGAATAAAAGGATTCATGATATAATACTCCAAAGGACAGTATATACACCATATAAGAGTGAATTTGTGCATAACAACAATGAACCCTCAATAGAAATGTCAAATGTGATGAAATCCCTTATAAAGAAGGTATCCTTAAATTAAGGACAAATCAATCTCAAAATATGTGTGACAAATATAAATACACCCAATATAAGTGGATATTAAGTGTAAAACAATAAAAGGTCATTCACACATATTCAATGGATGACATATTCAATGACTACATGTTGAACCCAAAGAAATCGAAATTGGGTTAAAAAGTTCCCTTGACAGCCTAACAGCATCACATCAAAATGAGTTGATAAGAGATAAAAAGTGTATCTCATCACTTGGACATCAAATAAAGATATATGAGAACATATCCCAACATAACAATATTTAAATTAAAAGACCCAACAAAAGAAGTCTTTTAAAAAAGAGGACGGTGAAAGGTTCCCTTACCGACTTGGGTATCTTTCAAAACATACACCACATGAAAGAAGGACAATAGATCATTGATGTAAATACTCATAAATGAATTTCTATTACACAAAGAGTAGAATAATGGGCAGTACATACACCACTCAATGGAATTTTTGGCAAATGTAGCATAAATCTCATGAGAATAAAAGTGAGATGAAAAATCCCTTACGAAAACTCACCAGCCTAACGGCGCCACTTAAAACTTCCAAAATGGATTGATGAGAGAGAATAGGGTCACTCATCACATGAACATAATAATTACAGTAAATTTAATATAAAAGATCATCCCAATAACAAGAAAGATGAGCTTTAAAAGGAATGACATAAAAGTGTATACTTAAAAAGAAAGAGAAGAGTAAGATCCTTTACCTCGGGTCCGACTTGACTCGATCGTTCTTTAATCTCCTGAATAATAAACTTGAGTTAATTTCTAATTCCTTAAGAATCCTTTTTCAAGTTCATTAATACTTTTATACCACTTATTACCATGTCACAAACATTATGTAATCATTCATGTTAATAATATTTGTTTTGCCCATATTTGGTTCTTAAGTCGAAAGTTGTCTTCTTACAATTACATGTTGTTCGTGTGGCCAAATGTTTATTATATCCAGAATTGTATTCATTATGTAGATATCATATATGTCATATATATCCAGTACATGCATGCATTTATAACATTACATAATCATTTATAGGTAAGAAATGAAATGCACCGTTCATGGAGACGGTAAGCCGTACGTACGCATGAACGCTACTTTCATTTCTATTTCGTATTTTATATAATGGGATAATAATGATATAAAGGTATATTATAATTCCAGTATAATATCATATATAATATCTTATTTCCATCCTTTATACATCTCACATATGGTATTTAACGAATCAAATCACTTTGAGGGGGCGGTAGTCCGCACTTCCTTAAATGAAGATATCGCGTATACCCATAATGGAAGCCATAAAGGTAAGACAAAAATGAAAAATACAGAAGCATAAATAAAAGATAAACATATCATATATCATATATAAAAATAGTTACATCATAATGGCCACCTTTGAAGGTGTTAAATGAGTATTGAACAATCATCGTTTCGGGAGGCAGAATTTCACCATCCACGGAAACCGTATGTTCTTTAACCATTTTATGTAGTTGTGTGAGAGTGTAGCTCGAATAAATCTTATAACAAAATCCTATTATATTGAAGATACTGGTGTTGTTACAAAAGAAGTAAATAAAAAGAGTTTAGGGGGTTGGAGAAGCAAAATAAAACAAATGAACATGAGAGAATGAATTACCTTTAAAAGTGTAACTCCTTTTGATTTAAGCCTAAAGGCTTCCTATGAAAAGATTATGCCCAAAGGGAGTCCTCTAGGATGAGGAGAGGGATGTGGAGAGAGTAAATGGGCATGGGTTGTCCGAGCCAAAGGCTTGAGGAGTGTGTTAAATGAGGTAGAGGTGGGGGCCTTTTATAAGAGGAGAGGAGGGGTACTTTTGGAAAGTAAAGAAATATTACTTTATTTGAAAATGTGTTTCGGTTTTAAAAGGTCCCACATTGATATAATTCGTGGATAAGGTGATAAGTCTTTGAAATCCACTCATCCAATAAGTTTTGGACATGTTTAGTTCATAGATTTTACATTATATTTCCATTTTATTTAAATCGTCAAATAATGATATCATCGCTGCATCATTATTATGTCATAAATAATTTTATTTATTTAATGTCTAAAAATTATAAAAAAAATACTATGATGTAGGAAATCTTTTTATCTTTCCAATGAATATTTATAGTCAAAAAGATGACTTGTATAACCAAACTTAAAAATTGTTTTGGTAAAACATATCATGTTTGTGTCAATTTTACTTTTACATTAAATAAAATGTTATTTATGTCATTTCAAAACCAAAGTGGATCCATGGGGTCCCCAAGTTGACCCATGGCTTTTCTTGGTCGGCCAAGACACAACCAATAAGGTTGGTACATGTTTCTAGGTCATTTCATATCATTAAATCATTATTTATACCTTAAACTACACTAATTACCACTAATCGCGATTAAAAACTTAATAAGTTACTATTCACCAAAAAAATATTTTAATCTCATTGAACCACATTTTACTTCTTAATGACAACCATGTATGTCGGATTTTCAAAATTCAACACACATTAGTGGTAAAATTTCATTTAACTGAAAAATCAGTTTGCTTGATTACCATTTAGTGGTTTCACTATTCATCAAAAATTGAAGTTTTTCAGAAAATTACAAAAAATTCACCCTAAGCTATATTTGATATTCTGAATTAAAAAATGAAGTACTTATTACAAAATTCAAAACATATAAGTCACATTAATTAATTTAATAATTAATTCCCGCTGTCATGACAAATAGCGTGTTTTATGAAACAATAAGTATCAAAAGATTGACATTAGTTTAAGTCTGATTTCAAAGTGAAATTTATTCCAACGACCACTATTGGATTTAATGGTAAAAATATTTTCTAATTTCACTTTAAAACCAATTCAAAATATAATCTAATCATATAAATAAATTAGATTTAAAAGTGGTTTTGAATTAAAATACAACATTTTACACTATTCATTAAAAAAATGAACTTTATCAGAAAGATACCAAAAATTTACACAAAGTAAATTTTGATGTCCCGATTCTTAATAAGAGTTTTATTTGGTCCAAAAGAATGTATAAGAGTGATCAAAACTATATTTAATGACAGTTCTCCATCAAAAGGTGATAAGTGAACCTTTAGTGAAAACTAGGGCATATACGCCTAAAATTGAATTCTTTCTGTATTTTAAGCCATTATCTTTTATTGGATAAATGTAAAAACATTTAAAAACATATATAATCATATATTAGTTATTTCTATCCATTCCCGCCATTACAACGGCTACATGTTAACTACCATTTAAAATAATATTATTTTATTATTAGAGTGCAATGTAAGATTCCCAAGAAACTCGTTGTTGTGTGCCATCGAGCATAGCGTCCCCTTTAAAGTTATTTAAATATTTTATTCACAAATATGGATAAATATAAAATTTAATATTCTTTATTTACCTGGGGTGTTACATCCTTCCCTCCTTTTGGGAATTGCGTCCTCGCAATTTTAAAATTGTGCTTGGAAACATCCTTGAAAGTCCCACATCGGAACAAAAGTCGGTAAAACAAACACTTTAAAATAAAGAGAGATATGTACAAAGGTCACCGAGTTAACCCATACTAGGATTCCAAGTATGAAAATATGGACATGGAGGAAAAAACAAAGGGTCATGTTCTGATGGAGAGTGATAGAAAAAATGTTTAGGAGAAAGTTAACCATGAGAAAATCACAAACATGTGATGGGTTAAACGGTATTCGATTCCCCAGTAGGAAAAGTTAATAGACAACATTTTTGTTTTAAGTTACTTTTTATTGAGGAATTTATTCATAAGGAAACATAATCACTTATCATATTGACTTTCAAATTTTATTATATTCCTTACACAAAGTCATATTTTTTTCCAAAAGACGAGTATTTAGGAAGACTTGTTCACATTAAGAGTACTATAATCAACTTCTAGAGAATCACCTAATCCAAAAAATAGAACTATATACTTCCCATGTCTTTAGACTTTAACCAAATCCAAAACCAGAAAGGCTAGTACAAGATCAGATAATCCAGAAAAGGATAACCCTTTATAAAAAGAAAATCTATTCTTAATCTCCAAAATTTGTCCAACAAAACCCAAAGTTCAACGAGGACCATTCTATAATCAATTTGTCCATAAAATTCTTCAAAGTAAACCAAACTAAGATTGAAACTGAAATATTTGAAGGATTTAGTCACATAGTCTTCCATGTTAAATCGGAACATTTATCTCCAAACAACATCAGTTGCTCCTAAAGTCTCGTTTTGAAAAGTAATTAACCTAATCACATATCTTCCATGATAGGTTAATCATTTTCAAAATAACCCAAAATCAACATACTCTTAATTCATAAAATCATATAACTAGAATGAATCAGTCAAACTAACCAGGGACTTCACGTAGTCCAGTGGTAGGCGATAAATACCAGTCGCACATTGGTTGTGGGTTCGATTCCCGCAGCTTTGTCCGACGCGATGGGATGTCACACGGTCTGCGTGTTGTCCTTTTTCCAAAACTATATAATTCTTAAAACATTCCCCAAAATGAGATAAAATCTTCAAGAATAATCATAACATATTTTAACCTCAGTTTTATCTCATTCCTTTCATTTTCCATCATATCATAGAGTAACCCATAATTACCTAAAAAGTAAGGATTATATAAACCCTAATGGTTACCTTAATAATTATTACCTGAATTTCCACATCGAATTGGCCATCTCGTACATGATGCATTAGAGAACTCACCAAGGTTTAAGTGGTTGATCATGACTCCTTGATAGTTGGTTTAGAACAACTATGAGATTCCTCATTGAATCCCCCATCTCATCCAGTATCTTAATCAGAGAACCACCACAGTTTCCTTCAAACACATTGTCACTTTGGTGCCTGCTATATCCAGCCATTTACTAAAACCAAAAAGGTCAGTGTGAGTATATCAACAAAACCATCATGTAATAATGAGGAAGGTAAACACTAAGATATACTTACTCATTCACTTTACCTAAAACTAGGACTCTTTCTGAAATCCTAACCATTATGGTAATGTCACTTAAGCTTAAAGAATACACTAACCTCTAAAGTTATCTAAACCGACCTCTGATACCAACTATAAGGCCCTAGCCTTAAACCTTACTTAATCTTGAGTTATTACAAGATTACACATTGAGGATCTTTTCAGGTTTAGAGTTTTAGAGAATTAGATCATGAAACTTGCATTACATTCCACATTTAAACAAAGTGGTTACAAAAAAGACAGTATTCATTCTTCCCATCAACGGAAACATATTTAAATTAAAACATGGATTCTTTCTTGACACATCCTTGACACATTCATCACATCATGTACCCTTCCCTTGACCTGGGAAAAACATTTCAAAAACTTGGGATGAGCATAAAAATCTCAGTAAGGGATATAAAAATATTGAAAGGAAACATGAGTTCATATATACATAAGAATGAAATCATACTTTACCCATAAAACATAGGCACTTTAACATACCTCATCAAACCATGAATAAATCATAGAAAAAATAAGACATAAAGGTAACTTGAGTCATTCATAACATTCTTACGTAGGGAGTAACCCTCTTGGTTACGTTTGGAATACCCATCACAGTATATTCCCTAAATCTCTTCGGAGAAACCTTAACGTTTAACTCCTTCGTGTTACCCAATGCATTGGAGAGCTATATCGGGCTCACCCGCCATTAGTTTATCACGGAACCACCCGTTCTTCATAACAATGCCCAAGAACCACAACATAATCGTATCACATAAAACATGAATAAAGGAAACATAACATTCCCACATTTCAATCACAATATAACATTTTAGGAAATTGAAATAACGAATCCATTCAAAAAGAAACCATTTCCAAAACCATTTAAAACATTTAATAAAGAGATTTTTGAATCAAAGTGTCCCATACCACCTTGAAGCTTTTAACATTTTAAACCATTAATATCCATATAAATAAATCCTAAAAACCATTTTGAAAACATGGATATTAATAAGATCAAATAATTAAAACATTTAAAACGATATTTTGGTTAAAGGGGTTTTACCAAAATTAGAGACACTTGAATACAATAATTGAGGAATAACATTTAGTCAGAACTTTATAATATCATGAGAATAAAAGGATTCATGATATAATACTCCAAAGGACAGTATATACACCATATAAGAGTGAATTGGTGCATAACAACAATGAACCCTCAATAGAAATGTCAAATGTGATGAAATCCCTTATAAAGAAGTTATCCTTAAATTAAGGACAAATCAATCTCAAAATATGTGTGACAAATATGAATACACCCAATATAAGTGGATATTAAGTGTAAAAAAATAAAAGGTCATTCATACATATTCAATGGATGACATATTCAATGACTACATGTTGAACCCAAAGAAATCGAAATTGGGTTAAAGAGTTCCCTTGACAGCCTAACGACATCACATCAAAATGAGTTGATAAGAGATAGAAAGTGTATCTCATCACTTGGACATCAAATAAGGATATATGAGAACATATCCCAACATAACAATTTTTAAATTAAAAGACCCAACAAAAGAAGTCTTTTAAAAAAGAGGAGGGTGAAAGGTTCCCTTACCGACTTGGGTATCTTTCAAAACATACACCCCATGAAATAAAGACAATATATCATTGATGTAAATACTCATAAATGAATTTATGTTACACAAAGAGTAGAATAATGGGCAGTACATACACCACTCAATGGAATTTGTGGCAAATGTAGCATTAATCTCATGAGAATAAAAGTGAGATGAAAAATCCCTTACGAAAACTCAGCAGCCTAACGACGCCACTTAAAACTTCCAAAATGGATTGATGAGAGAGAATAGGGTCTCTCATCACATGAACATAAAAATTACAGTAAATTTAATATAAAAAATCATCCCAATAACAAGAAAGATGAGCTTTAAAAGGAATGACATAAAAGTGTATACTTAAAAAGAAAGAGAGGAGTAAGATCCCTTACCTCGGGTCCGACTTGACTCGATCGTTCTTTAGTCTCCTGAATAATAAACATGAGTTAATTTCTAATTCCTTAAGAATACTTTTTCAAGTTCATTATTACCTTTATACCACTTATTACCATGTCACAAACATTATGTAATCATTCAAGTTAATAATATTTGTTTTGCCGATATTTGGTTCTTAAGTCGAAAGTGGTCTTCTTACAATTACATGTTGTTCGTGTGGCCAAATTTTTATTATATCCAGAATTGTATTCATTATGTAGATATCATATATTTCATATATATCCAGTACATGCATGCATTTATAACATTACATAATCATTTAGAGGTAAGAAATGAAATGCACCGTTCATGGAGACGGTAAGCCGTACGTACGCATGAACGCTACTTTCATTTCTATTTCGTATTTTATATAATGGGATAATAATGATATAAATGTATATTATAATTCCAGTATAATATCATATATAATATCTTATTTCCATCCTTTATACATCTCAAATATGGTATTTAACGAATCAAATCACTTTGAGGGGTGGTAGTCCGCACTTCCTTAAATAAAGATATCGCGTATTCCCATAATGGAAGCCATAAAGGTAAGACAAAAATGAAAAATACAGAAGCATAAATAAAACATAAACATATCATATATCATATATAAAAATAGTGACATCATAATGGCCACCTTTGAAGGTGTTAAATGAGTATTGAATAATCATCGTTTCGGGAGGCAGAATTTCACCATCCACGGAAACCGTATGTTCTTTAACCATTTGATGTAGTTGTGTGAGAGTGTAGCTCGAATAAATCTTATAACAACATCCTAGTATATTGAAGATACTGGTGTTGTTACAAAATAAGTAAATAAAAAGAGTTTAGGGGGTTGGAGAAGCAAAATAAAACAAATGAACATGAGAGAATGAATTACCTTTAAAAGTGTAACTCTTTTTGATTTAAGCCTAAAGGCTTACTTTGAAAGGATTCTTCCCAAAGGGAGTCCTCTAGGATGAGTATAAGGATGTGGAGAGAGTAAATGGGCAGGGGTTGGCCGATCCAAAGGCTTGAGGAGTGTGTTAAATGAGGTAGAGGTGGGGGCCTTTTATAAGAGGAGAGGATGGGTACTTTTGGAAAGTAAAGAAATATTACATTATTTGAAAACGTGTTTCGGTTTTAAAAGGTCCCACATTGATATAATTCGTGGATAATTTGATAAGGCTTAGAAATCCACTCATCCAATAAGTTTTGGACATGTTTAGTTCATAGATTTTACATTATCTTTCCATTTTATTTAAATCGTCAAATAATGATATCATCGCTGCATCAATATTATGTCATAAATAATTTAATTTATTTAATGTCTAAAAATTATAAAAAAATACTATGATGTAGGAATGCTTTTTATCTTTCCAATGAATATTTATAATCAAAAAGATGACTTTTATAAACCAACTTAAAAATTGTTTTAGTAAAACATATCATGTTTGTGTCAATTTTACTTTTACATTAAATAAAATGTTATTTATGTCATTTCCCAACCAAAGTGGATCCATGGGGTCCCCAAGTTGACCCATGGCTTGTCTCGGTCGGCCATGACACAACCAATAAGTTTGGGACATGTGTCTAGGTCATTTCATATCATTAAATCATTATTTATACCTTAAACTACACTAATTACCACTAATCGCGATTAAAAACTCAATAAGTTACTATTCACCAAAAAATTATTTTAATCTCATTGAACCACATTTTAATTCTTAATGACAACCATGTATGTCGGATTTTCAAAATTCAACACACATTAGTGGTAAAATTTCATTTAACTGAAAAATCAGTTTGCTTGATTACCACTTAGTGGTTTCACTATTAATCAAAAATTGAAGTTTTTCAGAAAATTACCAAAAATTCACCCTAAGCCATATTTGATATTCTGAATTCAAAAATGAAGTCCTTTTTAAAAAATTCAAAACATATAAGTCACATTAATTAATTTAATAATTAATTCCCGCTGTCATGACAAATAGCGTGTTTTATGAAACAATAAGTATCAAAAGATTGACACTAGTTTAAGTCTGATTTCAAAGTGAAATTTATTCCAACGACCACTATTGTATTTAATGGTAAAAATATTTTCTAATTTCACTTTAAAACCAATTCAAAATATAATCTAATCATATAAATAAATTAGATTTAATAGTGGTTTTGAATTAAAATACAACATTTTACACTATTCATTAAAAAAATGAACTTTATCAGTAAGATACCAAAAATTTACACAAAGTAAATTTTGATGTCCCGATTCTTAATAAGAGTTTTATTTGGTCCAAAAGAATGTATAAGAGTGATAAAAACTATATTTAATGACGGTTCGCTATCAAAAGGTGATAAGTGAACCTTTAGTGAAAACAAGGGCATATACGCCTAAAATTGAATTCTTTCAGTATTTTAAGCCATTATCTTTTATTGGATAAATGTAAAAACATTTAAAAACATATATAATCATATATTAGTTATTTCTATCCATTCCCGCCATTACAACGGCTACATGTTAACTACCATTTAAAATAATATTATTTTATTATTAGAGTGCAACGTAAGATTCCCAAGAAACTCATTGTTGCGTGCCATCGAGCATAGCGTCCCCTTTAAAGTTATTTAAATATTTTATTCACAAATATGGATAAATATAAAATTTCATATTCTTTATTTACCTGGGGTGTTACATCAAAATTAGAGATAGGTCACACCCATCTCATTTTAAAATCATCCACACCTATGAGACAACAAAACATTCATCATTATATTCATCATAAAAAGGAACTAGTCTTATAAAAATCAAATCACAACCAATAAAATGAATTGGGAATCATTAAAATTTTCACAAATCATATTATATTTAACAAATATATGTTTTAATATAATTTAATTGAAGAATAACCCATAATTGAGAAAGGGATTTCCAAAACATATAATATGCGAAAGAGAAATGGGTTTCATAAAGACCATGACATTAGGAAAAACCAATTCAGAGAAAAAATATGAATGGAACCATCTAATAATTTCTCAAAAGGCCCTGAATGACATAAAAAGATATCATCTTAGATTGAAAATAGTTTTGAAATATCCATAAAGAAGTTTTCTTTTGGAAAATATAATTTATTCTCCGAAAATGGGTTTTTAATATAGAAAAACATTTAAAAATAATAATAATAGAAAATACCCTGAAAACTTATTCATAAGGCGTGAAAAAATTTTAAAGATATTTTCCTTGAAAATTAATTTTAAAGAAAATTTCTTAATGATTATCCTTTTAAATGTGAAATGGAATATTCAAAGGAATGATGATGAGTAAATTCATACAAGTAATATGAGGTAAAATGAACATTCCTTTTTCACAATAAAAAGGATATAAGGAATTCCTTATTTGTAAAGTAACAAGAATATTACACTGAAGATTGTGGTAAATGAAAAAATTGTAAAAATTTCATTTAAGGCATATAGGATAGTTGTACAATATTTTTGGAATCCCTTTTTAGAAAAAAAATATTTTTGAATGAAGGGATGATAAAGTGATGATTTCTAAAATACACATTCTTAACTCTCTTTTGGATCAAATATTATAAAATTGGTAAAAATACATGATTATATTATGGAAACCAATAAGATAATAAATTTTACTAATTTAAATGATATATGAATCATAATATTTCATAAAATTATTCATTAACAAAATTAATCTATAAAAGCGATCAGATTGACTCAATAAACTCTTATAACATGGAAACTATGTATCATAATGACCATAAGAAATGAAATGAATTTAATCTTAAAATAACTTTAAAATATTTAAATTCATGATATAAAATATAAAATTGAATTATATACATCTCAAATAAATTTTTTAGGTGCATAATAGAACGTGCGTCTCAATGTAAGAAAATTGATACAAAACTATTTTATCGATTTTGTATCTTTGGAAACCTAAACCCCAAGAGAGAATAATAATAAAATGGTAATCATAATAACCATAAATATATTTATAATATATATAGAATACAATCATTTTCAGTACGTACACCACAAAAAATGAAATTATGGATAACAAACACGTATCTCACCGATATTAAAAGTGAGATGAAATCCCCTTACCTTTTATCTTCACTCTTCTCGTAATCGTTCGAAACACCTATTTAATAAATATAAATTTATTATACATTTCTTAAAATAATATATTATTATATCTAATACCATTAATGGTTTTATTATTACCATGTATTACTCGCTTGTTAATGATCCTAGGTTAATTTTTTTGCTTCAGTTAGTTTTTTCTTTATTCTTTACATGTGTCTTAATTTGTTATGTCATTGGTCCTTATACTTATATCACAATTAAAGAATGTAAATAATGGAATAAATAAATATCATATCCTATATATTTTTATTATAATAATTTATAATATAATCATGTAAAAATTGGAATGCACCATTAATTGAGACGGTAAGTTGTACGCATGAATTAACGTAGTCTCTGTTTTCATTATCGTATTAAAAGAAAGTTTGTAAATGAAATGTGACTATAAAAATATGTATATTTATATCATTATTAATGTACAATTATTATATATTTTATATCATATAAGTTCATTAAACTGATTCTTAATACAATCCATGTTGTGAGTGAATAAATAAAATCGCATTGAGGGGACGATAGTCCACACATCCTCAATGATATTATCGTATTAACACCAAATGAAATGTATAGAGATGTTTGATGTAAATGGAATATAGAGTATAATATACCCTATAAATAAAATATATTAAATTTACAAATAGGTTTTCCATAATAAAATCTACCATGATTGGTGGTAAATGAAAAATGAACAATCATAGTTTCTTGAGTTAGTAATGTGCCATACACAGAAACAATATGTTCAATGTCGATTAGTTAGAGGTGTATGTATGTTGAGAACAAAAAGTTATCATAAATAAATCCTATTGTATTTATGATACTTTTTTGTTTTCAAACATGATTGTAACAATGTTATTGTTGAGGTTGATGAAGAAAAATAAATGAAAGGATATCGAGAGAAGATGTTACCTCTTAATCGGTAACTCCATTTGGTTTGTGCCAAAAGGATTCCGTAATAGTGTTTATACCAAAATAGAGGCTTAAATGTAGAATGGAGCATTTTTGTAATGTTTATTGTGTTGGGTTTTTTCATACATAAGCGGTTTGAGAGGTCTTAGGAATGGGTTGAGGTGCTGTCCTTTTATAAAGGAGGATGAGAGACACTCTTATAAATATTGGATTAGAGGATTCAACCATCATTTTCCATGTTGAAAGTTGAACCAATAATAAACAATGTTATTTAAAATTGATTATATGTTTGAAATATATACATAAAATAGGTTTTGTAAAAGTTTATAAGTGTTTTTGGGTTTTAAATGCAAGGTTTTGTACATTATTAACATAATTTTTCTTTTAACTGATGTTATTAAATTTATTCACGTTCACTAATATTTTTGGTAAAAAAAATTTGACCATATTATAAATTATAAATTATTCTGATCCAAAATATCAGATCCATTGTTCTAAATTATAACTACAGAAGACAAAGAAACTAGTTTTAAATTAATCACGCTGACGGGGTGATACAACATGTTTTTAAAGTAAAAATGATCCATGGTTCGCTAATTTTTATATCCAATTTCAATGAGAAGTTGGTTAGAATGAAATAAATTGGATTAATTGATAAAAATATCATATAAGTAATATATTATGAAAATAATAAATTTATAATTTATAATTATAAATAAATTAACTGAGAAAATAGCTTTGAATAAAAATCAAGTATTTTTAATTATACATTATAAGAGTATAAAATATATAAAATACAAAATATTTATCCTAAAATAATTTTCACAGTTAGATTACATATTAAAATTTAATTTTGAAATATTAAATATATAAAATTCTAAAAACTGTATTTAATAATTATTGCACAATAAAATGCAGTAAAATATCTATATAAATAATGTTTTTTCTATATAAAACTGGGTTAGTTTTATCTAATGACTATAGAATCTATAGGATGAATTTAAAATATATTTTATTGAATATATTACTTATTAATTAAATTAATATAACATACAAATTTAAACTAGATTAATTTATCCAGTTACAATATCATTGTGGCTATAACAATATTATTATTGTATTTTCAATTGGTATTCATATTAATTTATAATTTATTATTATCCAATTAATTCATCTTGTATTTGTGTAAATGATACATTTAAATAATTTAGTTAATACTATTCATATCATTCAACTTAATAGCTATGTTAAATCTTATTATAAATTTTTTTAATAATATATTACAGTTAGGTAAAACTCAGTCTTCTATTAAACACAATACTTCGAGTAAGGTCAATTTTGCATGTAATGTATGCTAAACATATTTTTTCCATCTCACTTACATGAAGTTTTTATTTTCACCATACACCAAGATGGTTCCATGATAAAGAAAAAATTGAATTAGTGAAAATATATTTTCAGTTTTGGTGAAGTTAAAAATATCAAAAGATTTAATTAATTTGAAAAAAAATCAAAAAATCATGGGGTGTCACATTATACATCCCTTCAAATGAATTAATCCCCTAAAATTAATCTGTTTAATCAATGTTTCAATACATGAAAGTTTCATTTATTAAAACCCACATCATAAAATTAGTAACTAAAAATTCCAATAAAAGGGAAATTTGGAACTATGACGGTTACCCAAAGTAACATAAAATATATTTCTACATGAGAGAACATATGTGGAAAGTGAAAACATAGACATAGAAGAAATATCATACCATCATGATATGATGGAAGGTTATAGAGAACAGTGATAGTAAAATGTTAACAACCACAATGACATAAATCTAAAATTACCTAATAGAGCTTATTATTCATCAAATACAAAGGCATAAGAATTTTTTTTGGATTCAAGATCCTTTGTCCTAATGTTTAATAATTTTCATTAAATGATTTATTGAAAATTTCACCCTTTAATTTTTTATCAACTTCACCTCTTTCTAAAAAAATTTATGTTGACTATTTCGTTACTGATGTTCTAATAGATCAGGAGACCCCTAATATTATATCCCATTTTACATTAGTTAACATCAACACAAGGTATTTTGATTAGGATATCTGATATAAATCCCTATATGGGGAGGTAAAACATTAATATTACTAACTTCATATAATGTTTAAATTTAACATTCTATAAATGGTTAACCATACAATCATTTCAAATGATCGAAATTCAATGATTTGGAAAACATTTCTGGAAATCAGCTTAACATTGATCCACTATATATCGCAATGAAGCTCATGGTTGTAACAATACAAACATGTGAATAACATCATCATATATTGTTTTAAAACATGGTAACAACATTGAATTAAAAAAATTAGTTTTGGAAAACATGAATGATTCCTTTTTAAAAAGTGTAATATATCTATTATGTAAATACAATAACATTGTAAACATTATCAATGACAGTGTAATGAAACTATCAACATGACCTCACTTAGTTCGAAGTTAATTAGTATTTTCCAATTTACTTATTCATATACCATGTATCTTAAACGATACCCCATTATCTTGACTAAAATAAAAAATTAATTGTTACCTTCCCTTAGCCAAAATTTCACGTTTTATGATATCACCTTCATAGTCCATCGAGACCATTCATCATATTCATGTAAATACATAAAAACAATAACTGAACAATCCATACACAATTCACCATTCCAAATTCTAGAATCAAAACACATAAATAATTCAATCATTCATTTTTTATTATTTGGAATGGAATATGTCCTTACTTGGTTTAGAAGTAAATTCTTATCTTGGGGAATTGATTTGGGAAATTTCCATGTTCTCCATGGTAATTTCACTGAACTCCATGATAATTCATTACCCTATGGCAATTTGTTCCACAAAAATAAAACCTTACCTCCATTTGAGGTATTCCACAAGGTTCTTCATCCATTATTATTCACATGTAGTAAGTCGAGTGTCCTTTCCCCTATGATCCTTAACATAATATTGAGTAAATATCTTTTTTGACCGATTAGGAATACCATCGTAGCTGAAATTGGTAATCATATACCATGATATATGATTCAAAATAATTAAAATATCTTTTCACCACTGATAATCCCATTTTAATTCCCATCAAAAAATCGTCCATCACATTCAAAATTAAGCCAGTACCATCTGGTTCCTTCCATTGACTAAAATGATAAACATATTGAAAAAATTACACAACATAGAATAAAACCTTATTTTCATGAAAATAATTACTTATTGGGTAGCTAAATCATTCCACCTTCCTTATATGACACCTTAGGATTACCCTTGGCGATTCATATACAACTTATATCTAAATAATTCATAATGGTCCATAAAGAGTATATGAATTCTTAAAGTATATCCCCAGGGTGTGTCAAACCAGGTGTGTAGTAAGGCCCGTTTTCATGTACCATATTACCCAGAATGAAGTCCATAACCTCTTTTCAAAGTTGTTACCCCTAGTTATATATATGCTAGATCCACATAAACATATATTATTTGGACTGGGATGTATTTAATAGACACCACTCACTTTATCCTTTAACAAAATTCCATGGCATTTTCTTAAATTTTTACTCATCGTAAAACATATCCATAGGGGCATCCCAAGCCTTATATATAGAAATATACCTTTAAATCTCACTAAAGTTTTCTCATTATAGTTTCTAATGGTTGACTAAGCCTTTATCTTAATAAAAACTATAGAAACCCAGTCTTGGAATAATGGATATTACATCATTTTTTATGAATATTTAGTAAATTTTAAAAATAGATTCTTGATGATCATAATAGTTTAGTGTATTTGGATACATGGAATCAAAATATTCTATCTCTACGAGAGATATTAAACACATCCCATAATGAATTACAACTTTAGTACATCTACATATAAATCATTCTTCTTAGCCTAGATAAAGGAAACATAATAATGGGGTGAGATCAGATGCTCAATAAGGGTAAACAAGACAGACATGTAATCATTAAAATGAAAATATGGGCGTGATAATGCGATCTAACATTACAAGATCATACCATTCATATCAAAAATCATAAACATGAGTTATAGGATAAATCATGGTTGTTAATAAGACATGAATAATAAGAAAATATATTTCATGATCCATGAAATCATAACTAAGGAACAAGAAAAAATATTTTTGGAATACATATAAGATTATAATCATTTCTGTCATGTATATCTACCGTGACCCTTATAACATGATAGAATTTGGAAATAATCAATGTACCAATGTTAGGTAGGGGGTAGCAACTCGTGCACCAACATTCATTTATTTTTTGGCTACAAACCATGTACCTTCTTGTTTTTGGGAATCCAAAACAACCTGTGTACCCTCGTTCATTTTAGGCTTGGTCTAAAACCCAAGAACCTTTTTTTTCAAGCTTAGGATACAACTCGTATACCATCATTCATTTTAGACATGGGATATAACCCTTATACCAACTTTCTTTATGAAGATGGGCTACTACCCATATACCCTATTTCTTTTTGTGATTATTTTACAACCCATATACCCTTTATTATTTTGTTTCGGGCTATAACCCAAAGACCAACATTACATTCTTGCATGGTCTATAACCCATACACCGTCATTATTTTCAGGTTAGGGATACAACCTGTAAACCCTTTGAGCTCATATAAATCTTATCATTACCCAATTAATTATAGGGAGATATAGGTCCCACACATCTAATAGTAAAATCATTCACACATGTGTCGTAAGATAATAAAGCATTCATCATATCATGACCCATAAAAATGCATAGGTCTTGTAAACATAAAATGATAACCCATAAAATGAAATGGGTATTATTAATATTTTATCACATAATAACCTTTGTTAAATGGATAGGTTTCATAATCATCTCATCCAAGCATAACCTGTTAATGTGAAAATTCTTTCATTAACATATAACACGTGAAAGAGTAACAGGTTTCATAAAGACCATGAAATTAATCATAACCCATTAATTGAAATGATATGAATGGAACCTTTAAAAAATTTCCTAATTTTTAATGATTTAAATCAATTTATATTATAATATATGGAAAATATTATTGAAATATGTTTCAAAAATACTTTTGGAGGATAATATGATAATTTCTTTGAAAAATTATTTTTAATACATAAAATAATTTAAAATATTCCTAATAAAAATACTTTTAAATATAATAAAGAAGAACTGAAATCAATTTGAATACCATTTTAATTGAATAGTAATTTTAAAAAATTTTATTATCGATTATACAATTAATAGTGCAAAAGAATCTTCCACGGAATGGTGGTGGGTAAATCCTTACATGTCGTACAAGTTAAAAAGAACAAAAATTTTCATGGAAAAAAGGTTTGAATGAATTCATTTTAAAAAAAGTGAAAAAATGATTCGCTTGAATATATTTTTAAATCGAAAAAATGGTAAAAAGGTATTTTATAGCATATAGGATAATGGTATAATATTCATGGAAAACCTTTTTAGAGAAAATTTATTTCTGAATGATGAGTGGGTAATGTTGGGATTTCTCAAAAACAATTTATTAACAATATCCTCTAATGAAGAGTAGAAAAATGGTACCAATACATGATAATATCATGGATAAACATAGGTTAATAAATTTCATTAATGTCCTTGGGATATAGATCACACGATTTTATCAAATGAAACATAGAAATATACAATCTCAAAAAACGATGAGATTATCTCAATGAACGCATATATCATCGGATCATACACATCATTAAAAAAATAAATTACATGAAGCATAAAATATAATTAAATGACTGATATTCATTATATAAAATGTTAAATGGATGCATATACACTTCGAATAAAGAGTTTAGGTGCGTAAAAGAACAAGAGTCATAAAGAATGCAATTTGAGACAAAACTATTTTAACAATTTTGAGACTTTTGGAACGTAATCCCCATGAATTAAGGATCAAAAAATTTACATGAAAATACCTCTAAATATAATACAATCATGTGTAGAACATACACCATCCAAAAATAAAAGATTGTAAAACATAACTTGTATCTCACAAAAATTAAATGTTCGATGAAATACCCTTACCATGTGTCTACACTCTCATCATACTCCTTAAAATCACCTATAAAATAAATAATAATTTATTATAAATATTTTAGAGGTTCATATTATTATATCTAATAACATATGTCATTTGATTATGACCTAATATTACCATGTTGTTAACTATCGTATGTTAAGGTTTCACTTATGGTAATATTTTCTTTGATATTCGCATGTGTCTTAATTTGTTATATCATTGATCCTTACACATATATCATTATTAATGAATTCAAATAATAGAACAATTATCATTTATATCTATTATTTGTTTATTATAATAATTTATATCATAAAGAAGTAAAAAATGGAATACATTGTTCATGGAGACGGTAAGCTATATGTAAACAAAAACATTGTTTCTGTTTTTATTTTCCTATTGAAAGATAGAATTTAAATGAAGTTTGAATATATATATGTATCTTTAATACAGTACCATTATTAATTTTATATATATTATAGTTACATTAAACCTATTTTTAAAACAAGCTATGTCGTGTGTGAAAAAATCACAGAACTTTGAGGGGGCGATGGTCCACACTTCTTCAAATGAGATTATCATATTAACACCAAATAGAATGTAAAGATATGTGTGTTTAAGAAGTAATAAAGAAGAATAAATGAATTATAAGTAAAATATAATAAATATATTAACATTATTTCCATCATAATGGCATTCATGATTGATGGTAAATGAAAAATGAACAATGATCGTTTCCTGAGACAATAATTTTCCCTTCACAGAAACAATGTGTTTGATATCAATTAGATGGTGGTGTACATAACTGTATTTAAAAATAATATAATTACATAATCCTAGTATATATATTATATTCGTGTTGAAAAAAATTAATTTAATAAAGATAGAAGAGGAAATTAAAAAAGAAAAAAAGGAAATGAGCGTTAGAGAATATATTTCCTCTTAATCTGGAATCTCCTTTTAGTTTGAACCAAAATGATTCCATGAGAGGATTTATTCCCAAATAGAGGCTTCATGTGCTATTTTAGTATTTTTTTGAAAGTGTTTTGGTTTAGAAGTGGCCAAAACTAAAATTTTTGAGAGGTGTGAGGAAGGGGTAGAGGTGGTGGCCTTTTATAGTGGAGGAGGGGTGGCACTCTTGTAAATATTTTAAGAGATAATTACATGAATGTTATTCATGTTGAATGTGGACCCAATAATGTACCAAGATTTATAATATTCATTCTAGGGTAGAACTATGTACAACCAATGGTTTTTTACAAGTTTCAAGGTCATTTAGGGACTTGAATTTAAGGTTTTTTACTTTATTACCTAATTTTCTATTAAACTATGTAATTAGTATTAATCAACATCCCAAATAATTTTTGTCAAAAACTATTTTTTAGTTATGATAAATTATAAATTATTCTTATTCTATATATGGAATTAATTTTTCAAAATTCTAATCATCGAAGTGCCAGAAATTAATTTAATATTATTCCCGATGATGGGATGACATTGCGGGGTTTTAATGTAAAAATAATGAAAATTTATTTATGTTTTTATATCCAATTTAAATATAAAATTCTATACAATGATAAATATTGGGATAATTGATAAACTTACTATATAACTAAACTATTAAACATATTAAAATTATAATTTATGATTATAAATAAATTATATGAAAATGTAGTTTTGAATTAAAATCTAGTATTTTTATTTCTTCACTATAAGATAAAACCTTAAATAAAAATAAAGATAAATTACCTTAATCAAAATTTTATTATTCACTTAAAAAGTGGAAGATTATTTTGAAATATTAAATCTATAAAATTTCTAAAAATTGGATTTAAATATGGTTCTCCATTAACAGACGATAAAACTAACTTTATAAAAAATATGTTTTTGTTAAATAAAAGTGGGTATGTTTTTATTTTATATCTATATAATTTATGGGAATAGTATAAAAATATTTTAATGAATATAAAAAATATATATTAAAGTAATATCTCTTACCCGTTGTAATTAATTTAATTTATTTGGTTAAAATATATTTGTGAAGATAAAAATATTTTCATTTATATTCAATCAGTTTTCATATCCATTTCTAATTAATTAGTAATCTTTGAGTTTATATAGTATTTGTGTGAAACACATATTTTCAAAAATTATTTAATACTCTTCATATCCATAAAAATAATTTATTGGTTATATCATATTATAATAATATTTTTAAAAATATATTATATTTAGGTAACACTCAGTCTTGCATTTTATGAAAGCCATTTAGGAAGGTAAATTTTTCTTATAATGTAAGATAACATTGTTGTTCCATGTAATATATTCCATGTTAGTGTTTAAGTTATCATACACCAACCCGGTTCCATATGAATGGAATTTTTGACTTAGTGAAAAGCGATTTATAGCGTTGCGTGAAGTGAAAAATATCCAAAGAATAAATTAATTTGAAAATTCAATTCACAAAAATGAAGGTGTTACTGGATTGATAGAAAATCTTCATCTCCATCCCTTTTCCATATACAACACCCTTCCATTTCTAGGATTTCTCTCTTTTGCTATTCATTTATTATATTAATAATGATAATAATAATATGAATATAGATTTATCAAATGATAAATTTTATATTAGTTATCAATTGTTTTATATATGTGAATATGTATATATATATAATCACTATGCAATAAATTTAAATCGAATATCAATATATACGTATATATATATATATATAATCACTTGTCTTAATAGGTTTAATCATTTAAATATTAAATAAATATCAAAAGTACAATATATAAATATATTTATATGGATATATGCATATGTATATATATGGATATATATATATTTATAGATAATCACAGAAAAGGATAATTTTATTAAATAAAATTATCAATGTGTAATATTATAATTTTAAATAATTTTCATGTGATAATTAATATAAAATTTGTAACCAAAATTTAAAAAATATTAACATGTAAGATAGAATTATTATAATATAATTATTCTTTTTATTAAATTGATAATTAAAAAGTAAAAATGTAAAATTTTCATGTAATAATTTATAAGATATTATTACAATATATATTGAGTGGATAATTAATTATCAAAATATAATAATAAATGGATAATTTAATGAGAAATTATCAAAAGGGAGGAACTATCATTGTATGTGATATTTCATTTCCTTTTGAAATAAAATACCTTGTATTGGTTTTAGGAAAAATTTACAAACTTCTGACATTGGTGTGTTGATACATATGATAATAAGGTCGCGTGTAGGTGTATAGAACCACACTGGGTTGTTTATCATTATTGCATACATTGATGAACTTGAGGTAGGTTGTTCCATCCCGATTAGCCATGTTTGTTATCCTTGTATTTCTTTATTTATTTTACAAGTTGATTTAAATTAAATTTCTTAAAAATTGTTCATATTGATTTAATAACACCCAATTCTTGTGTATTGAGATATTTGAAATGGTATGTCCATGAGAATTTTGAATTCCCATAATTCCCATGAATTGGGGAGTGTTGTGGAAATTGGGTGATTTAAATTGTAAATGTGTTAGATGCTATATCAATAAAATTGTTGAATTCAATTATGGAAATGTATTGTGAAATTGATTTAATTGGTTTTTAATGAATTAAAATTTTTTAAAAATGGGCTAAAATGTTTTTATAGAAACTCAGTTGTTTTATCATGTCAAAGAGGCATGTTTTTTATTAAAAATATTTGGTTTTAAAAGTATAAATGGAATTGAAATCGAAGAATGGTACATAATTTTTTTTATGTAGTCTAAAAATAAATTCCATATCATTTATTGTGTAGGATAACAAGAAATACTTATTTAGTTGCTGAGTTATTTGGACACATACTATGCTATTATAACTTTATTAAACATATATGTAGTAGGTCATATCCTTTGGGCGATGGTGACGAGTCCCCTCTAACAAGTGTCTATAAGAAGTACATGTACAAATATTGTCATGGTCAAATAAAGAGGATGGAGTCTAATAGGAATAAATAATATCATTTCTATTTGGTAGATGACCATGTCGTTCACTTATTTATTTAAATATGATATTTAAATGTATTCCAATGTTGATAAACCACTTTACCTGACTTTCAAAATTTATATAAACTATTTTTTAAATTTTTTTATTTAAGTCATTATTGTAGAAATATTCAATCACATGTATATTAAAGCATGTTCTTAATGTAATTTCCACCATTTGACCAACTTATCATGATTTGTTCAAATATTTATTTCAAATTTAAAACCTGTTTATCATTAAAAATTGAAATAAATAATTTGGTTAATCTATTATTGGAATCTATTATGGAATACATGTGGAGACCCTACTAGGCCTTTTAGCTCTTACCCTACTTGTGCCTTCAGGTTCTTGTAGATTTTCTTATTCCAGTTTCGAGCAAGGGGAAATGATCACATAGAGGTTAGTATAGTTGTTAAACTTTGGACTTCATGAGTTGGGTCCATAAGGACTTCAAATGTTTTCCATCTATTTTATTACTTGGGTTGTAGTACATTGGGTTTAATTATGCCATATTTTTTTCATGGAAATTACTCCACTTCGGTTTCTTTTTTTAATCATAATGCCTTGTTTCTTTTCTATTACAGTTGTACTAGAAAAATCATTCTCACTTACATTTTTGGTGATTCCATGGGATATTCGCTAACCAGTGGGGATCAGGAATTCCCTTTCAGGCTATGATAGAGATGTCTTAGTTATTAGGATACCTAGGTACCTAGGCTGGTTCAGGATAGAAAATGATGTAGTAAATACTGTAATGAGTATCCATGAACAATTATACGTTTCCACTTCAATATAATATAATATTAAATTTATTTTTCTAATTTTATTAATCTTTTATAAATCCTACAAAAACATATAAAATATTTCAATGTTTTAAAAACATTTCAGTATGGAAATGTCTAACTTCAACATCAGAAAGGGTAGTTTTTAATAATTTCATCCGTTTTCTAAATAATATAATTAAACATCCCCCATTGGAATGAAATATGTGAAGAAACCATGTATAGGATTTCGTTTTTTCCTATTTTATTATATAGATTCCAAAACCTATGATTGGGAAATAATAATGAATTCCACACTAATTTCATATATTAACCCACCCAAGCCCCGATTTCACTTCACTAAAAAACCATGGAGCATATAATTACTCTTCTATCCCATATCTTATGTTTTCAATGGTTCCCACTATATCTCATGAATCTCCTCCCAAGAATTTGTAATCACCCTCTCAATGTAAGAGACCTCTCCCTTTTATTTCCAATTCAAGCATATTATTTATTTTATGCCTTTTGATTCCAATTAATTGTTTTGGGATATCTTCTTCCATATCCCCTTATTTACCATGTGATTCAGGTATGAATATACACCCCTTTAACACTTATTAATATTTCTGATTAACCATTATGTAGATTAGTTACTGTGGTAAAATTTAGTAAGAGATCCTATGATTCTGTTGTTTATTCAAGTATCTTTATTATTTTTTGTCGATTATCTTCATTTTCTAATTTTGGGATATGTTATTACATATCCCCAAACTTTATAATTTAGGTCTAAATGATGAGTGTCCCCTTTTACTCTCATTATGACCTCCCATGAACATTTATACACCTTCGTTATTCTACTGAAATTTCATCATGATTTTCTATTCCAAACAATTATGTATTGCATAATTTTACCAAAATTATATCTAATGTGATAACCATTATTCACTAATAATTATTTATTGGGATTATAAATGTATTTATTACACACTCATTAATAATTTAATAAAATAACATGATTAATGAATCCATGTTGTATGATCTATGTGGAACATATAAGGATGATAATTAAATGAAAGTGATGGTTGTACACAGAATTATATATAGATTAAATGCACTGTGTAATTTTTTAGCCTCATGATACATCATCAAGGGGATTAGTGTTAGGACCACTTTGGGTGTAATGTTGTATTTTCTATCAACATTTCTCAGTGAAGATCAAAATGAAGAAGGATACGAAGGGAGTTATTTGATAAAGTGATCAGGAAGTATCTCACTCTTCAAAGATACCATGAAATAGCCCACTTGAAGTGAAAAGCCTTATTGCAGTTGGGATAATGTGGATATTTGAAGAATTAATAATCATTATAAAAATATGATAAGATGATTCTAGTAATACTCATTCTTGATTGTAAATAATGAAGTTGTTGGATGACAGAGAAGTTGTAGTACATTCTCTAGATAATAGGAACATGGATGATTATGGAGATTTAGAAGAATGGGGTCATATGTTTGAGATTAAAATAAGTGTTGATGTTCACACTCCTCAAGCTATTATACACATCACAACATTTATGAAATTCACCATAAATCATACAAAATGATCTGTCTCCTCAATAGGGTCCCAATTCCATAAACAGATCGTCAATCAGACGTGAGATTTGCAGGAAACTGGTGTTTATATAAATAGGGAGCCTGTTACATAGAATGATATGGGTTCAAGGCATGAGGTACATGGAACAATATGTGGTTAAGACTTGAGGTATGCAGAATGGTATCAAAAACAGTTCACAGTGCAGCAAGCGGTGAAGGTGCGCAGTACACGATAAAGGCAAGGGGTACTCAGAATGCTATCGAAACGGATTGAAACAATGGTATGTGGTGAGGCATGTGGTACATGGAATAGTGTATAGAACTAAAAACTATTCGAAATGATAATATGTGTTTAAGGCGTGTAGTACGTGAAATAATGATGAAAATGGTTTATAGTGACGGTATATGGGGAAGAGTTGCATTATGCAGACTAACAGCCATATGGTACATGGATGGTTACTAGTATGCGATAACAGTTCATAATTTAGAGGATTGTAGTACGTGGTGGAGGAAAAAAATACACACATGGAGTTCATTTTATAGATTTTCCAACATAAAAAATTTGGGTAAATCAAATTACTGAAATTTTCTAAGATATATGCCTATTTAAGGAGCAGTAATCCCCTTAGTTAATTGGAGAGATTTATGATTATATTTTCTAGAATGAATTCAGTGAAGTATGATGTTGTACATGGAGGAGAATATAGTGCGTAGAGAGAATCATCTGAGTAAGGAAAGCTATTCATGAATGAGAGTTCAGTTCAAGTAGGAAGATATCATGGTATGTGGATGAGAACAAAATTACACAGAGTAGGACTGTACAATGAGGAGTGGGGCAGTATGTGAAAATAGATAGAGAGTACGTGAAAATAGAATAAGTATGTGGAAACAGTTGGAGGATACATGATAATAGAAGTGCTATGTGTAATTAGCTAGATGGTACATGGAAACAACATCATTATTTGGAAACAGCTGGACGGTATGCTATAACAGCAATGGTATGCAAAAACAGCTGGATGGTATGCTAAAACAATATCAGTATGTGAAAACAACTAGATGCTATGTGGACATACTAATTTTACATAGAAATAGCTAGGCATTTTTCATAAAAAACAGTGGTTTGTAGAAACAATAGAGGTATGCAGAAACAACTAAAAAGTATGCTGAAATAGTAGTAGTATGGCAAACACCCAATGAAGCATGAAAATTAACCAAATCAGTTTGAAAATTTAATTTCCATAACATATCTATGTCGGAGAAGATAAACTACATATGTGGGTGATTATAGGACTTCAAAATATCATCCATTTAAAGGTGATGATGCATTAATTAATGAAAAACCATTGATGTGACATTCATGTCATAAAACTAAGTGAATATTCATCCAATGCATTGATCTAGGGGGATTCAACGAAAGTGATCTGAGGGACTCAATGTTCTATCCCTAAAACCTTGTAAAGGCAGTTCACCTGGCACAGATTGGGTGTGTAAAACCCTTGTAATCAACAACTAGTGAATATTAGTGGAATTTGGTACGATCACCAACCTGTAAGTGTATACTCTTTGGATGTTGACCTTAGTGATGAACCAAGTAATAAGTGATGATTTTTTCATCTTCATGTGAATGTTTTAATTACTTCACATATCAATCATACATGCATTAAAAAGGTTCCTACCAACACGGGTACATGATCTAATGAAGAAGAGAATAATTTGACACCATGATTCACCCCCTCTCATGGTGGTCTAGGGTCTTTCAATTGGTATCAGAGCACAAAGATTTGCGTATGTTTGATACTTTTCAGTAATTCTATTTAAAAGATGAATTGAGTTTTATTTACCGATTCAACAATGAAGAGCTGTCTGGATGAATGTTCTCTTATATCTAAGAAGAAGTATATTTTCAGCAAGACCATGATGAACAAGAAAAATAATGAGAGGAGAGACTTTAAGAATTCCATCTTATCTAATAAAGATGTAGTATATTTATCTCCATGAAATTTAAAATCTGATGATGTTTCATGCCTAGAAATAAAAGAGAAAGGAAATTGTGATGTATGTGTTTGCACCCTTGATCAATATTTATCCTCAGATGAAATTGATATACTACAAAAATAACTTTATGATATCTTCGATGATATAGTCATCGGTATTTGTAAAATATTTCAAAGTATTCCAAAGGAAGTCACCCAACTTAGAAAAGAAGCATGCTCTCTAGAGGAATGATAGGTAAAAAACATCATAATTCTATAATCTCTCTAGATAGATTAAATACTTTAAATAAACATAGAAGAAACATGAAATAAATATATCAAAATGGTTCAATGAAATTTAAGAGTAACCAAGAGTTAGAAAGGATCATGAAGAATAGATCCATATTCATGAATGGAAATTGAAAATTTTCAATGATGTCAAGCTTCTACAATTGGAAGAGATCTCCACAAAGTTCAAGGAAAATGACTCTATGATTTAGAATAAAATGATGTTTTATGATGAAGAAGTTGTTATAATGAAGAAGGCTTGTGAAGAGAAGATGACAATGATTGAAGATAAGAAGGTCACTCAAAATAAGAAATGTCATGAATTTGATGCTCAGTTGAAAAATATTTAGATGAAACATATTAAGACATCAAAAAAGAATGAAATAGTTGATGCTAGTAATCAATGCTCACTGTATTATTCTAAAGATCAAATACCTCCAACATGTGACAATAAGATTATAAAAACTCATGAATATCCATATCAAGAAAATGTTTATATTGCTACTCAATGTTCAGTTGAAGATTATAATATCAAAATACATATTACATGTGATAATAAGATCATGACGTCACTCATTGATCTATCATAAGAGGGTGAGATAGAGAAGATACCATCTATACCAGCTTGTACAATTTATACTAAATATGTTTCTACAAAATGTAAAGGATGGAAGAAAAATTCAAAATAGATATGGATGATGAATATTGTATGGAAGAAACCAACCACCATGGCTTGGGGGGATAGGAAGAAGAATTTGGAAGATGGTTCCCCAGATAGAGCACAACACATTAACAAAAATGCCCACCAGCCTTATAAAAAAGATATCAAGAAGACCATATTTATTTGTCAATGTGGGAGATAAAATAGGGTTTGGCATTGTGCATTGAATTGATAGTACAATCCCATAATTGAAAAATCACAGATAAAGCCAATATCAATGGGAAGAAATCCAGAGAAGAAGAAGCAACATCCACAGGTCCAGAAGCATCTGTTTACCACAAACATGTTTGTAATTGTTGATAACATTAGTGATGTATGAAATGGAAGTGGTCACAAGGTAGGTACATTCTCATATCAACATGTATTCATTATTGATAAGAAAATATGTCCTCTGATACCAGATAATAATAAATATTCTACCTTCAACAAAAACTAGAAGAATATTGTGAACACACATTTCCTTAAGAAGAAATCATATCAAGAAGGTAAGAATGCACTTTATTTTATATCCACCAAATTGGAGGTCAACTCATCCAAAAGAGAAACTATGAGGGATTACACTTAGATGAACCCGTGTGGAAGATCCAAACCTGCTGAAATAGTTCAAAATGATATGTTTCTCATTTGGACAGAAGATTTGAATAGAACAAAGAATCCTGATGATGAAAAGGCCATGTAAGGTAATAAAGAAAGAGGAAAACATACACATAATGAAAATAAAGTACATGAGATAATGAAAACCAAAATAAACACATGTGTTAAATAAGTTCTGTGTGAGATATGTATAAAATCTGGTCACACAGAAAAATGTTTCCAAACCAAAATACTAGAGCAAGAATAAATCCTTAATAATAGTATTAATGTATAACCCATTATGAATATTATGTAGAAGGATAATTCTCCATGAAATGTAGAAGTGAATGTGAATAGTTTCATGCCACTTCCACACTGAACAGAAATTATGTTTAGATATGAAAGCATGGAGATGATAGTAAATGCAGGAACATGGTTGAGAATATCACTTCAACCATGTTGATCATATTGATGAAGTAAAAAGAAACTACCTTATTTCCTTAATCATTGATGTATTCTATTTATGCTCATAATATATGGAAGTGAAGGTTAAGCATGTTCCTAGGGGGAGAACATGAGAAGTTGTGAATGTTTTCAACTCTTCATAGCTATGATGAAGATGTTTCCATCCTTATAATATTCTTTAATTGATATTAAAATATTAAAATGATGAAGTATAATCCTTGATGAAGTTGATTAGGAGTGTTTCCCGTGAGGGGGAGACAAATGAAGAAGCTTCCAAAATTATTATTTCAATAAGAATCGACATCTGCTGGTATTAAATTAAATTACTATGGAAATTTCTTCAAGAACATTTCATTGGAAAAGGTATGTCATGTATAAATCTCTCATCCACGGTTTCTCATGATGATGATCATTTTAAAAAGGGGGTTTAACTGATTTAATTAGTGACATAACAATAATGAAAGATCCCTAAGGCCACTTATCCTTCTAATTGCACTTGAATATTTTCGAACTATTTGAAGAAGTGAGTGTAGGAGTTTCATGTTGATTACACCCTATCACATTCATCTTCATTAGCCTAGAGTGATAGTGGGAAACCCTTGAAGAAAAATTGCATGATCTCTCATCTCATGAAGCATCATGATCTGTGAATAATGGGAAGCCTTGTGGTCTAATTCAAATCCTTTTGTTTTCTACACTAAGCATTGCTCATGTAGACATAAAATGAAATGTTTGATGGAACATTTCTCAATAATGGACTGATACCCATTTCCCTTTAACTTTGTATCTATTGTAAATAAGGGATAGATAAATTTAAATGAATTTTCAAAACTTTAGAGATGAAGAAAAACAAAATGGGACAGAGAATATTCTTGTTTTTATATTGATACATAAATTTGAGGATGAATTTACGGTATTGACACCAAAATAAAAAGGGGGATATTTTTTGGATCACATTGTGTACAAGGTTATAATTTTTGTAAAAAAGTTTCTATGAAGATCAAAATGAAGAAGGAGATAAAGTGATTAATGTTATAAAGTGATCATGCAACATCTCACTATTCAAAGATACCATGTATGAGCCTACATAAAGATACATGCCTAATTTCTTAAGGGATCATGTGGGGATTTAAACATTTAAGAATGATCATACAATGCTGAGAAGATGATGCCGGTAATATTCATTGTCGATAGGAACGACTGATGTTGCTGGATGACATGGAAGTTGTAGTAAATTCCCTAGATAATATGCACATTGATGAGTAGGGTGTTTGCAAAGAATAGGGTCAAAATTTGAGACTAAAAGCAGTATTGAATGTCACTGCTCGTCAAGCTATTCATCACATCACAACAATCATTAATTTCACCACAAATCATACCAATGGATCTGGCTCATCAATCGGGTCTCAAGGATATAAATGGTTCGTCAATCGGACGTGTGCTTTTTCAAGATACATGCGTTTTTAAAAAGGGGTCAGTTATGAATAATGGTACGTGGTAAAGGTATGAAGTACACTTAGTGGTATGTGGTTATGGCATGTGGTATGTGTAATGGTATCAAAAATAGTTCACAATGCGGTAAGTGGTAAAGGTGGGAGGTACATGGTGAAGGCATGTGGTACGTGGAATGTAGTCGAAATGATTTGCAGCAATGATACGCAGTGAGGCATGAGGTATGCGGAATGATGCACTGAACTTAAAATAGTTCATAGACAAGGTATGTGGTGAAGGTGTGCGTTACATAAAATGTTGCTCAAAATTGTTCGCAATGATGGTACGCGGTGATGAGTTGCAGTAAACATACCGAAAACCATACAGTATGTAGATGTTTAATCGTTCACAGTTCAGCAGACTGTAGTACGTGGTGGAGGATAACAATATGCAGATCGAGTTCATTTTAAAAATTCTCCCACATGGAAAATTTTGGTAAATCATATTATTGAAATTAACAGATATATGTGGCTATTTAAGGAGAAGTAATCTCCTTTATTAATTAGGGATGTTGATGATAATTTTTTTAGGAAGAAATTTAGTAATGTACGAAGTTGTACAATGAGGAGGAGTGGAGTAGTATGCAGAAATAGTGAGACGGTACTCCAAAATAGTTGCGGTAAACGGAAACAAATGGTTGATACACTAAAGCATTAGCGGTATGTGGATATAGCATAACGGTATGCAGAAAAAACATCAGTATGCAGAAACGATTGGACGTTATGTGAAAACAGTAATGGTATGCAGAAACAACAGGACGATACATGGAAACAACAACAGTATTGGGAAACAACAGGATGGGTACACAAAAACAGTAGAGGTTGGAAGAAATAGCAAGATGGTATAAAGAAACAACATCATTACATAAAAATAGCAGTGGTACACAGATACAGCTGAATGACACGTAGAAACAGAAACATCACGTGGAAACAACAATAGTAAGCAGAACACCCATAGATGCCTGAAAATTAAACAAATCAGTTTTAAAATTTAATTTCCACAACATATCATTGAAAGAGAAGATAAAAAAATATGTGGGTTATTACGGGACATCAAAAGAGCATCCATTTATAGTTGAGGATGCATGAATTAATGTAAAACATTTGATGCGACCTTCATGTCATTAAACTGAGTGAAGAATCTTCCAACGTAGTGAGCAAGGGGGATTCAGAGGATGTGATCTAAGGGACACAATGTCCTATCCCTAAAACCTTTTAAATGAAGTATTCCTGGCATATAGTGACTGTGCTAAACCCTTATAATCCAATAACAGTAATGATTAGTGGAATTTGGTATGACCATAAACCAGTTGGTGTATGCTCCATGTATATAGCCCTTAGTTGTGAACCATGTAAAAAAGTGATTCTCTATCCTTCGTCATGTGAATGTTATAATTACCGCACATATCCATAATACATGTATTAAAAAATGTTCATACCCATATGGGGACATGATCTAGTAAATAAGAGAAAAATTTAACAGCATGAATCACCCCCATGAGGGTGGTCTAGGGTGCTTCAAATTGGAAGTAAAAATAATAAATTATGAAACTTCTTCCATCATGTTTTCATGGGTGTTATCCATGACCTTTGATTATGGTGAGGTGTCTTAATTTGTTTCAAAATTTTCAAAATTTCCTTTTTGTTAAATTTATATATCACGTAGCATTCGTCATGTTTATGATTCCTACTCCTTTTATGAACCATTGATATTCCTATATCATAACATGTAATAATTTCTTCATGTCATTCCTTATTTACTCCCATAATAGGATTTATAAATCAAACCTTTCTAATATTGGACCCTACGTTATCCCATGCAGTTTTAAGTGTGAAAGAATATTATAATCTAGTAATGGAGGTCTTAAATAATAATGATGTATTCCCTATTTTATGTTTTTATGTAATGTACATCATTCATAGTTACATTATACTTCTTGTTCATATAGGTTTTATTATGTTTAGTCATTGTAGTAAATCTTTGATTAATGTTCAATAATGAGAAGGGTTTATTTAATTTTCCACTTTATTTGAAATTGAATGTATAATATTTAATTTGATAACATATAAAAAATATAAATATTATTTTAATTTTAATTTTTATTTGAGGAATTTTTTTCCAACTGACACTGTCTCGGATGAATCATGAATGTTATAATTCATAGACTTTTTTTTTGGTTTGTGAATTCAATAGAATGGTCATCAATGATTAAAATATTTATAACATTATTAAATAATATGAGGACATTATTTTAATAAAATTGGCATAATTTTTTTCTAGCTCATCAAATGGTAGGCCATAGTATAATTTTTTTTATATAGAGTTGTTGAAATCTTATAATTGGATTATTACTCCAATTTTTGAATCTCTGTGATGATAAGAATTTCATTTTATTCAATGAAGTGAAATAGAAAAAATATTTATCACTACATAGTACTCATTATTGACAATACTCACTTCATGACTACCAGTGAGCCACATATTTTTTCATCAATTTTGAAACATTTATTCAATGTGAACGTTCATCAATGACTGAAATTCATTGTCAATTGTGATTTGATTTAAATAATTTTTTTATTATAGTGGAGATGAAGTTGAAAATGTTAATTCCTATATTATTCATGATAAATATGTTGTGTTTGATAGCTTCTATAGTCTAATAGTCAATGTTGGTTGTGAAACTAAATTAGTGGATGTGAATATATAAGACAAACCTTATGTACTCTTAGTTTATCTGGTTTATCTCAACTTGAGTATTTTAGGTTCATTCTATTGATTTTTATATATCTTTATTTCAAATTTTAAACAATAAATTATTTTAATAAATAGTTTATATTTATATTATAAAATATGAAAACATGTAATTTCATATAGTACCTTCAAAAAAACCCAGCCTAAATTGAATGGAATCAAAATAACATGATGTGATCATTTCCATTGATTTAACACAAAATCACCAATCACAAAATTGAATTAAATTAATTAACACAAAATGATCAAAATACCATTAAGATTTGTACTAAATAACCTAATCCAAAAATAAATGAAATAACATAACCCAAAATAAAGTAATTCACCTAACAAAACATTGATAAATTGATATGATGACCCAACCCAAAATGAATAGATGACCAATTAACAAAACCAAAAATCGAATAACCAAAAAATTGACTAAATTAATTATCCCAAAAAATATCAATTGACATAACCCCAAAACAATCCAAATAACCTAACCCAAATTTAACTGATTAAAATCAAAAAATAATTATGAAATGATCAAATGGCCAAATAAAAATTTCATAACCCTAAAAAATGAATGAAATTAATTAACAGAGGTTAATCGAAAAGACCAAAATCAAAAATAGAATAACGTAAAAATGTATAAGATGAACTAATCCAAACTGAACAAAAACAATACCATAAAATAATGAATCTAATAATCTATATATAATGGAACAAATTATGTAAATAAAAAGAATAACTCTAAAATGAATAAAATGGCCTAACCCAAATCAACATAATTGACATATCCTAAACAAAAACATATTATATAACAAAAAATGAACCAGTTGACATCTAGAAATAATGAACTATTAAAAAAACTAATTGACTGAAAATGAACACATAAACAAAATGATCAAGACAATCCAAATGACCTAATATAATAATAGACTAGCCGTAAATAAAAAAATGATAAAACAAAAAATAGATCCAATAACCTAACACCACGTGAAGCAATTGAATTAACAAGAAAAGTGAAAAAATGATCAAATCAGATAAAATAACATTTCCCCAAAAATAAACTAAATCAAATAACCTAATCTAATCCAAAATAACTAACAAAAAATGACATAGCCCAAAAATGAACCATATTACCCAACACGAAAATTCCTAATCCAAAAAGATCTAAATTACCAAGGCCAGAATGAGATAAATTTAGAAACTAAAAAATGATTAACCCAAAAATGAAGCAAAATTTCAGACCCAATTCAATAAAAATAACCTAAGATAGAATGAATAAAATGATATTACATAATTAATGAATTACATATAATGAAAAACTTCCAAACAAAAAATGGTTCAAATAACGAAACTCATTATTGAAATAAATTCTATAAGGAAAAGTGAGTCAAAGGACATAACAAAAAATGAACCATATTATCTAAATAAACGAACTTATGAAAGCTTTACCAAATAACAAATCCAATTAATTAAAAATACTAAATGAAAAAAATACACCATAAAGTACCACTAAACAGATTAGGACCAAATTGAAAATACAATTAGAAAACCGTATATTACCAATATATAACATGATTATTAGTATGAATTAATTATTTTTTTATATTCCTAATAAATTTATATTTTATTTTATATTGATATAGTTAACTAGTTAATGTAAAATATTTAAGAGACATTTCAGAAGACAAATTCTTAAATCAGTCCCCATGTGAGAGTTATGATAATTCTTATACTTGTTAGACTTTTTAGTATGTTATTTTTAATATATAAATCAATTAGAATACATATAATGTAACATAATTAATCATCTTTAAATTTTAAAGATGTTCTACCAAACCAGGGACAACTATTCCCTGACTTGATAAGTAACAGTTGTGATCGGTATACCAATTAAAGGGGTGACATATAAAATATTCTCAAAGAACCCTTCATACAAATTAAAATCATACACATCTTCAGATATGCCATAAAAAAATGTTATCTTACCATAGTAACCATAGAGGCATATTGTATTTTCAGACAACATATTTTTTCAACTTTATTTTCATATGATAGTCCTCTTCATCTTTTAGTTCCATATCTTTTGGCAGATCACACTAACCATTCGTATTTTTATTTTCTGTTGACTTTGATGCCAGAACCTCTATTACTTCTCCATTATCTCAAGGATTTTATTTATTTTATCCTTCAACATCTTAGTTATAACATTATGATCATCATAACGATATATCTAACCCCCTAGTAACTACACAGGTTAACAGTCCATTAGATTCTAGTGATCCAATTGAGACCACTAATAACAATTTATAAGGTATATGTATACAACCCAGCTAATTTATATACCCATACTTATTTGTTAAACAATATGATAACATGATATTATTTTCCTTTATAGTTACATCTACCATTATTAGAGAGTTTGAAAATACTCACATATATGAAGAGTTGAACAAACAGACCCAGGTGGTGGTTGATTATAATGAAGAAAACAAAATTAATAGAAAAACAATGAGTGAAATTTTGAGTATTAAGGGGAAACTTTCCAAATACTATTACTTCATTATTATGAAACAATTTTAATGGAGAGACAATTACAATTAAATAAATAGTGTTATATGAATAATGATATTGGTAAGAAATTTTATTATATTAAAATTTATATTATTATTATATTGATATAAATTTATAGTTATGTCGTATCTTTACTATTAGTTTGCAGATGGTAATGCTGTGAGGGACATACAAATGATGGAATTAGGTGATCCTCATTTCACATAAATGGTTTGGAGAGCTATATATCATGGCTTTCTCTAATAATTATATGAAGGAACTTCTTTTCATCCACATATGTATAGCCCAACATAGCAGACTATCCATAATCCTGAATAGTTATTGTTCACATTTATTCAATATTTTAGTGGTTAATAGAAGAGGTAATTATCATTGATAGTGTTTTATTAAAACAATAGTAATTAATAAATTTTGGAAGGGATCATTTTGATGCACTGTAAATCAGAAAATTCTTATCATAATTTTTTTATATTAAGGTCTAGGAGTTGGTGATTTTTGGATCAGATTTTGTGTAGGCTATGATAGAGTAGGTTCCACTGATATGTGAGTGAATGAAGGTCTATTTTTATTATTATAATCCCTATGCTAGTGATATGATGAGTACTGTAACACCCGGAGATTTTATGAAAAGTATTCTTTTTAATTAATGTCTTGTGTTGTACGCTACACCAAAAAGAGCTTTCACAACACCCATCCCTGACATGCCTTACATTACACGCAATCACGACCTTCCTCAATAGCTTGCGTCATACGCAATACCGAGTTTCACTAAACAACGATATGCTATTAAAATATTATTAAAACTAGCCGTTATGAATAGTAGTAACCACTTTTTTAAATTTTATAATTTTTATTTTTCAAAATGGACTACATTTTTGGATTTGGAATATCGAAATTAGATTAGGGTGAAATTTTGGTACTTTTCGGATAACATTTATATTCTGATGAATAGTGAAAACTACTAAATTTTAATTAAAAACTACTTTTTTAATAGAAATAATTTATAGTGAAAAATTATTAATTTTAGTGGTTTTAAAGTATATTTACAATATATTTTTATAATTTAATACAATGTTGTTCATTAGATGTAATTTTACATTTAAAACAGACATAAACAAGTGTCCATCTTTTGATAGTGATAATCTTTTAAAAACACACTATTTGTTATGACGACGGGAGTTAATTTTTAAATTAGTTAATGTAACTGATAGGTTTTGAATTTGATAAAATACACATCATTTTTGAATTCATAATATCAAATATATCTTAGGCCTAATTTTTGGTATTTTTCTGGAAACTTTCATTTTTTGATAAATAGTGAAACCACTAAGTGGTAGTTAAAAAAAATGAATTTTTCATAAAACATAATTTTACCGCTTCTTTGAGTGGAATTTAGAAAATCCGAGAGACATGGTTAATATCAAGGTCTAAAATTTGGTTCAATGAGATAAAAATAATTTTTGGTGGATAGTAACTTTTTACTTTTATTTACCATGGTTAAAAGTAAATAGGGTAATTAGAGGTAAAAATTATATTATTATTACCCTAACACATGTCCTAATTCTATTGTATAAGTGTAATTCGATAAAAAGAACCTTAGGAATAAACTATGACCATTTAGGCCCACTTGGACTAGATTAGGACATTTATTATTTATTTATTTAAAGAAGTGTAAAAATAGTTAAAATGAAAGTTTAATAAGTAAATCATTTTTAATATAGGGTTATACATAAGATACATTATACTATAAAAATATTCATTAGAAACCTAATAAGATTTCCTACATAATATTATTTTATTTGTAAATTTTAGAAATTATATAATATAATTTATTTATGACACAACGATGATGCAGTAATTATCTTATTAATAAAATATTGACATAATTGATGTTATAAATACACAAATAATTGTAATAGGAGACATTATATGAATTCCACTAATTTTACAAGTTAATATGACATTTTAGTATTGATTTAATTAACTTGTTTCGAACTAAAAATTCTGTTATGATTTTCACAATAATCAATTACTAAATAATGTCAAAATTGACATAAAATAGTTTTTAAAACAAATATTATATTATTAATTTTTTTTATTCCTAAAAATCTAATTTTCAGCCAAATGACTTATATAAGGTTATATATATTAATAATAAACAACTTGGGGTTCTTTTGACTTGTTATAGTATGTTTATTAACCTTATAGTGTAAGAACACAAGAAGACACGGTAAAAGTAAAATTATTTAACTTAATGTTAAAACTAAATGATAAGGTTAAAATAGGAACCTAAACTTTTCTAAATTCTATTGGATGAGATGATTTCGTCCCATCCACACATTAGCTTCTAACTAACTCAATTTGGAGCTATTTAAAACCAAATATGACTTTATAATAAAATAATATTTTTAGTTTTCCAAATGTGCCCCTCTCCTCCCTTATAAAATAGAACCTCTTCCATCTCTTCCTCACACCACTTTGAGCCATAAAGCTCGGCCAACCCCTGCCAAATTATCTTCTCCACTTCCCTAGAAACATCCTAAAGGTCCTGTTCTTCTTCAAAGACCAATTTTAGTTCCCTGAGAGGAGGACTTAAAGAGGCGCTTCAAAGAAGAGGTAATGTCCGTTACCGATTCTTTCAACTTTATTTCTTCTTCCACTTCTTCTTCTTAGGTTGTTTCATTATGAATTAATAACATCAGTATCACTCATATACTGATATGTTATTATAATTATGAAACAACCGTATTTCACCATCTACCCATCCTACGGAAAATGAAATCACGGTGGGTGCATACGTATGGAATACCGTCTCCACGCCGTGGTGTAATTTATTTTCCACCACCACCTTACTTGGATGGGTATAATGGTTTAAATAATAACTATATATGATTATTGTAAAGTGATATTGATTCTTTAATATTATACATACACTTTAATACAATTCCATGATCTTGGGAATGATATCATCGCTCGTGTGTACGTACGGATTACCGTCTCCATGACACGATGAGATTCACTCTCCATGATAACCATTCATGAATGATTATAAAGTATATATAATGAATAATAATTAAATATATGACATAATAATGATACTGGATATATGTATATATATATATATGTATGTCATTTACTTAATTTCATTCAATTCAAAAGGGAAATGAAAACTGTGTTCATGCATACGTATGGCCTACCGTCTCCATGAACGCTGTATTTCATTTCTTTTATCGATCTATAATATATATGTATATAATGAATATATATAATATATAAACAATGTTTTAAATTATATAATTATTTAAATAAGGATATAATTAATAATATCAAGAATGACAAGTTGAAACACATACGATAAATAAAATGATTTTACCCAAAACACGGCTTTAACATGGAATTTACAAAATAACGGGTACTATAAAGTCATAAGTGAAACATATATGATATCATAACAATGAATATGATTATTTAATAAGTCAATTATATTATTTAAATCATTATACAGGAGGTTGGGATACGTACGAAGCATATCGTACCTAAGGTAAGGGAAAAATTTTCAATCACATTTTTATCCAAGGTTTCTTAGACGTAAGTATTTACTGGGGTTATTATTATCATCCTAGACCATGTTTCCTAAAAATGGATTCATATATGTTTATTGTACTTTTTACCCATTTTCACTTTTACCCCATGGTATGGAACGAATCATTCTTTTATTTACCCTACAAGGTTCTTTTTGACTTTTCTGAGAAATGTACGAGAAGAATGTTTTTAACATATATGGCATGAAACAATTTTTATGGTTTTATAAAGCCTTATTTTCATGAAGCTTCCTCCAAAAGATTTCATGACAATTTTCAACAAAATATTTTTTCTTTTAAAATTGCATGACATTTTCTGAAAAGAAATTGATTTTGAAGAAGAAAAGATATTTTCCTCAAGAATTCATTTCAAATGTTTTATCAAAACCATTTTCCATCTAAGATGACATTATTTAATATGTGTATGTTTAAAGTTTAATGTATCTATGATTTAAATGGTTTAAAATTTCTTATGATGAAATGCCCATTTGTTTTATATGGATTATGAGAAAATGGGATGATGTTTATGAAACCCATTTTATTCTTTGGGTTATGTTGAATGTTTTAAGTTTATTTAATGGAACAAGTAAGAATGATTTCACTATGAGATGGGTGGGACCTATATCTCCCTCGAATACATTGGGTAAATATTTTATATACAATGAGATAGACATTGATGGAACGGTAAGTTAATCCGGTTCAGTGTTACAGGACTGAAAGAGGGGTGAACTCAATTCAGAAAGGGACTTTGTCCACTAAGATGGTCTTGGTAACAATGCCTTGGCTACTATGGAAATCATGAAATGTGTTGAATGGTTTCCACAATTACATGTTTTATTCCAATGCTATTTTATCATTCTTAATGTTTCTTTATGATCTATGCCTTATGTACTTCCTTGTTTTATGTCATTTGCTCAAGATTTTGATGTTTAAACATTATTTTCATGTTTTTAAGTTCAAAGGTATATAGTATGTTTTATTTTATCCATGACTACCCTTACTGATCATTTGAGCTCACCATTTTTATGTTTTCTTTTCCACAGAATATAAAGAAATGTTTTAGGTAAGAAAAAAAGGGGGAAGATATTTATGGGAGATGTTGAAGATCTTTCACCACGATTAGAAGATTTTATTCTGAGTTTCTAAAGACACTAAACTATTACGGTCCTTGTGTGTCTATTTTTTTATGTATTAATTATTCCATAAAAGTAATGTAATGTCCATGTACGTCAAGCTTCGGGTCTGTACAGTTGGTATCAGAGAAAAGGTTTAGTCCACCTTTGGAAACTAGGATGCGAAAACGTTAGTGAGATCCCTATAGATATTTCTAAGGTATGTCTAGGTATGTCCCTAAGGATAAGTATAAATATAGGATATAGTCCTATAACTATGGTAACAATCATAGAATTTAACCTAAGATGTTAGATATTTAAGGTACTCCCCATTGATTATGTTATTTTCCTTATATGAATTTTGCCTATCACAGTATTCTTTTTGTGCTTTAGTCAATGGAGGGAACCAGAAGGAATTCGTTTAACATTGAATCCAATGAAAAAATTGGTGAATATGAGGAACATAATTGTGTAATGCCTAGAGAAAAAGATATTGTGATTATATCGAATCAGTCATCGCGATATATGATTAACAAGGTGAAATTTAGTGGTTTGCCGAATTCATTAAATAAGAGGATTATAGACTTTTATGCATGTTCGCATGTTGAGGAGCATAAATAAATGAAGATTTAGATTTCTATAGAAGGGAAGAAGAACCTTGAGGAATTCCTCAAATGGAGGTACAAATTTTATCTGTGTGGAGAAAAGGGTCATAGAGTGACAGACTGTTATGGAGTTCAATGTCTTATTTGTGGAGATCATGGGCATTACCCAACTCAATGCCTTGACCTAAAAAGTAACTTCTAAATCAAGGAAGGAATTATTCCAGGACAATAATTTAAGAGGATGGATTATTGTTTTTATGTATTGGTATTCAAGAATAATGTTGTTGAGGTACATTTATGGTGTATTAGAATATGTTTGTATTAGTCTATTGTGGTTTTCAATAATTTTATGGTACCAGTAACAATGAAAAGTGATTCAAATATTTTGGAAAGCAGATGATATGAACATAATGAAGGGATAAGGAGAAAATTAAATGTTTGATAGTATTCATGAGCTCATTACTGATATAAGGAGAATGTTATATCATTGTTTGAGTATATAGAATTTTTGGATTTTGGTATGTGGAAAGAGTTAAATTTTGACAGCATTCATGTATTCTCTAATGTTTAATGGGTATTAATTTTTCAAGAGAATACATGATTAAGTTATTCACATGATTGGAATGTGACCAACAAGATATATGGGGGATAAATGATGGTATTCACATTCTTGGTTTATGACATTTCAATTAATCGTTTTCTTTATACTATGAGCTTGGACCGAAGTATATTAGATAATCGAAAAGATTGGAATGGATTATGTTCGACATAAGTTAGTATTGTTTAAGGATAGAATTTTTGTTCGATATTATTGATGGGATGTTATAGTAATATAGCTTTAGAAAAAGGACAACCTGTAGGATGGGTGATAGTCCATCGCGTTGGACAAGGCTGTGGGAATCGAACCCACAACCGAAGTGCGACTGGCCTTTATCGCATACCACTGGCCTACAGGAAGTCCCTGTTTAGTAAAAACGAGTTTTATTATATTAAGAAGTATGATATATGAATTATAAGTCCATTTTAGGAACCATATATGATTAATCTCTATATAAATGGACTTATTTATTTTTTGATATCTTTTCTACCCTTTTGTTTGAGACAGATGGAAAGACCCATCATTCTATCACATGATCTACTAACAAATCACGAATGACAAATTCAACTTCATTTCATTAAGAGATGAAGTGGAAATTGTTCAAAGCATGAACAATAGTGTGATTGTACAAAAATAAAGTAAGTATTTATTCTAATTCAAATTCATCAACTTTAGGGAAATGATCTTGAAAACAAAAAAAATGTTGTCCTAGTGCCATTATATCTGATGAATTAGATGGTACCCTAGATCATCAGAAATTTATGGCTTTGTGATTGTTGGCTTTTTTATAGACATGTTCTCTACCACTCTCCATCAGAACATGACAGTTAGATTTATCTTCCATATCCATATTATCACCTATGTTCTCCTATGTGGAAACCCAGTGATGAGTTAATTTGGTTAACCATTAAATTTCAGACATTAGTTTTTAAATCCAAGTATTGGTATTCCTTTTTACAATGTGGGTTTCTATTAAAAAACTTTTGAGTAGTAAACCATTTATAACCCCGACGAATTTCGAGGGCGAAATTCATATTAAGGGGGGTAGAATGTAACACCCCGAGATTTTATGAAAAGTATTATTTTTAATTAATGTCTTGTTTTTACGCTACACCATAAGGATCTCGCACAACACACATCCCTGAATTAACCTACATTACACGCAATCATGACCTTTTTCAATAGCTTGCATCGTACGCAATACCGAGTTTCACTAAACAACGATATGCTATTAAAATATAATTAAAACTAGAAGTAATGAATAGTAATAACCACTTTTTGAAATTTTATAAATTTTATTATTCAAAATGGGCTTCATTTTTGTATTCGGAATATCGAAAGTATCTTAGGGTGAAATTTTGGTACTTTTCGGATAACTTTCATATTCTGATGAATAGTGAAAATTACTAAATTTTAATAAAAAAAACTTTTTTAATCGAAACAATTAATAGTGAAAAATTATTAATTTGAGTTATTTTAAAGTATATTTAGAATATATTTTTACAATTTAATTCAATGTTGTTCATTGGATGTAATTTCACATTTAAACCAGACATAAAGAAGTGTCAATCTTTTGATAGTTATTATCTTTTAAAAACAAGCTATTTGTTTTGACGACGGGAATTAATTTTCAAATTAGTTTATGTAACTGATATGTTATGAATTTGATAAAATAGACAACATCTTTTAATTAGTAATATCAAATATAGCTTAGGCCTAATTTTTTATATTATTTTGGAAACTTTCATTTGTTGATAAATAGTGAAACCACTAAGTGGTAGTTTAAAAAACTGAATTTTTCATAAAACTTAATTTTACCGCTTTTGTGACTGGAATTTCGAAAATCTGAGATACATAGTTAATATCAAGGACTAAAATGTGGTTCAATGAGATGAAAATAATTTTTGGTGAATAGTAACTTTTTAACTTTTATTTACCACGGTTAAAAGTAAATAGGGTAATTAAGGGTAAAAATGATATTATTATTACCCTAACAAATGTACTAATTCTATTGGATAAGTGTAATTAGACAAAAAAAACCTTAGGAATAAAATATGACCATTTAGGCCCACATGGATAAGATTAGGACATTTATTATTAATTTATTTAAAGAAGTGTTAAAATAGTTAAAATCAAAGTTTAATAAGTAAATCATTTTTAATATAAGGTTATACATAAGATTAATTGGACTATAAAAATATTCATTAGAAAGATAAAACGATTTCCTGCATAATATTATTTTATTTGTAATTTTTAGACATTAAATAATATAATTTATTTATGACACAATGATGATGGAGTAATTATCTTATTAATGAAATATTTACATAATTGATGTTATAAATACCCAAATAAATGTAATATGAGACTTTTTATGAATTAAACTAATTGTACAGGTTAATATGACATGTTAGTATTGATTTAGTTAACTTGGTTTGAAATAATAAATCTATTATGATTTTCCCAAAAATCAATTATTAATAGTGTCAAAATTGACATAAAATAGTTTTAGAAAAAATATTATATTATTAATTGTTATTTTATGCCTAAAAATCTAATGTTCGGCCAAATGACTTATATAAGGTTATATATATTAATAATAAACAACTTAGGGTTCGTTTGGCTTGTTATTTTAATTTAATTAACCTTATAGTGTAAGAACACAAGAAGACACGGTAAAAGTAAAATTATTTAACTTAATGTTAAAACTAAATGATAAGGATAAAATAGAAACCTAAACTTTTCTAAATTCTATGGGATGAGAGGATTTTGACCCATCCCTACCTTATCTTCGAAATAAATTAATTTTGATCTATTTAAAACCGAATATGACTTTATAATAAAATAATATTTCTAGTTTTCCAAAGGTTCCCCTCTCCTCCCTTATAAAAGGGCACATCTTCCCTCTCTTCCTCACAGCACATTGAGCCTTAAAGCTCGGCCAACCACTACCAAATTTTCTTCTCCACTTCCCTAGAAACATCATAGAGGTCCTGATATTCTTCAAAGACCAATTTTAGTGCCCTAAGAGGAGGACTCAAATAGGCGCTTTAAATAAGAGGTAATATCCGTTACCAATTCTTTCAACTTTATTTTTTCTTCCACTTCTTCTTATTAGGTTGTTTCATTATGAAGTAATAACATCAGTATCACTCATATAATGATATGTTATTATAAGTATTAAACAACCCTATTTCACCATCTATCCATCCTATGGAAAACAAAATCACTGCGCGTGCGTACGTACGGAATACCGTCTCCAGGTCGTGGTGTAATATATTTTCCACCACCACCTTACATGGATGGGTATAATGGTGTACATAATGACTATATATGATTATTTTATAGTGATATTTATTCTGTAATATTATACATACACTTTAATAAAATTCCACGATCTTGAGAATGATATCATCGCTTGTGCGTACGTACGGACTACCGTCTCCACGACGTGATGAGATTCACTCTCCATGTTAAACATTCATGAATGATTATAAAGTATATATAATGAAAAATAATGAAATATAGGACATAATAATGATACTGGATATATATATATATATATGTATGTCATTTACTTAATTCCATTCAATTTAAAAGGGAAACGAAAACAGCGTTCATCCGTATGTACGGCCTACCGGCTTCATGAACTGTGTATTTCATTCCTTTTATCGATCTATAATATATATATGAATATGATGAATATATATTATATATAAATAATGTTTTACATTTTGGAATTATGTAAATCAAGATATAAGTAATAATATCAAGAATGACAAGTCAAAACCCATACGATAAATAAAATGATTTTACCCAAAACGCTGCTTTAACATGGAATTTACAAAAGAAATGGTAATATAAAGTCATTAGTGAAACATATATGATATCATAACAATGAATATGATTCTTTAATATGTCAATGACATTATTTAAATCATTATACAGGAGGGTCGGATACGTACGAAGCATATCAGACCTAAGGTAATGGATAAATTTTCAATCTCATTTTTATCTGAGATTGCTTATACGTAAGTATTTAATGGGGTTATTGTTATCATCCATTTACATGTTTCCTAAAAATGTTTTCATGTATGTTTAAAGTCCTTTTTACCCATTGTCACTTTTACCCCATGGTATGGAAGGAATCTTTCTTTTATTTACCCTACAAGGTACTTTTTGACTTTTCTGACAAAAGTACGAGAAGAATGTTTTTTTATCATATACGGCATGAAAGGATTTTTATGGTTTTATAAAGCCTTATTTTCATGAAGATTCCTCAAAAATATTTCATGACTATTTTCAACAAAATATTCTTCTTTTAAAACTGCATGATGTTTTGTGAAAATAAATTGATTTTGAAGAAGAAAGTATATTTTCCTCAAGAATTCATTTCAAATGTTTTATCAAAACCATTTTCTATCTAAGATGACATTATTTAATATGTGTATGTCTCAAGTTTAATGTATCTATGATTTAAATGATTTTACGTTTCTTATGATGAAATGTCCTTTTGTTTTATATGGATTATGAGAAGACGGGATGATGTTTATGAAACCCATTTTATTCATTGGGTTATGATGAATGTTTTAAGTTTATTTTGTGGCACAATTAAGAATGATTTCACTATGAGATGGGTGGGACCTATATCTCCCTCCAATGAATTAGGTAAAAATTTATATCTCATGAGATTGACATGGCTCGAACGTTAAGTTAATCCGGTTCAGTGTTACAGGACTGAAATGAGGAGTGAACTAAATTCAGAAAGGGACTTTTCCACTAGGATGGTCTTGGAAACAATGCCTTGGCTACTATGGAAATAATGACATGTGCTGAATGGTTGCCACAATTACATGTTTTATTCCAATTCTATTTTATCATTATTAATTTTTCTTTATGATCTATGCCTTACGTACTTCCTTGTTTTATGTCATTGCTCAAGCTTTTCATGTTTAATCATTATGTTCAATATTTTAAATTCAAATGTATATATAATGTTTTATTTTATCCATGCATACCCTTACTGAGCATTTCAGCTCACCCTTTTTATGTTTTCTTTTCCCTAGGATATAAAGAAATGTTTTTGGAAAGAAAAAAAGGGGGAAGATCTTTATGGGAGATGTTGAAGATCTTTCACCACGATTAGAAGATTTTATTCCGAGTTTCCAATTACACTAAACTATTACGGTCCTTGTGTGTATATTTTTGTTATGTATTAAGTATTCCGCATAATTAATGTAATGTCCATGTACGTCAAGCTTAGGGTCTCTACAGTTGGTTTCAGAGGAAAGGTTTAGTCAACCTTTGGAAACTAGGATGCAAAAACATTGGTGAGATCCCTAGAGATATTTCTAAGGTATGTATAGCGATGTCCCTAAGGATAAGTATACATATAGGATATAGTCCTAGAACCAAGTTAACGATCATAGAATTTAACCTAAGATGTTAGATATTTAATGTACTCCCCCTTGATTATGTTATTTTCCTTGTATGATTTTTGCCTCTCACAGTATTCTTTTTGTGCTTTAGTCAATGGAGGGAACCAGAAGGAATTCAGTTAACATTGAATCCAATGGAAAAATTGGTGACTATGAGCAAATAATTGGGTAATTCCTAGAGAGAAAGATATTGTGATTATGCTGAATCAGTCAGCACGATATATGATTAACAAGGTGAAATTTAGTGGTATGCCTAATTCATCAAATAAGAGGAAGATAGAACTTTATGCATGTTCGCATGTTGAGGAGAATAAAGAAAGGAAGATTGATATTTATAAAGAAGGGAAGAAGACCCTTGAGGAATACCTCAAATGGAGGGACATATGTTATCTGTGTGGAGAAAATGGTCATAGAGTGACATACTGTTATGGAGTTCAATGTCTTATTTGTGGAGATCATGGGCATTACCCAACTCAATGCCCTGACCTAAAAAGTTATTTCTAAATCAAGGAAGGAATTATTCGAGGACAATTATTTAAGAGGATGGATTAAAGTGTTTATGTATTGGTATTCAAGAATAATGTTGTTGAGGTACATTTATGTTGTATTAGAATATGTTTGTATTAGTCTATTGGGGTTTTCAATAATTTTATGGTACTGGTAACCATGAAAAGTGATTCAAATATTTTGGAAAGCAGATGATATGAACATAATGAAGGGATAAGGAGAAAATTAAATGTTTTATAGTATTCATGAGCTCATGACTTGTATAAGAAGAAGGTTATATCACGGTTTGAGTATATAGAATTTTTGGATTTTGTTATGTGGAAAGAGTTAACTTTTGATAGCATTCATGTTTTCTCTAAGGTTTAATGGGTATTCATTTTTCAAGAGAATACATGATTAATGTATTCAAATGATTAGAATGTGACAAAAAATATATATGGGGGATAAACGATGGTATTCACATGCTTGGTTGATGACATTTCAAGTAATCATTTTCTTTATACTATGAGCTTGGACCAAAGTATTTTAGATAAACCAAAAGATTGGAATGGATTATGTTAGACATAAGTTTCTATTGTCTAAGGATAGATCTTTTTTTTGATATTATTGATGGGATGTTATAGTAATATAGCTTTAGAAAAAGGACAACCTTCAGGATGGGTGACAACCCATCGCGTCGGACAAGGATGTTGAAATCAAACCCACAACCGAAGTGCGACTGGCCTTTATCGCATACCACTAGCCTACAGGAAGTCCCTGTTTAGTAGAAACTAGTTTTATTATATTAAAAAGTATGATATATGATTTATAAGTCCATTTTAAGAACTATATATGATTAATCTCACTATAGATGGGCTTATGTATTTTTTGATAAATTTTCTAACCTTTTGTTTGAGACAGATGGAATGACCCATCATTCTATCACATGATCTGCTAACACATCACGAATGAAAAATTAAACTTCATTTATTTAATAGATGAAGTGGAAACATTTCAATGCACAAACAACAGTGAGATTGTACCAAAATAAATTAAGTATTTATTCTAATTCAAATTCATCAACTTTAGGGAAATGATCTTAAAAACAAAAAAATGTTGTCCTTGTGCCCTTATATCCGATTAATCAAATGGTACCCTAGATCATCAAAATTTTATGGCTTTGTGATTGTTTGATTTTTCATAACCCTGTTCTCTACCACTCTCCATCAGAACATGATGGTTAGATTTATCTTCAATATCAATATTTTCACCTATGTTCTCCTATGTGGAAACCCAGTGATGAGTTAATTTGGGTAACCGTTACATTTCAGACTTTAGTTTTTAAAGCCAAGAATTGGTATTCATTTTTACCATGTGGGTTTCTATTAAAGAACCTTTCCAGTAGTAAACCATTTATAACCACGATGAATTTCGAGGGAGAAATTCATTTTACGGGGGGTAGAATGTAACACCCCAAGATTTTATGATAAGTATTCTTTTTAATTAATGTCTTGTGTTGTACGCTACACCAAAAGGATCTTGCACAACACACATCCCTGACTTGCCTTACATTACACGCAATCACGACCTTCCTCGATAGCTTGCGTCGTACGCAATACCGAGTTTCACTAAACAATGATATGCTATTAAAATATTATTAAAACTAGCCGTTATGAATAGTAATAACCAATTTTTGAAATTTTATAGATTTTATTTTTCAAAATGGACTTCATTTTTGGATTCGGAATATCAAAATTAGCTTAGGGTGAAATTTTGGTACTTTTCGTATAACTTTCATATTCTGATGAATAGTGAAAATTACTAAATTTTAATTAAAAACAACTTTTTTAATCGAAATAATTAATAGTGAAAAATTATTAATTTGAGTGGTTTTAAAGTATATTTATAATATATTTTTACAATTTAATACAATTTTGTTCATTGGATGTAATTTCACATTTAAACCAGACATAAACAAGTGTCAATCTTTTGATAGTTATTATCTTTTAAAAACACACTATTTCATTTGACGACGATATTTAATTTTTAAATTAGATAATGTAACTGATATGTTTTGAATTTGATAAAATAGACATCAATTTTGAATTCATAATATCAAATATAGCTTAGGCCTAATTTTTGGTATTTTTCTGGAAACTTTCATTTTTTGATAAATAGTGAAACCACTAAGTGGTAGTTAAAAAACTGAATTTTTCATAAAACTTAATTTTACCGCTTTTGTGAGTTGAATTTCGAAAATCAGAGAGACATGGTTAATATCAAGTACTAAAATGTGGTTCAATGAGATGAAAATATTTTTTGGTGAATAGTAACTTTTTACTTTTATTTACCACGGTTAAAAGTAAATAGGGTTATTAAGGGTAAAAATGATATTATTATTACCTTAACACATGTCCTAATTCTATTGGATAAGTGTAATTCGACCGAAAACAACATTAGGAATAAAATATGACCATTTAGGCCCACATGGATTAGATTAGGACATTTATTATTAATTTATTTAAAGAAGAGTTAATATAGTTAAAATCAAAGTTTAATAAGTAAATCCTTTTTAATATAGGGTTATACATAAGATAAATTCAACTATAAAAATATTAATTAGAAATATAAAAAGATTTTCTACATAATAGTATTTTAATTTTAATTTTTAGACATTATATAATATAATTTATTTATGACACAACGATGATGGAGTAATTATCTTATTAATGAAATATTGACATAATTGATGTTATAAATAGCCAAATAAATGTAATATGAGACTTTTTATGAATTCAACTAATTTTCCAGGTTAATATGACATGTTAGTATTGATTTAATTAACTTGGTTCGAACTAATAATCCTATTATGATTTTCACAAAAATCAATTACTAAATAGTGTCAAAATTGACATAAAATAATTTTTAAAAAATATATTATATTATTAATTGTTATTTTATTCCTAAAAATATAATGTTCGGCCAAATGACTTATATAAGGTTATATATATTAATAAATAACTTGGTGTTCGTTTTTCTTGTTATTTTAAGTTTATTAACCTTATAGTGTAAGAACACAAAAAGACACAGTAAAAGTAAAATTATTTAACTTAATGTTAAAACTAAATGATAAGGTTAAAATAGGAACCTAAACTTGTCTAAATTCTATTCGATGTGATGATTTCGTCCCATCCCCACCTTACTTCAAAATAAATCAATTTGGAGATATTTAAAACCGAATATGACTTTATAATAAAATAATATTTTTAGATTTCCAATGGTGCCCCTCTCCTCCCGGATAAAAGGGAACCTCTTACCTCTCTTCCTCACACCACTTTGAGACATAAAGCTCGGCCAAACCCTGCCAAATTCTCTTCTCCACTTCCATAGAAACATCCTAGAGGTCCAAGTCTTCTTCAAAGAACATTTTTAGTGCCCTAAGAGGAGGACTCAATGAGGCGCTTCAAAGAAGAGGTAATGTCCATTACCGATTCTTTCAACTTTATTTCTTCTTCCACTTATTTTTCTTAGGTTGTTTCATTATTAAGTAATTACATCAGTATCACTCATATACTGATATGTTATTATAAGTATTAAACAACCCTATTTCACCATCTATCCATCCTATGGAAAACAAAATCACCACGCGTGCGTACGTACGAAATACCGTCTCCACGCCGTGGTGTAATCTATTTTCCACCACCACCTTACTTGGATGGGTATAATGGTGTACATAATGACTATATATGATTATTTTAAATAGATATTGATTTTTTAATATTATACATACACTTTAATAAAATTCCACGATCTTGAGAATGATATCATCGCTCGTGCGTACGTACGGACTACCGTCTCCACGACGCGATGAGATTCACTCTCCATGTTAACCATTCATGAATGATTATAAAGAATATATAATGAATAATAATGAAATATATGACATAATAATGATACTATATATATGTATATATATATATATATATGTCATTTACATAATTCCATTCAATTCAAAAGGGAAACGAAAACAGCGTTCATCCGTACGTACGGCCTACCGGCTTCATTAACGATGTATTTCATTTCTTTTATCGATCTGTAATATATATATGTATATGATGAATATATATTATATATAAATAATTTTTTACATTCTGGAATTATGTAAATCAGTATATAAGAAACAATACCAGGAACGACAAGTCGAAACACATACGATAAATAAAATGATTTTACCCAAAACGTTGCTTTAAATTGAATTTACAAAAGAACGGGTAATATAAAGTCATAAGTGAAACATATATGATATCATAACTATGAATATGATTCTGTAATAAGTCAATGACATTATTTTAATTATTATATAGGAGGTTCAGATATGTACGAAGCATATCAGACATAAGTTAAAGGATAAATTTTCAATCTCATTTTTATCTAAGATTGCTTATACGTAAGTATTTACTGGGGTTATTGTTATCATCCATGTCCATGTTTCCTAAAAATGGTTTCATGTATGTTTAAAGTCCTTTTTACCCACATTCACTTTTACCCCATGGTATGGAAAGAATCTTTCTTTTATTTACCCTACAAGGTACTTTTTGACTTTTCCGACAAAAGTACGAGAAGAATGGTTTTTAACATATACGGAATGAAATGATTTTTATGGTTTTATAAAGCATTATTTTCACGAAGCTTCCTCCGTAAGATTTCATGACTATTTTCATCAAAATATTCTTCTTTTAAAATTTCATTACGTTTTGTGAAAATAAATTTATTTTGAAGAAGAAAGGATATTTTCCTCAAGAATTCATTTCAAATTTTTTATCAAAACCATTTTCCATCTAAGATGACATTATTTAAAATGTGTATGTTTCAAGATTAAATTCTCTATGATTTAAATGGTTTCACGTTTCTTATGATGAAATGTCCATTTTTTTATATGGATTATGAGAAGATGGGATGATGTTTATGAAACCCATTTTATTCTTTGGGTTATGATGAATGTTTTAAGTTTATTTTGTGCCACAAGTAAGAATGATTTCACTATGAGATGGGTGGGACCTATATCTCCCTCCAATGCATTGGGTAAAGATTTTATATCTCATGTGATAAACATGGATGGAATGGTAAGTTAATCCGGTTCAGCATTATAGGACTGAAACGAGGATTGAACTCAATTCAGAAAGGGACTTTGTCCACTAAGATGGTCTTGGAAACAATGCCTTGGCAACTATGGAAATCATAACATGTGCTGAATGGTTTCCACAATTACATGTTTTATTCCCATGATATTTTATCATTCTTAATGTTTCTTTATGATCTATGCCTTACGTACTTCCATGTTTTATGTCATTTCTCAAGCTTTTGATGTTTAAACATTATGTTCATGTTTTTAAGTTCAAATGTATATAGTATGTTTTATTTTATCCATGCTTACCCTTATTGAGAATTTGAGCTCACCCTTTTTATGTTTTCTTTTCCCCATGATATAATGAAATGTTTTAGGTAGGAAATAATAGGGGGAAGATCTTTATGGGAGATGTTGAAGAACTTTCACCACAATTAGAAGAATTTATTCCGAGTTTCCAAAGACACTAAACTATTACAGTCCTTGTGTGTCTATTTTTTTTATGTATTAAGTATTCCGCAAAAGTAATGTAATGTCCATGTACGTCAAGCTTCGGGTCTCTACAGTTGGTATCAGAGGAAAGGTTTAGTCAACCTTTGGAAACTAGAATGCGAAAACGTTAGTGAGATCCATAGAGATTTTTCTAAGGTATGTCTCAGGATGTCCCTAAGGATAAGTGTACGTATAGGATATATTCCTAGAACTATGGTAACGATCATAGAATTTATCCTATGATGTTAGATATTTAAGGTACCCCCCTTGATTGTGTTATTTTCTGTATATGATTTTTGACTCTCATAGTATTCTTTTTGTGCTTTAGTCAATGGAGGGTACCAGAAGGAATTTGGTTAACATTGAATGAAATGGAAAAATTGGTGACTATGAGAAACAAAACTGCGTAATGCCTAGAGAGAAGATATTGTAATTATGTCGAATCAGTCATCGTGATATATTATTATCAAGGTGGAATTTAGTGGTATGCCTAATTCATCAAATAAGAGGAAGATAGACTTTTATGCATGTTAGCATGTTGAGGAGCATAAAGAAAGGAAGATTGAGATTTCTAAGGAAGGGAAGAAGAACCTTGAGGAATACCTCAAATGGAGGGAAAGATGTTATCTGTGTGGATAAAAGGGTTATAGAGTGACGGACTGTTATGGAGTTCAATGTCTTATTTGTGGAGATCATGGGCATTACCAAACTCAATGCCATGACCTAAAAAGTTACTTCTAAATCAAGGAAATAATTATTCCAGGACAATAATTTAAGAGGATGGATTAAAGTGTTTATGTATTGTATTCAAGAATAATGTTGTTGAGGTACATTTATGGTGTATTAGAATATGTTTGTATTAGTCTATTGTGGTTTTCAATAATTTTATGGTACCGACAACCATGAAAAGTGATTCAAATATTTTGGAAAGCAGATGAAATGCATATAATGATGGGATAATGAGAAAATTAAAATTTTGATAGTATTCATGAGCTCATGACTGATATAAGGATATGGTTATATCATGGTTTGAGTATATTGAATTTTTGGATTTTGGTATGTGGAAAGAGTTAACTTTTGACAGCATTCATGTTTTCTATAAGGATTAATGGGTATTCATTTTTCAAGAGAATACATGATTAAGGTATTAACATGATTTGAATGTGACCAACAAGATATATGGGGGATAAATGATAGTATTCACTTGCTTGGTTGATGACATTTCATGTTATCATTTACTTTAGACTATGAGCTTGGACCGAAGTATTTTAGATAAGCCAAAATATTGGAATGGATTATGTTAGACACAAGTTAGTATTGTTTAAGAATAGAAATTTTTTTCGATATTATTGATGGGATTTTATAGTAATATTTCTTTAGAAAAAGGACAACCTGCAGGACGAGCGACAGCCCATCGCGTCGGACAAGGCTATGGGAATCGAACCCACAACCGAAGTGCGACTGGCCTTTATCACATACCACTGGCCTACAGGAAGTCCATGTTTAGTAGAAACTAGTTTTATTATATTAAGCAGTATGATATATGAAGTATAAGTCCATTTTAGGAACCATATATGATTAATCTCACTATAGATGGACTTATGTATTTTTTTAATAACGTTTCTAACCTTTTGTTTGAGACAGATAGAATGACCCATCATTCTGTCACATGATCTGCTAACACATCACGAATGACAAATTCAACTCTATTTCTTTAAGAGATGAAGTGGAAATTTTTCAAAGCACGAACAACAGTGAGATTATACTAAAATAAAGTAAGTATTTATTCTAATTCAAATTTGTCTAATTTAGGGGAATGATCTTGAAAACAAAAAAATGTTGTCCTAGTGCCCTTATATCTGATGAATCAGATGGTAACCTAGATCATCACAAATTTATGGCTTTGTGATTGTTGGATTTTTCATAGCCATGTTCTCTACCACTCTCCATCAGAACATGACGGTTAGATTTCTCTTCTATATCGATATTTTCACCTATGTTCTCCTATGTGGAAACCTATTGATGAGTTAATTTTGGTAACTATTACATTTCAGACTTTAGTTTTTAAAGTCAAGTATTGGTATCCCTTTTTACGATGTTGGTTTCTATTAAAGAAACATTCGATTAGTAAACCATTTATAACCCCGACGAATTTCGAGGGTGAAATTCATTTTAAGGGGGGTAGAATGTAACACCCCGAGATTTTATGACAAGTATTCTTTTTAATTAATGACTTGTGTTGTACGCTACACCAAAAGGATCATGCACAACACACACCCCTGACTTGCCTTACATTACATGCAATTGTGACCTTCCTCTATAGCTTGTGTCGTACGCAATACCGAGTTTCACTAAACAAAGATATGCTATTAAAATATTATTAAAACTATCCGTTATGAATAGTAATAACCAACTTTTGAAATTTTATAAATTTTATTTTTCAAAATAAACTTCATTTCTGGATTTGGAATATCGAAATTAGCTTAGGGTAAAATTTTGGTACTTTTCGGATAACTTTCATATTTTGAAGAATAGTGAAAATTACTAAATTTTAATTAAAAACAAATTTTTTAATCGAAATAATTAATAGTGAAAAATTATTAATTTGAGTGGGTTTAATGTATATTTAGAATATATTTTTACAATTTAATTCAACGTTGTTCATTGGATGTAATTTTACATTTAAACCAGATATAAACAAGTGTCAATCTTTTGATAGTTATTATCATTTAAAAACACGCTATTTGTTTTGACGACTGGAATTAATTTTTAAATTAGTTAATGTAACTGATATGTTTTTAATTTGATAAAATAGACATCATTTATTAATTCATAATATCAAATACAGCTTAGGCCTAATTTTTGGTATTTTTCTGGAAACTTTTATTTTTTGATAAATAGTGAAACCACTAAGTGGTAGTAAAAAAAACAGAATTTTTCATAAAATTTAATTTTAACGCTTATGTCAGTGGAATTTCAAAAATACGAGAGACATAGTTAATATCAAGTACTAAAATATTTTTCAATGAGATGAAAATAATTATTGGTGAATAGTAACTTTTTACTTTTATTTACCACAGTTAAAATTAAATAGGGTAATTAAGGGTAAAAATGATATTATTATTACCCTAACACATGTCATAATTCTATTGGATAAGTGTAATTCGACCAAAAACAACCTTAGGAATAAAATATGACCATTTAGGCCCACATGGATTATATTAGGAAATTTATTATTAATTTATTTAAAGAAGTGTTAAAAGAGTTAAAATCAAAGTTTAATAAGTAAATCATTTTTAATATAGGGTTATACATATGATAAATTAGACTATAAAAATATTAATTAGAAAGATAAAAATATTTCCTACATAATAGTAATTTATTTGTAATTTTTAGACATTAAATAATATAATTTATTTATGACACAACGTTGCGGGAGTAAATATCTTATTAATGAAATATTGACATAACTGATGTTATAAATACCCAAATAAATTTAATATGAGAGTTATTATGAATTCCAATAATTTTCCAGGTTAATATGACATGTTAGTATTTATTTAATTAACTTGGTCCTAACTAATAATTCTGTTATGATTTTCACAAAAATCAATTACTAAATAGTGTCAAAATTGACATAAAAAAGTTTTTAAAACAAATATTATATTATTAATTGTTATTTTATTCCTAAAAATATAATTTTAATCCCAATGACTTATATAAGGTTATATATATTAATAATAAACAACTTGGGGTTCGTTTGGCTTGTTATAGTAAGTTTATTAACCTTATAGTGTAAGAACAGAAGAAGACATGATAAAAGTAAAATTATTTAACTTAATGTTAAAACAAAATGATAAGTTTAAAATAGGAACCTAAACTTGTCTAAATTATATTGAATGAGAGGATTTCGACCCATCCCCACATTATCTTAGAAATAAATCAATTTGGAGCTATTTATAACCGAATATGACTTTATAATAAAATAATATTGTTAGTTTTCCAAAGGTGCCCCTCTCCTCCCTTATAAAAGGGAACCTCTTCCCTCTCTTCCTCACACCCCATTGATCCTTAAATCTCGGAAAACCCCTTCAAAATTCTATTATCCACTTCCCTAGAAACATCCTAGAGGTCATGATCATCTTCAAATACCAATTTTAGTGCCCTAAGAGGAGGACTCAAAGAGGAGTTTCAAAGAAGAGGTAATGTCTGTTACCGATTCTTTCAACTTTATTTCTTCTTCCACTTCTTCTTATTAGGTTGTTTCATTATGAAGTAATAACATCAGTATCACTCATATACTGATATGTCATTATAAGTATGAAACAACCCTATTTCACCATCTATCCATCCTACGAAAAATGAAATCATCGCGCGTGCGTACGTATGGAATACCATATCTACACCGTGGTGTAATCTATTTTCCACCACCACCTTACTTGGATGGGTATAATGGTGTACATAATAACTATATATGATTATTGTAAAGTGATATTGATTATATAATATTATACATACACTTTAATACAATTTCACGATCTTGGAAATGATATCATCGCTCGTGCGTACGTACGGACTACCGTCTCCACGACGCGATGAGATTCACTCTCCATGTTAACCATTAATGAATGATTATAAAGTATATATAATGAATAATAATGAAATATATGACATAATAATGATACTGGATATATGTATATATATGTATGTATGTCATTTACTTAATTCCATTCAATTGAAAAGGGAAACAAAAACAGAATTCATGCGTACGTACGGCCTGCCGTCTCCATGAACGGTGTATTTCATTACTTTTATCGATCTATAATATATATATGTATATGATCAATATATATTATATATAAATAATTTTTTATATTCTGGAATTATGTAAATCAGGATATAAGTAATAATATCAAGAATGATAAGTCGAAACACATACGATAAATAAAATGATTTTACCCAAAACGCTTTTTTAACATGGAATTTACAAACGAACGGGTAATATAATGTCATAAGTAAAACATATATGATATCATAACAATGAATATGATTCTATAATAAGACAATGACATTATTTAAATCATTATACAGGAGGTTCGGATACGTACGAAGCATATCGGACCTAAGGTAAGTGATAAATTTTCAATCTAATTTTTATCTGAGATTGCTTATACGTAAGTACTTACTGGGGTTATTTTTATCATCCATGTCCATGTTTCCTAAAAATGGTTTCATATATGGTTAAATTAATTTTTTTCCCATTATCACTTTTACCCCATGGTATGGAAGGAATCTTTCTTTTATTTACCCTACAAGGTACTTTTTGACTTTTCCGACAAAAGTACGAGAAGAATGTTTTTTTAACATATACGGCATGAAAGGTTGTTTATGGTTTTGTAAAGCCTTATTTTAATGAAGCTTCCGCCAAAATATTTCATGACTATTTTCAAAAAAATATTCTTCTTTTAAAATTTCATGACGTTTTGTGAAAAGTAATTGATTTTGAAGAAAAAAGGATATATTCCTCAAGAATTTATTTCAAATGTTTTATCAAAACCATTTTCCATCTAAGATGACATTATTTAATATGTGTATGTTTCCAGTTAAAGGTCTCCATGATTTAAAAGTTTTCACGATTCTTATGATGAAATGCCCATTTGTTTTATATGGATTATGAGAAGATCAGATGATGTTTATGAAACCCATTTTATTCTTTGGGTTATGATGAATGTTATATGTTTATTTTGTGGCACAAGTAAGAATGATTTCACTATGAGATGGGTGGCACCTATATCTCCCTCCAATGCATTGGGTAATGATTTTATATCTCATGAGATAGACATTGCTGGAACGGTAAGTTAATCCGGTTCAGTGTTACAGGACTGAAACGACGAGTGAACTCAATTCAGAAAGGGACTTTGTCCACTAACATGGTCTCGGCATCATTGCCTTGGCTACTATGTAAATAATGACATGTGCTGAATGGTTTCCACAATTACATGTTTTATTCCCATGCTATTTTATCATTCTTAATGTTTCTCTATTATCTATGCCTTACGTACTTCCATGTTTTATGTCATTGCTCAAGCTTTTGATGTTTAAACATTATGTTCATGTTTTTAAGTTCAAATGTATATAGTATGTTATATTTTATCCATGCTTACCATTACTGAGTATTTGATCTCACCCTTTTTATGTTTTCTTTTACCTAGGATATAAAGAAATATTTTAGGTAAGAAAAAAAGGGGGAAGATCTTTATGGGAGATGTTGAAGATCTTTCACCATGATTAGAAGATTTTATTTCGAGTTTCCAAATACACTAAAGTATTACGATCCTTGTGTGTCTATTTTTGTTATGTATTATGTATTCCGCAAAAGTAATGTAATGTCCATGTACATCAAGCTTTGGGTCTTTAAAAGTACCCTTGAGTTATACGTGATATATATTCAATTCATGATGGTATCTCATTATCATTTATAGTGATTATTACTTTGTGCGTGTAATCTTTCTATGCTAATTTTTATCCTTTAGAGGTTTTTTCATTTATTGGACCTATTATGTATCTGTTAAAACTACCTAATAGATGATCCAAAAAAATAATTTCTTCTATGTGTCAATGATTTATTATTATCATCATGATGATTCAAATATTTTTTTAATGTATAGAGTTGGGAGTTTGCGATGATGTGAACATCTTGGAGTGGCTTGATGTGAACCAAGACCATTAGAATAATTTATTAAATTGACGTGGTATTCATTTTATCCATTTCTTATGTATGAATGTTTTCTTGTAGGAGTTTACTTGTGAGATGCATTCATAGGTTCACACTCTATATCCTATGTTTTTTAATGATTGATTCTTTTGTACTAAGACTCAATTTTTTACCTTTATTGGTTTATGAGATACTAGATTTATGGTGTTGTTGGCCAATGTAGCTTTGTTATCTATTTTTTGGGTTTAGTTATTGATATAAATATAACCATAAAAGTTATCTCATGAGATATATTTATCCACTTCCTTTCGTTTTGAAATATTGTTTTAAATTCATTTGGATAGAAATTGGTTGATCGGTTTCTAATGTATGTTCATCATTATTCATGATCCATTAATTTTGGGATTAAATTTTTTAGATATTTCATTTATAAAGAAGGTACAATAGATTTTTTTTCAAGTTAAATCTATAAATAAGAGAAGGATTTTACGGTTTGAACCTTGAGGTTGCATCGTAGTGCTGCATGAGGATGGCATCTTGTGTCATGGTCATTTATCTTATAGTGCAATGTGTTTTGGAGGTATTCCTTAAGAAATAACATAGTTCTAATAATTTTGAGGATAAATATGGTTGATTTTATAGGTTTTTATTTTTTTTATCAAGTAACGGCGGTATGTTAGGTTGTATGGTCTTTAGGATGAGTTTCCTTGCCTCTACCTCTAAAGGGGTAGCTATGGTGGGGAGCTTAGACTATGTAGATCTATAAAGGATAAAGTTTCATTACTATTACTTTAAAATTGTCAATAAAACTTTATTACATGGATAATATATTGTATTTACCGGATTCATATTTGATTGGAGAAGACACAACATTGATTCCAACATGAATATTGAATGGGGTTCATAGTTGTTTTTTTGGGTGTTTTTATACTTTATGTGTCTATTATTTTTGAAAAATAAAATATGTTATGGGGTAATATTGTGGGGTTAAATACATTTATATTAAATTAATTAAATTATAAATATGAGACAAAAATAATAATATATTATTTTAATCACTCCACCAAAAATCCATCAGCATCCTGAAGGCCTCTTTTAGAGATATTAATTCCCCATTTCTAGGAATTGACCCATGACACCAAGAATTCTAACCATCGATGATATGAGGTGAGCTTTCTCACTTCAATAATGGGTTTTATCTTTATAATTCTCTCAAAAATTACCATGTATATTAGACTATTTTAATTTCATTAGGGTTTCATTGGTTAGTCATGTATATATTCTCATGGAATGGTGTTCTTATAAATCATCGAGTTCCCATAGAAGATGTGGGTAGTGATTATTTCTTGTTATTCCTGTTTTTTCATTTATAATAGTGAAAAAATATGTTAATTAATGGTATTGAATATATAAATTTTTTTATGTGAATGTGTGGGAATATTTTAATTTTTCAACTTGGGTGATTACTAAATTGAAATAAATAATGATAATGAGAAAAAATAAAGAATGGATTGGAAGAGAAGTATTGATCACATGGGTTGACTCCATATTGATAATGCCTCTTGATATTTTAATGAATGTTTTAATTTTAATATTACTAATATTATATTTGTTTTATTATCATTGATGTTATTCATTTATACATATTAAAAATATTAAAGTAGTAAAAATTATGTTATTATTAAAATAATAATATATTCTAATTTCATTCATTCCGTTAAATTGATAAATATTAATTTATTTCAAGAAGGTTATTCACATTTGATTATTATCTAGTGATAAAATAGTTTGTTAGTTTTATTGTTTTGGAATCCTATGTATAGTGAATCTATTAATTTAAAGATATTAATGATACTTTTTTTCTGGAGGCAAATTTTTGGGGTTGAGTGAGTCCATAATTGTTTGATTAAAGGTATATTTTACATGAAGTCATAGTCTTAGTATTCTCTTGATTCATTCTAAAGAAAAAATACATTTTTTTCCATTTAAGAGTGGTCTCAGATGATAGATTCATGATGTGTTTGATGTGTATGGTTTGTTATGATCAATATAGGTAGTATAAATTGAGATTCTAGATTTTTTTCAACCCTTTTTCTGAGATGAGGTATATAATGGGATATATAGAACATGTTGAGAGAGATGATTACATTATTCAATGTGTTTCTTTGAGTAATGTTTGGTGGTTTAGGGTAATTAGTAGAGAGAGGGGATTGTGGATCTTGTATGATGTATTGTTTGATGTGTAGTTTATCTGATGGTTGTTTTTTTATTTCAAATTTCTTACTATAGTTGGGGTTACATATAATGAGCGCATCACCATATGTTATAATATGAGGATTTATAGAGTACCTATATTAGAAAATTAAAATAAAATAACAAATAACTCATGGGATGATCATTTCTTATGATATCAAGAGTATATTTTGAATAATGTAAACCATGGGATGGTGGAGATGAACTTTTCTTTGAGAATGGGAGGGAAAAAATGAAATTGAACTGGGGTTTATAAATAATATTGGAATGTGATGAAATTAATTGATTAAAAAAATTATAATTTTGGTTTAAAAAATGAATTAAAATTTTCTAATTATCATGTAGTCACAGTTAAGGAGTTGAAACATTATTATTGTGAATAGTATTGTTTCATATGCATTAATAGTGAAAGTTGACGGCATGTGGGATGATAACTCTAGTTTCGTATATGGTTTGGTATTTTCCATTTGTTTTTTCATGTATGATTTTCTTATTATATATTTTTTTATTTCAGATGCTTCACCACCAAATATGGTGTGGTGGTCGATACCCAATTTTGTTGGGGGATTTCTTCATCATCTTGAACAGTGATGGAATAATAGTTTGTATTATCCTTCTCCAATGGTCTCCTTCCAACATGGAATTATATGTAGTTTAATCTTCATTGAATGACATATGTAATTGGGTATTCTTACACATGAGATGTGATATATCTCTATTTTTTATACATGAATGTGTGGGTTTATATACATACATTTTCGACACCAACTTATATCCACTTATGTTAGATATGAATTCCCATCAGTGTACTTTCTAGACATGTTGTGGCTTTTGGTATAATTCTCAAAAAATAGGATTTAATATATTCCTGATATACTATATGGATCATATTAAGATTTGATAAGCAGTATTATATAGCAGATGAGATTTGATGTGTTTTTATTAAGTGAACGATTAGTTATGGGAGACATTATGCCAAATTATGTTTGGAATTATGGTCTAAGAGTGAAAAACTAATGGGGAAGTGGAATTGGTGTTCATGTGTTTCATATATGTATTTATATTTATATAATTACTAATATGCACTACTCCAAGAGAAATATATTTTTAGGATGGCATATATCTTTACAATCATATTTGTCTAATTTGTTTAATGACTAATTTTCTAAAATTTTTTATGCTTCTTTAACATTTTCTATGATAGGTTCTCGGAAGGATCCACTTAAGGATATCTATTTGATCACAATATATATATATATATATATATATCTGGATAGCATGAGACAATTAGTGATCGATATGGGTGTTACTACTTCATAGTGTTATTCTTGACTATGAACATTTCATAGCCTCTACCTACATTTGATTTTGGTATCATTCATGTGGGTTTACTTATTTTTCAGAAATACTCATAACTATTGGTATTTCATAATTATTTAAACATGAATATTTTGGGTGTTTTTTTATTTTATCTCTTATTCCATAAATTTATGTAAACATGGATATGCCACCCATTTGAATAAATCATATACAGTTAGTGCTCATTTTGAAACCATGCCATAATATAGGTAGGGTTCTAGGGTCATCTCACTCTCTTCAATGCTGACTCGGGAGGTGTACCGATGGTGTGTGTGGGGTGATTATAAAAAAAATAACATCTAAAATGATTTGATATATTATTTATAGATAATAACACTAGTTTAATGATTATCAAATCTGAATTTGATGGTTGTTGAAACGTTGTTAATGAAATAATAGTAATTATTAAATTAGATGAATTTAATGGTATTTTGGAAATATATTCGATATCTTTATATAGTCAATATATTAATTACTGAAATTGGTAAATGAAACTTCTTATTCTAAATCAACTTACGATCATGTATTACTGAAATGTTTGATAATGAGATCTCTCGGATAATTAATTCCATTATATAAGATCTAATAATCAATCAAGATGCATGTTTATCTCAAATCATTAGATATAGAAAAAATATTAAGGAATTCCCTATTATAATGGGAAAGACGTGTTTCTAATTATTACCAAACATTTTAAGGTAAATATAACTTTAGAAAATATTTATGAAGTCATGAATATATATATATATATATATATATATATATATATATATATATATAATATACACATCTATTTTCATTTGTAAAAAAATAGAAACTATGAGTAAAAAATTTATTTAAGGGTTGACAATGTAACACCGCATTATTTGGGACTCTTTATCATTCCTAAAATTAAATGGCTACAATTCTAAATAATTTTATTCAATTATTGTGAAAGAATTAATAAATTTTATAAAATAAGCTATTAAAGATACAAAAAAATAATAATAATACATTATTTATAAATAATTGAACATTAAAACAATTGTACATGAAACAATATATATCACTCAATATGATATTAAATAAAATGGTTGATTGCATCCATTAAAATATAAAATATAAAAATATAAAAATTAGTAGAAAATAATATCATTCTTAATAATAGTATATACCACAATCATATTTACTCTTTTGAACACTCTTTATTTCAACAAATCTTTTAATTAAAAAGAAAAACATCAATAGTGAATGCATTATGAAAAGTCCTCAATTGGATATTATGGAATAAGAATTACGAATAAAGAGGAAACAATGGATTGAATTTGTAGGATGTAATATGATAAATATAGATATTATATAGGGAAATATGGTTATTGGATATATATTTATCTAAACATTAATTTTTTTTATTTTTCTAGAAACAAATTTAAAATAATATACTATATTCCAATAATAAATAAAATATAAACATAATATTTTTTAAAAAATATTTTATTATAAAAATATTATTATTTGTTAACTATTATAATTATCAAATTATGATATGATATATTTATAAAATTGAACGAAATATTTTAATATAATTGGATAGATAAAATTTAAATTTTAGGATTTAATTTTTTAATTTTAGTGGAATATAGTGAAGAATATTTAAAATCAATATTTTACAATTAACTATTTTCATGTGTTTAATATCATTATCCAAATGAAATTAATCATTACTAAAGAGAGATTTTAAATGCAATATTTAATAATATATATGATAAAAAAATTAACATTCATATTTTTTTCATTACTATTTAATTAATGATAACATAGTTGTTTTATGTATTAAAGAAATTTTTTTATAAATTTTTTTATATGTTTTCTTTTCTAATATTAAAAATAATCTATCACTAATATAATTTTATTCTAATAATTTTTTTTATAAAAAATTTAATTAGAATATACAATTTTGGTTATAAGTCCATTTAATTTTATTAACATAAAAATATGTACCCATGATAATTATTAGTTCTCACAATAAAATGATTATTTCTCAATGAAATGAATTTTAAATAGTAATTTGTATTATTATCATTATAAATGAAATTAAAAAAATTTATATAATTAATTTACTCAAATATTTTATTGAACAAACTATTAAAACGAATTTAATTATGAAATTTATTATAAATGATATTATGAACAATTAATATTTAAAAATTCATTTTTCTCCGATAATAGTTTTCCAAGTATATGTCTTTTTTTGATAAAAATTTTAACTTTATCATAATTAAAATTATAATTAAATTAAATAGATAATAATTTGTATTTAATGATTTTAAATTTTTTAAGAGGGTTCATCATTTAGTTTGAGGAAAATTATAATTTTAATGGTAAATAATTAATGAATTTTAATAAAGATAAAAATGGGAAACATAAATTTGACTGATTTTTTCTAAATTAACTTGAATAATTATTGATCTAAAATATATTAATAGGTTTTAATTTTGTAATTATAAAAATAACCAAATTTTCATCACCTAGCTCACATAGTACCCATGTGATTTCATCTTTACCCCTCATGAAACATTTTTCTCAAGTGAAAAATATCTTTTTTCTCTTATAAAATGAGTTCACTTCCACCTAATTGGAGACACACATCCCTATAAAAATTATATTTAAAATGTAATCTTATATACACCCATATATCACAATTATATATTTTTATTCCATTATTTATAATATTTCTAAAAAAATCCTCCATTTCCATGATGTCTATCAAGAGAGGATTCATGTCCTCAACATAAGTACAATCCATTTAAAACCATTTAATCACTATATTTATCCTCAAAAATTTTATAAAAATAAAAAAATAAAAAATTAATTATATTTATTATGATAAAAGTAAATTATATTAATGGATTTAATACTTTTGTACATTCCTCCCACCTATTTGAAAAATGAAAATGTCGATTGTGTAAAGTGTGTAATGTCGCGTCCATGAATGATGTATTTTGTTTTTCATTACTGAATTTCGTGGATTGTTATAAAGATAGATATAATGAATAAAAATAATTTTTTATGATTGATATCTTGGGTATTAAAATTATAATTAAATTAATACAATTATCAAAAGTGATAATTATAAATTTATCCTCTTAAAATAAACATACCTTGAGGAAAAAAATTTATTCTTTCTAACAAATATATTATTATCTTATATTCATCAATAAATTTTTATAATTTATGATTTATCATTTTCATAAAATATATATAATGTATTTTTTACTAACTAATTATCATATTTGAAAAAAAATCACATTCAAACTCATTTATATGTTTTATCATGTTCTTGTTTGGGTCTGTTTAACCACCTACAATAATGATGCTATAAATTTTAATCATTGATGGTTATGGAAAAATAAATAATAATATAAATTTATATTAATATTAAAATTATATTTTTGGTTTAAAATTATATGACAATATTTATGCTCAATTTTAATATACCACCTTTTGTTTGTGAAAAATTAACGAAATAGGGTCATCATTGATTTTTTCTCCATGAATCGTTATTAAAAATATGCTGGAATGCGATTATTAAATTATTATTTATAATCTAATATATATTAAATAACCTTAAATAATCTATAAATGATGATTTTTTTAATAAATAACATAGATCAATATCAATATTATGGATCTTATACAATACGAACCAAGTTATTACCATCTATTGATGAAATTAAATTATTACTAACTATCATATGGAAGAATAATGAATATAATTTTTTTATAAAATATAATATAATATATTAATAATATAAAATTTAAAAAAATTAAATAGTTATGATTTTTTAATTCATAAAAAATTCTAAAATCATTTTAATGATTAATCCTCTTTTCATGGAGTCACTATTTTTTATCATATTCTAATATGACACATATATTACTCCAGTTATTTATTTAATATTTAAATTTCTTTTCCTATTTATTGAATTATTATTTTTTCATGAAAATTTTATTAATTTATTTATTTAGGCCTTTGATAAAAAAATTTGTTGGTAAGAAGAATTATTATACTCTATAATAATCACTTTCCCTCTAATTTTCATTTTCATTCATTCCACAATTGTTTTCCACTATTATTATAATATGAAAAAATTTATTATCTCCTTTCATCGTTATATTTTTCATTACCCATTTTTCTTTATAATGTTTTATCACACAATTATATTCTTATTCAATAATGGTATTTTACAATATTTAATGAAATATTTTGTTTTCTTTTAAAGATTATATCTTTTTTTCTTCCACATGACAGTATTATTCATAATAATTGATTATTTAATATGTTAGGGTTATATTAATTTTTTTCTAAATAATTTTCCAAAATTACTTCACATCAAATGATGGAATGAAATATTTTCGAAGGTGAATTATTACCTCATGTCTTTAAAATAACGTGGAGAAAGATTTTATAAAAAATTCATTTTTTCACTCAATTTTCATATTTAACTCTAAAATATATAGTTATACGTAGTTAGTTTTCTTGATTCATCCTCCAAATAGAAATATTATATTCATCCTTTTGGGTGATTGAATTTTGGTATTAGTCTATCTTAATATTTTTTTTCATTTTATAAAATATAATTTGAAAAGTGATATAAAACCTATTTTATTTCTTAAGATTTTTGGTGGTATAATGTATACATGATTTCATGTAGAACACTTGTCCATGTATTATCATTTTTTGTTGGATATATCATATATAACCCTACAACACAATGGGTAATGATTTTTATCTCATGATATAAAAATGAGAAATGCGTAGTGATAAACGATCCCTAGTTAGAAATAGGTAATGATTCATAATCCACTATGTGATGGGGAAAATGTAGTGATGAATGATCAAATATGGTATAATTGTCTTGGTTTATTTTCATGAAATATGTTATGATTTTATATTCTTAAACATGTATTGAAATTTTATACAATGAAATTATGTTTATATTATCATCTATGGATCATGTTTATTATCTCAAGTTTCCTCCTTATTTGATGGTATATTCTTGATCATTTGAGGTTATATTTTATTTTTTCATTTTTTAAGGACTAGTATTTTTTTTAAATATTTCCACCATATTCATTAATATTTTTATTATATATAATCATAATAAATACTTCATAATATTTTTACAAGTTGATCATTTGCGCTCAGTTCATATTTATTCCCATTTCACTAGGTAATTACTTGAATTGTCATATATAGAAGGATGTCTAAATTGGAGACATTGTAAGAGATATTTAAAAAACAATTTTATGTGTTAATTTTATGTATCTAATTTCCAAATTCAAAAAACCATTTGTTTCATGGATTTTTAAGATTTTAATGACATTTAATGTTAAAATTTGAAAAATATATAAAATATATGATTGTTTATATTGGATTATAACTCATGGTATCAACCCGTGTATGTAATTTATTAGTTTTTAGAACAAAAATCAGGTTTCTAGACCTATGGGGTATTAGTAGGTATCAAATCATGTTTGAGTAATTTTTAGGGTTTAGTATAGTTATTTTTTGGATTCAAAACATAAGAAAATAGGGAAAACCTTAAGGGTAATTATTAATATTGGAAAATATTTTTAAATTTTATTTAATGTTTTTATGGTGTGAGATCTTAGTAATTAAATCAATTTTTAGAAACAAATAATTTGATTCATGATGTTGCTCATATGAATATAGGGGTAATAAAAATAATAATGATTGGTTGAGTGTCAACTCTTTGTTTACTCTATGTAAAACTAATGGGATTCATATCCTACATGGGTTTTCACTCAATTGGGACAT